>OX461812.1:7814760-8225833 GCA_949802685.1 Dicyrtomina minuta | reverse complement strand
TGTTCTATTTTCGTGTCTTTTGAAAATTACAAAATATTCTCGTGTTATTAGATGTTTGAGGGTGCAAGCGTTTAATTTGTTTGTAGATAGTGGATTTTGTATGTAGCTGAAGATGGAAATGGCGATTTTGCTTCTTCACTGTCGCTCTGCTGCTCTGCTTGAAGTCTGTATGATTGTTGTTCCGTTGAATGGACTGGTGCGACAACTGCGACTGCCACTCTGTCAGTCTGTCTCCGTATTTGTGTAGTTTTGCTTGCGGAGTTTCAGTGACCGAGACGGAGAATCCATAATTTGGGATACAGCGAAGTTCGTGCGTCGGGGAGACGTCGAGTTTATTGATGGCCTTAAACAAATATGGAAGACGTTGTGGCGTTGGACGCCTCTCGGTTTTCGGTTCCTTTGGACGGTGACAGGATTGTGAGTGGCCGGGACAATAATTGCCCTACATATATCTCTTCCGTGGAATTATCAAACCGAAAATTGTGCAAATTAAACAAATGTCCTGTCCGGTCCGGTCCCGGTCCCGGGTCCGCTATACTGTCTCTGTCATATACAACATTTGCTCTTATATATGATTGCGTCGTTTGTTTTGTAGTAGCTATATAGTCTATACATGATGTCATCGGTAGGGTGGGTGGTATGGGTCTAGTCCGGTTTTTGTTGAAATCCCAAGTTAAAAGTAGCCATTTATGGAATGGCTAAGAGATATTTTGCTTGATATCATTTATGGACGATCCCAGATGATCAGTACAACTCTTGAAGCCTTGTGTAAAATACGCTATGTTACAAGTTTTTGTAGCTTTAAAATCAACAATGTTATTTATACGTTTTTGTAAATGCGAAATATGCTATTTTTACATGTTTTAAAAATTCGAAATATGCCATTTACGTGTTTTTGTAACTGTGAAACATACTATTTGCGTCTTTGTAAAAATGCAAAATAAGCTATTTACACGCATTTGTAAAGGTGAAATATGCCACTTTTTCACCTTTTTTTGGAATTGCAAAATAAGCTATTTTCACGCATTTGAAAATGTGAAATATTCAATTTTTTCAACTTTTTTTACGGTTGTGGTAAAGATTACAGAATAACGTGTGACTGGTATTGAGTCTTCAACGGGAGTCTTTGCTGCTACACTGGTAGAATAAAATAAATGGGAATTACAAAGGAAGAGGTGACGCGTCCAGAGATGCACGAATGTTGCTTTAGGAGCTATTTCCTCGCTGGAAATATGTACTCGGGGCTTTGTGTGTGGAGGACGTCCGCTCGTTTTTTGTGTAGAGAAGCAGGGAATCAAGTGGAAGTTTCGGTTACAAATTGTGGACATTTGTAGGCAGTCGGCGAGAGACACATTATTCTTCACTCTATTCACTACTTCAAACTTTCCTACTTAACGCAACCAACTTTCATATATTTTCGGATCCGCCACCAATGACGTCACGTGTCAGGGTCCATGGGTCTACTTTGATATTCGTCACATCCCATCCCATGTTAAAGACAACCATATTTACGCAGTGGTTATGTATAAGCTGATGACAATAAGGGGGTCTTATTTGGATATTTATATGACATTTATATGACATCATTTATGGAATGCCCCTTAATATTGTACTATGTACATCAAGATGGATGAGGGATACGTTGGTTTTGGCTCCACCTTTAAAACTTTCCTATCCATATAACTACATATTAGACGCTGTTTCCAAGGTTTACGTCGATTTCAAAAAGTGTGTTTAGAATTTTAGAAGGTTTACGGATTTTTCAAAACGTGTGCTTCGAAGATTTACGTCTTTTTAAAAAAGTGTGTTTCAAAGGTTTAGGTATTTTTGAAAAAGTATGTTTTTAAGCTTTACGTCTTTTTCAAAAAGTGTGTTTAGAAGGTTTACGTCTTTTTCAAAAAGCGTGGTTAGAAGGCTTACGTTTTTTTAAAAAGTGTGTTTTCAAGCTTTACGTCTTTTTCAAAAAGTGTGTTTAGAAGGTTTAGGTCTTTTAAAAAAAGTGTGGTTAGAAGGCTTACGTTTTTTTAAAAAGTGTGTTTAGAAGGTTTACTTCGGTTTCAAAAAGTGTAGTTAGAATGCTTACGTTGTTTTTAAAATGTGTGTTTAGAAGGATCACGTCGATTCAAAAAAGTGTGTTTAGAAGGTTTACTTCGATTTCAAAAAGTGTAGTTAGAATGCTTACGTTGTTTTCTAAATGTGTGTTTAGAAGGATCACGTCGATTCCAAAAAGTGTGTTTAGAAGGTTTACTTCGATTTCAAAAAGTGTAGTTAGACGTTTTTTTCAAAATTTGTGTTTAGAAGGATTACGTCTTTTTGAAAAAGTGTGTTTCGTAGATTTACTTCCTTGTTAAAAAGCATGTTTCGATGGTTTAAGTTTTTTTCAAAAAGTGTGTTTGAAACGAGTTACATCATTTATGGACGATCCCTAGCAGTGTATCCTTTGGTTTTATAGGTGAGATCTATTGTCACATATTGAAAAATGTCCTGAGCCTGTGGGATTTTTCAGTTTTTATGAAAATGAGGTATAGGTCCCTACCTATTTGAGGCCCCCCTCCTTCCCTACGGTTAATTGACTCTCTAAATGGGCTGCTAAGGATCCTGAAAACCTTAACAAATCTCTTGGAAGTTTTCTCGATATTTCACAACAAGACACTCATGAGATCCTCACCTATTCTCCCCTATTTGTATTTGTGTCCTTTGGAATTGAAAAGGGACATCTCCAAATTACTTAGGGTGGTGTGCACCTTCGCTTAATGGGAAAAGGTACAAATGGTCACCTTTTTTTTGTCGGCGTTGTCGTTAAATGACCGTTTTTATTTTGGGGTGCGCAGTGTACATACTTCCGTCATTATACTGCACCCGAGAGACCGAGACGGACTGGCCACTGCGTTTTCTATTGAATATTGTGAATTGAAATGGTTTCGTATTGATTTGGGAACAAGGACACAATTTGCTTTCCTTCCTTTTCACAAATTTCAAAATACACCAATGTGTAAAGCCATGCATCATGCGAAACAACAACCGTCTCAATTTCTTTCACAAGTTTGTCAAGAAGGCAACTTAAATCTGTGATGGATGGACACTTGAAAAATCCATACACAAATATTTTCAATCTTACTTTTATAGCATATCGTGTGTGACGAACCAAAATGACCCATATCCATTTGTAGCTAAAAAAAATATCCACTATCTACAAAAATATTCAAATATGCCTTGAGAGCATTTAAATAGGACATTTTGCACTTTTCTAAAATATGTAAATAGAACATTTTACACTTTTATAAAATATGTAAATACAACATTTTACACTTTTCAAACATGAAATTAGAAATTTTTGCACCTTTTCAAAAACATGGAATTAGAACATTTTACACTTTTAAAAACATGTAAATAGAACATTTTACACTTTTAAAAACATGTAAATAGAACATTTTACACTTTTCAAAAACATGTAAATAGAACATTTTACACTTTTAAAAACATGTAAATAGAACATTTTACACTTTTCAAAAACATGTAAATAGAACATTTTACACTTTTAAAAACATGTAAATAGAACATTTTACACTTTTCAAAAACATGTAGAGAGAACATTTTACACTTTTCTAAAACATGTAAATAGAACATTTTGACCTTTACAAAAATCATTTAAATAAAACATTTTAAACATTTTCAAAAACACGTAAATAGAACATTTTACACTTTTCAAAAACTCATAATTAACATTTTACGCATGTTTTTCATTTTATTTTTACGACATAGCTCATTTTGATTGTAGCTTAAATTGAATATGGGTCATTTTGGTTCTTCACACACGATATATGTAGCACAGCAAAGTGAGATTTTGAGTGTGTGAACTTTGTGGGCGTAGGTACGGGATTTTGCGTGAATTAATTTAGATCGAAAAGATTGAGCGAGCTACCGTACCAGGACCAGTACCAGGTAGGGCAGGGGATGGGAAATAGAAACAGATGAAGAGTGGAGGGACGTCACTTGGGGACGCCTCCTTTTCCTTGGTGTTGAGTAATGCTTCTAAAAATATTCCATTTTCCAAGTTTGTAATAAAATTCTTTTAAAATGGAGGTGTTAATTGCAACAGGATCATTTTTAGTGTAATATTGGTTTTTGGGAATTTTGTGTGAACTCCTTTTCTTGTTCTTGCTCTATTAGGGGTCGTCCATAAATTATGCCATGAAAATATCCTGATTTGTAGAACCCTGTCACCAGTATAACTATTGCTCAAGTGAATGTTTGAATGCCTGGAGGATCCATAGACCCTACCCTTAACGTCATTTATGGACGATCCCTCACCGGCATGTCCATTACGCACTCACTATAGTCAGTTTGACTTTTAAAAAGCTTGCGTGTGTGTTTTTTTTGTAATGATTTAGTATGAGTGATGCTGATGGGTGGGTGTGGGATGGAGACGGAGGAGACTCATAATAATAATTTTTAAGCTAATGGATCTCTGTCCGCATCCGCATCTTCTTCCCTGCACATTATGTTGATGTTATGTGCGTGGAGCGTGTGACTCATGTATCCGACTTTTAAAAGAAGTGATCAAGTGGGTGCTGTCTGTGAGATGAGATGTGCTCAAAGAATTTCGTAAGGCGACGTCAACGCGAACCAAAAACGCATCTTCACATTTTTTCTCACAGTCTATTTTTGTGTCTGTCTAAAATCTGCGCTTTTTAGTGCACACGGAAAAAAACATAAATAAAATAATTTAAATAAAAGTTATTATTAGTTCGCAGTATCGTATGGGCGTAATGGTAGCCATTAAGCCATGTCATAACAGTGATTTTTAAATTTTGTCGCATTTTTGAATTTCCCGCCAAATCTAAAATTTCAAATTTTCACCGATAGCGATACCCATACCCATACCGGCACAGATTACTCTGGGTAACACTGTGGAAAGCACCTGCCTAAAAGAAAAATTATTGTAAGGTCCATAAATGATGTCATGCAAAAATTATCACTTTTTTTAGTGCTCATCCACCCCAATGTCAGCACTTTAAAATTGCGTAAAAACGTCTATCTTTAGCGGAGCATGTTATCAGTAACTAACTTACCCAACCTGTGACGTCATTTATGGGCGATCCCTCTTACAAATAAAATTGTACTCGCATGTATTTTTATCAGTTATTTAAAAATCTGTAGCAAATCTCGTAAGTTCCATTTTATCAGTAGGGAGATTGGCGTGATATTTTATTGATTTGACAATTACCTTTGGTTTTGGTGAGCTAAAAAAATCCATGTTTATTTTTAGAAGTTAAAATTTTAAAGTTGGATTTTTGTTTGTTTGTTTGTGTTTACCTTGAAAGTTGTTGAAACGTTGGAAGTTTTATTTGGGACTTTTGGGCTGACGCGACGTTGAGATTTATGGATAAAACGTGTGTTCAATTACACTCCACTGTAATCGGACTCATTTAAAATTAAGTCTGATTTATTTCTTGAGCAGTGTAGTAGAGGCTCAAATGGGTGAGATAAGCGAGGAGCACTCTGTGCCCGTAGGTACATGTTATTCCTTGTGTTGTGTACTTATGTACATGGGGGAGAACCGAAATATTTTGTGATTATTTTTTGCCTGAGCTTCAAATCTATGAGGAAATCCCCGGAGTTAAATCCTTTTGTCAGATTTATATACAAAGTTGTTGTGTGGACAGTGAGTGCAGTGCATGTAGACAATTCTTCCGGTTTTAAAAATAGCAACATTTTCCCCGTTTCACAGTTGTAGACTTGACAAACATTTTTTCAATGATTAATTAATTCTTTCATTCTCTGGGAAGTCTGTTTGCAAAGTGTCCACTGGACGATTCCAAGAAAAATACTGTGGTGTAAGTAGGCAGGACATTTTGGCTTTTCAAAAATAACTAAAAACAGTGAAGAGATCGTCCATAAATGACGTCATCAGGAAGGTCAATGAGTCTACTTACTGGGCTCCTATGCTATTGCATTATTGCATGTTAAAGACTTACGCACTGGTTAACGTTAAGCTGATGACAGGGTCATAAAAATGAGGATTTTTTGATGACGTCATTTGCGAACGATCCTTAAATCAGAGAGTGTAACCATACAATTTTAACTATGTACCTCTTCAAAAACATGTAATTAGACAATTTTGTGTCTTTTTAAAATGATCCAAGTAGGGACTTTTGAATCTGTTCAAAAAATTGTAATTAGGACATTTTGCATAACTTTCCAAAAACATCAAAATAGACCATTTTGCACTTTCTCACAAACGTGTAATTAGACCATTTTAGATATTTTCAAAAACACCAAAATAGAACATTTTGCACCTTTTCAAAACCATCAAATTAATTCATTTTGCATCTTTCCAAAAACATGAAAACAGAGCATTTTGCACTTCGTACCAATTTTTGGCCTTTCCAAAAGCACCAAAATAAAACATATTGCACCTTTTCAAAAACTTGCATCTACACCATTTGAATCTTTTTTAGAGCGCGGAATTATTACATTTGGGAGTGTTTTAAAAAATGGATCATAAAAGTATTGAAAAATTGAACAGATTCAAAAAGATGTATTTCTACTTGTACCGTCTGTAAAAAAGACTCAGCGTAGGTAGAATATCTGCAGTAGATGGCTTATTTTGCATTTTAAGGCATTTTGTGTCCTGGAAGGAGAGCAGAGGACGGCTGACGGCTACACACGAATTTTTGATGGGTTCAGGTTCAGGTCTGCAGGTTGAGCCCAAGAATTCAGATGCTTGGCTATACCCTATATCGCATAGCATATCCCGTGCCCTATATCACACCGTCCATAATTACAATGTAGTGGACTGCTCAATCATAATTATCCGAATGTAAATTTGCCCACCTTCCTCCCTTCGTTTCCTTGTGGCGTTGAGACAGAAGCAGTGGAGCAGTTGCTAATCTAATTGTAGCTCCGCAGAATTATAATTGCATTGACAATGGTGCGAAAAGGTGAAACTTTGTTGGTTTGATGGAAAGTCCAAAACTTATTTCCAACGACCTCCTATTCCATTCTTCATGGGGCTCTCCACACATAGAACAAGTAGGGGAGCGTCCATAAATTACGTAAGGTACATTTTGGGACGCGGACTATTGGGATTCAAACTCCCTATCATTGCACATGGGCGTACATACAAGAAAGGTGTAGAGGTTCAAAATTTCGGATTTCGGATTTTTGTACGGCGTAATTTATGGACGTGCCCTGTAGGTAGGTAATTATGTGGGGATTAGTAACACTCCAACAACTACAACTGCGGACAGACATAATAAAAAATGTACCCGTTCTCCCCTTGTCCTTCCTTCCTTCATAATTACTCGCGTCAAATTACACACCGTCCAATTACATTCCACCTACGTACGAACACGACCAAATTCTCCTGTTTTCCTCAAAATCCGAGACAATCAATTCCAACATTTCGGCAGTTTTAATTGTCTTCTTTATTGGATTTGACTGGACAGGGAATTTTACAATACATGGACTGCAGGGGCCTGTACTAATATGCTCTGAGTAAGTCATAAGGGTTCGTCCATTAATGACGTCATCGGTAGGGCCGATGGGTCTACTTGGCACTGATAGCATCTTGTTCGAATATTCGAGACAGCCATGTACGCCATGGTTAAGCTCATGACAGGGTCATGTATAAGAGCCCTGTTGCTACGTTTTGAGTTGTTGTCGTGACGTCATAACGTCAGTAATATTATTGCAAGAAATAATATTGTTGATATTTTAATTATTGAATTAATTCATCATTTTTGCTCTTTTAAATTATATTATTTATTTTCTACACTGTAAAACGAAGTGGACAGTGCAATGCAATGGAAGATTAAGAGAGCGAGAGAAGAAAATAGACAGATGCGATTTATGATTGAACGAGCTGACACACTATTATTTTCTGAGCGATAGGAATTTTAATATTGTGAAATTATATGAAAAGTCGTATTGATATATTTGAGGAATTATTGTGCTATATAAATAAAAACCTAATTGTCATTTTTCATTAATTTATTTAATCTGCAATCGTATTCTCAATGAGTGATATTTTTAGTTAAAACTAAAAATATATTTGCAACCGCTAAGCTGAACATAATTTTATTTTATTGCAACCGCTAAGCTGAACATAATTTTATTTTATTTCTAAACGCCGTGGGCGTTTCATATGGTCCTTCGATACCTACTTTGAGGCAACCTGGGATTTACAACCCTGTTTTCTACCGCTTCCGTCGTTTGCTACAGAGGACACCGTCGAGCAGCTGTCTTTTTCGGACGTTTTCTCTGGACTTCGGACGTGCTCCTTCATCTTCCTTCGGCTGGATTTACGTGTGAGTCGGACCTGGGCAAAAAATCGAACGGGGGGCTTACCGTATTTCTGGTTTTGCGCATTTTTGGGAGCACTTTCTGGATTTTTTCCTTCTTCATTTTTTGGCGGGAAGTTCAAAAATTCAAGCTTTTTACTGATTTTTCTTCCGTTTTTGGCGGGAAGATTTCAAAATCTTAGATACTGAGACGTTTCCTCTGGATTTTCTCCTTTATTTCCAGACACAGTATCTAATACCATTTTTTGTGCATTTTTTGCCTGCTGTTGAATCCTTGCTTGGTATTTACATTTTAAAAAATCACACCTTTTTAATTTTTTCCCCACGCTGTGTTCTTTTTACGACGCTTTTTAGCAGTTTACATTTCGCCTTACCTACTTACCTGCTTCTACTTCTACTGCTGAATTTTTGCAGTTCTTAATTTCTTGGCTTGCTACTTCTTGGAAACCGTCTGCTTTTTATTATCATGGCTGATCCTACGTCGACGGGCTTGCGTCGCAGTGCGCGTTTGCGTTCCGGTGCTGTACCGGGCCAGCCTCCTGTCGTGCCCCTTGTGGGCGGGGAGACCCCTGGAGGGGTGCGTCTACCTCCACTGCCGCCGCCATCTGTTGACGGGGGGAGAAATGATGATGCAAAATCAGATGATAGAAGAGATGCTGCCTCAACTTCTTCTTACTACGAGTCCGTCAGTCATCGTTCTACAAAGACGAAGTCAAGCGTGAAGTCAACAATGTCGTCTAGTGTTTCTCGTGCACGAAAATTAAAGTCAGAAGAATTACGTTTGGCTAAACGGAAGCAACACGAGGCATTTTTTGAGCTGAATGAACGCCAACGTAAGAGGGAAGAAGCACGTATTAAAATAGAAGAAGCACGTGATCAAGAGCTGCGAACACTAATGATGTTAGATATGGATTACAACCATACTAAGGACGAAGTAGATGCTGAGTCCAATTCTTCTCAAGATTTGAGTGATGAAGAGTGCAGTGATGCTGATGATAGTACTACAGAGACAGATCTCATTAGATTACCAACGCCCCCTAAAGGTAATTTTATTTGTGTCAATAAATCTCAAGGTATTAGTAAAGAGTCTGTTGGTAATGATGCTAAAGACCCAATATCGTCAAAGTTAATGCCGATGTCACGGGCAGGTGGCGCTGTACCCGGTGACATTTCAACTGGTCTTAAGGGCATAGATGATCAAGACACACGATTATTAGACGCAATAATTGATCGTTTAAAGGTACGGACGGTGCCTAAATCTACAGAGGTCGGCACATCGCCTATGTCTAGGCCAATGACCCAGGTCACTAACCCGATTTCGTTGCTTTTGGGGAACATACCACCACCAGAGGTCGCATCTGACCCTATGCCTATAAATAATATTGCTAATGGTTCTAGATTTCTCCCAGCTGGGGTAGATGTCGCCACTTCATCTGTTACTAATTTACATGCTAGTGACTCAAATACCATTTTACAACAGTTTATTGTGCGTAGTAAGATGAATACTGATCTTCCGGTATTTAATGGTCAACCTGCTGAATGGCCGTTGTTTATTTCAAATTTTCGTCAGACTACAGCTGCTTGTGGTTTGTCAGATCAAGAGAATGTAGTGAGACTTCAAAAGGCATTAAAAGGTCAAGCTAGATCTACAGTGCTTCCGCTGCTGAGCATACCTGAAAATGTTTCATCGATTCTTTTAATTTTGGAACGGACGTTTGGTAGACCTGATCAAATTATAGAGTCTTTCATTGATCAGGCTAAGACTACAGCTGCGCCTAAAGATGGCAAACCTGAAACATATATCAATTTTTCAAATGCTGTTTCTAATTTGGTTCTTAATATAGAGTTATTGAAATGTGAGGAACATCTTTACAATTCTCACTTATTAAAGAAATTTGTTCAGAAATTGCCATCCAGTCTAGAATTTCAATGGGGAATGGTTGCTTCTAAGTTACAAGGGAAAGTTAATCTTCAGGACTTTGCTCATTGGTTAATGGATGTTTCTCATGCTGCTTCTTTCATGAACATAAACTCTTTGGTGTATCCTACTGATGACAAGAAAAAGAAAAATCATGTTCTTCTTCTTAAGGGTTCAACTAAGAAAAAGCCAGAATTCAAATGTCTTTGTTGTGGGAAGCCACAACATGAAGCTGCCACATGTGGTGAGTTTAAGAAATTGAATGTTGAGAGTCGCTGGGACAAGGTTGCTGAATGGAAGGTGTGTTTCGTTTGTCTTCGCAAGGGACATCGCTCTCCTACTTGTTCTAAGAAGAAGCAATGTGGAGTTGATTCCTGTGAATTGTTTCATCATCCTTTATTGCACAGACCTCCAAAGGGTTCGCCTGCTGCCGCTTTGCCAGCTTTCAACGGTCATGCTCATAACAAGGATAAAAAGGTTTATCTACGAATTCTTCCAGTCGTTCTTGACGGTCCTTCTGGTAAGCTATCAACGTACGCATTGCTAGATGAGGGTTCTACTGTCACGATGCTTGATTCTACAGTTGCGGCTAAGCTGGGACTCCATGGTCCTCAAGAGTCTTTGTGTGTAACTACATGGTCTGATACTGAGACAAGTTCTGAGTCTATGCGGGTTACTTTAGGAATTTCTGGAGTACATGAAAACGCTAAGAGTTTCAAGCTTTCTAATGTTCGGACGGTCGATTCTATGGATCTCCCAGTTCAGTTCTTGGATATGGAGAAGGTTAAAGCTGATTATCCGTATTTACATCATGTACCTTTTGAGTCTTTATCTGGAGCTAAACCCACAATTCTAATTGGTCAAGACAACCATCTGCTTACATTGAGTCGTTCTCATGTTGCTCGGGCTTGGACTGAACCTTTAGCTACAAAGACTTGGCTGGGGTGGGTAGTTCATGGAAATTCTCCTATGGGTGGGAGAGTCGACGTTCAATATTCATACCTTTTGAGTGAAAGAGAAGAGTCCGATCAAGCACTTCATGAACTAATCAAGAAGTCTTTTTCTACTGAAAATTTTGGTGTTAAGATTATTGATCCAGATTTACGAACTAAGGAAGATTTGCGTGCTATAGGAATCATGGAAGAGACTACTAGAAGGATTGGTGAGAGATTTGAAACTGGGCTTCTTTGGAAAAAAGATGACGTTTACTTTCCTGAAAATAAATCAATGGCTCTTTGGAGATTAAGTAACGTTGAACGAAAGATGGATAAGGATTCAAGTTATGCTCAACAATATTGTGAGAAGATTGAGGATATGATTTCTAAGGGATATGCTAGGAAAGTAGATCCTACAAAGCTGAAGAGTCGTACTTCTAAAACTTGGTATCTACCACATTTTGCTGTTTTCAATCCCAATAAGCCAGGGAAGATTCGAGTAGTTTTGGACGCTGCTGCTAAAGTAAATGGAGTCAGTTACAACAGTATGATGGCGACTGGTCCTGATTTACTTAAATCAATTGTAGCTATTCTATGGAGATTTCGTCAGCGAGAAATTGCATACACAGCGGATATCAAGGAAATGTTTCCTCAAATACTGATAAAAGATGACGACCTGGATAGCCAGCGTTTTCTCTGGAGAGGCATGGATCGAGATGAAGAGCCAACGGTGTATGAAATGAAGAGTATGATTTTCGGAGCTGCTTGTTCTCCCACTTCCGCTATTTATGTAAAGAATATGAACGCTAAGGAATTCATAGAGGAATTTCCAAAGGTGTATGAGTCCTGTGATAAGAATATGTACATGGATGACTTGTTGGAGAGTAAAGATACAAAAGATGAGAGTATTGATCATATTAGAAATGTCATTGAAGTTCATCGTCGAGGAGGGTTTCAAATTTGCAATTGGACAAGTAATTCTAAGGAAGTACTTAAACAGATTCCAGAAGATTTTAGAGCTGCTGGCTTCAAGAATTTAGATCCAGATTCATATTTGCCAATTGAGCGAGTTTTAGGTATGTTTTGGAATTCCGAATCAGATGTTTTTACATTCAAGTTAAAGTTACATAAGGTGAAGGAAGAAGTACGTACAGGAGCTAGAAAACCAACTAAGAGAGAGCTGCTTTCGTTAGTGATGTCTGTCTACGATCCTCTCGGAATTCTTATTCATCTTATTATTAAAGCCAGGATGATTCTTCAAGATATTTGGAAGCTTGGAACTGGATGGGATGAGGACATTTCTGATGAGATTTTTGCAAGATGGAAATATTGGTTGGATGAATTGCAAAATATTACAACAATCGCTATTCCAAGATGCTATGATCAATTCTTCACTTCCTCAAAGTCAATACAGTTACATACTTTTACTGATGCAAGTAGTCAGGCTTTTGCAGCTGTATCATTTTTTAGGATTACAGTCAATGGAGAGATTAAAGTTATTTTTGTATCTGGAAAGGCTAAGGTGGCTCCTTTAAAATTTATGTCCATACCAAGGTTGGAACTTCAGGCGGCTCTAATGGGAAGTAGACTTTCTAATGCTATTGAAATGGAGCATGAAGTACAATTGGAGAAGAAATTTTTTTGGAGCGATTCTAGAATTGTTCTTTGCTGGTTACGTTCCCATTCCATTCGATTCAAGCAGTTTGTTGGACACCGGGTGGGTGAAATTCAGGAATTAACTAATTCTGATGATTGGCGTTGGGTGCCAACAAAAGACAATGTGGCGGATGACGCAACAAGAGACATTAAGCGTAGTGATGTCAGTAACTCCAGTAGATGGTTCAAGGGTCCTGAATTTTTATATCAAAGCGAAGAGGATTGGCCCATCGAACCAACAGCAAAGACAACCGAGATCGGTGAGGAGGCTGAATTTGTCGCGTTGATTATACCTTCGAATAAATTTTCGCTCCCAGATATTTCTAGATTTTCGGCATGGCTAAAGTTAATAAGAGCTACAGCTTGGATTCTACGATTCGTGAAGATGTGTAAAATCAAGAAGAGATCGAATAAAGTAAAAGGGTATTCAGAACTAGCTCCAGAGGAATTACAGGCTGCAGAGTTATTATGGATTAAGAAAGTTCAGAGTGATCACTTTATTGATGAAATTCGAGTTTTAGCATCATCTAAGGCTGTTTCGCCTTCAAGTAGGCTTTTCAACTTATCTCCAAGACTTGACGATAGTGGAATTCTGAGAGTGCAAGGACGAATGGACAATTGTGATTTAGATGAATTTGTCAAACATCCATATATTTTAGATCCGTCTCATCAATATTCAAGGCTACTGATTAATTACTATCATCAAAAGCAAGGTCATCAGGGTCAAGAAACAATAATTAATGAGATTCGGGCTAAGTACTGGATTTTAAGAGTTAGAAGTCTGGTAAGAAAGATATGTCGAGATTGTCAGTATTGTAAGGTCAAGAAATGTAAGCCAATAATTCCAGAGATGGGTCAACTGCCTGAATGTCGCATCATTCCTCAATTGAAACCATTTGTACATTCTGGTATTGATTTCTTTGGACCTTTCCTGATCAAAATGGGGCAAAAAAGGGTCAAACGATATGGGGTAATATTTACGTGTATGGCTTCTCGAGCAATTCATATTGAGATCGCTGATTCGTTAACAACTGATTCGACAATTATGGCAATCAGAAGATTTATGGCTAGACGTGATGAGCCTAAGGTAATTTATTCAGATAATGGGACAAATTTTAGAGGTGCTGACAAGGAACTAAAAGTTGCTATTCAAGATCTGGATAATGATTCTATTCAAACAAAATTAGCTCCTAAGACAAGATGGTTGTTTAATCCTCCACAAGCCCCACATTTTGGGGGAAGCTGGGAACGATTAATTCGTTCCGTGAAGACAGCTTTGACAGCTATATTGAAGGGAAGAATCCCAACAGATGAAGTTTTTCGAACGCTAATGGTTGAGGCGGAACATATTGTCAATTGCCGACCTCTAACAAAAGTGTCCTGTGACATCAACGATCCAACTAGTCTCACACCTCATAATTTTTTAATTCCATATGGTGTTTCTGTTTCTTCTCCAGGTTTATTTACCAATAGTGATCTCAAGTTACGAAAAGAGTGGCGTAAGGCTCAAATTCTATGTGATCATTTCTGGAAAAGATGGGTAAAGGAATATTTACCAACGTTACTTCAACGAACTAGGTGGTTACAAAGCACTGGTGGGATCAAAGTGGGAGATGTGTGTGTTCTAGTGGATTCTAGTGGACCAAGGAATTGCTGGCCAATGGGCATGATAGTCCAAACATATCCTGGCAAGGATGGAGTTGTTCGCGTATGTGATGTACAGACTCAAGGTTGCATCTTTCGTCGGCCTGTGACCAAGATATGTATTCTGGATGTAATCAAGACTGAAGGCAGTGACGACTAATTATGTCCCGACAATGGTGGGAGAATGTTGCTACGTTTTGAGTTGTTGTCGTGACGTCATAACGTCAGTAATATTATTGCAAGAAATAATATTGTTGATATTTTAATTATTGAATTAATTCATCATTTTTGCTCTTTTAAATTATATTATTTATTTTCTACACTGTAAAACGAAGTGGACAGTGCAATGCAATGGAAGATTAAGAGAGCGAGAGAAGAAAATAGACAGATGCGATTTATGATTGAACGAGCTGACACACTATTATTTTCTGAGCGATAGGAATTTTAATATTGTGAAATTATATGAAAAGTCGTATTGATATATTTGAGGAATTATTGTGCTATATAAATAAAAACCTAATTGTCATTTTTCATTAATTTATTTAATCTGCAATCGTATTCTCAATGAGTGATATTTTTAGTTAAAACTAAAAATATATTTGCAACCGCTAAGCTGAACATAATTTTATTTTATTGCAACCGCTAAGCTGAACATAATTTTATTTTATTTCTAAACGCCGTGGGCGTTTCAAGCCCTAAAAATGGATATTTTTTAATGACGTCATTTGTGAACAAGCCCTAAGTAGAACATTTTAAGCTTTTTAAAAACATGTAAATAGAACGTTTCGGACTTTTTAAAATATGTAAATGGAATATATTGGACATTTTAAAAACATTTAAATAGAACATTTTGTACTTTTTGAAAGCATGTAAATAGAACGTTTTACACCTTTTTAAAAACATGTAAATGGAACATTTTTTACTTTTTAAAAGCATGTAAATAGAATATTTTGCAATTTTTGAAAGCATGTAAATAGAGCATTTGACACCTTTTTCAGAACATTTAAATAGAACATTTTGTACTTTTTGAAAGCATGTAAATATGGAACATTTTGAACTTTTAAAAACATGTAAAATAGAACATTTTGCAATTTTTGAAACTATATGTAAATAGAACATTTTACGCGTTTTAAAAACTCATATATGTTGTGAGTTGTTTTATTTCCTACTTTGGAGTAATTTTACCTGTGCGAAATTAAAACGCATTTGTAACCTGAAGAAATTTGAAATTTGATCTTTGGCGCGAAATTCAAATGCGTCAATTTAAAAAAGAAAGAGCAGAGATGAGGGAGGAAGGTCAACAAGAAGAGTCACGTGCTCTTCAAATTGGATTTGTTTCCTTTATTTCGTGACTGTTAAATCTGCTGTTGATTATGTAAAGTCGCCTCAGTCTGAATTTTGTGATCGGATGTATGAAGATTATAATCGTAATCGTTGAGAGAGGCAGAGATTAGTGGAGAGTTGATTGAGGGACCTTCCATAAGTGACGTTGGGAAAATTGTACATTTTTTCATTGTAATGGGGAGAGGCACCTTTGCTCCTTGTAATGGACGGCACGGCGGGTTGTCTATGGTTTTGTATAGCGCGTTTCAAATGGATAACGTAAGTTATGGACGACCCCTTGTTGGAGCTGCAGTAGTTGCAGCCTGCGTGATTGAAATGAAATGTGGGGGAAATAAATTGAGAAAATTAACTTTTGGTTGGAGGGATGAAATGAAGTGGAAGGGAATTGGAATAATTGATGGATTAACAAAAAAAAACAAAAAGAAAAAAAACAAAAGTTGATTTTGTATTGCGTGTCCAAGTTTTCCATGTCCATGATGCATACAAAGCAACCGATCCTTCAATAACCTTCCATCTACATACGTCGCTCCAGGAGCGGGGTCGTCCATAAATGATGCCATCCGTAAGATCATTGGGGAGTTTGTAGTCAGGTAACCGTGTTGAAGATAGCCATTTGCGCTATATGCTATGAAGTTATGACATGGGGGTCCTAAAAGATTGATAATTTGGGTAACGTCATTTATGGACCATTCCCTGTCCATGTAAACGATAATAATTTGGAACTATTCGTATCCCTGAAGTGTAGGAAGCACAGGGAACTTCTTGTTCATGCACTGCATTGCAAAGTGTAAACAGAGCCGAGGCGCAGATTAGTAATTAGCCAATAATTTTACACCCCCCCCCCCACCTCCCTATCCTTTACATATCGACATGCAATATTTCCACAATAAAAGCAAAACGTGAACAGTACTATAAACTAAAGGAAAATTTTGGCATTTTTTTAAAACTCTTCATCTGTAAAAACGGAAAAACTATGAATTTATTTTCAAGTTGTAAATAACATATTTTGCACTTTCACAAAGTTGAACATATAGCACACTTTGCATTCACAAAAATTGTGTAAATAGTATTTTGTTGTTCTTTCAAAAAGGTGTAAATACCATATATATTTTAGTTTCAAAATGGCATAAATTGCACATAGTTTGCATTTTCAGAAAGTTGCTCAGGAAAATTTGCTATTTCAAAAAAATATGAATTATTGTAAATAGCGTATTTTGAATTTACCTTAAATTACCAAGTTTTGCACTTTCAAAAAATGTATAAACAGCGGCTTCTGCGATTTCAAAAAGTTGTAAATAGGGAAATTTTACACTTTCAAAAACATGTAAACAGCTTAATTTTGCTCTTTTAAAAAAGTAAGTAAATAGTTTAATTTGCATTTTAAAAAAGTCTACAAGCCTAATAAATCTACGTGTTTTAAAAATGTCCACACAGTTACATATTTGAAATTCCTAAATGTCATAATATAGCATTTGAAAATTGCAAATCCCGAATTCCTAGCGCATAACTCTTCTTTGTTCAAGTCCAAAATCCGCCATTACATTATTTACGGGTGATACCAAAAGAAAAAAAGTGTAAATATTGAAACACACAAGAAAAAAAAATGAAATAAAAATGGGAACGCTCAACGGTAGTCACAAATGTGAGGAAATCCTTGTTAAATCTGAAATGTGTCTGCTTTGTAGTTTGTGCACGTTGACATTGGGCAGAATTATAGAAAAAAAAGAATATTTATGGACTTAAATCCAAATCGGGATCGGGATGCATTCAAACGCAGCACCAGCAGCAGCAGGTTCATATTTTATAAGGGATGGTCCATAAATGATGTCACCAAAAGTTTTACTTTTTTTTGGGAGCAACCCACACCTCAATGTCATCCCTATAAAATTGCGCGAACGGCAACGGCTATCTTCCTAGACCCATCCAGACTTTCCTACCCATGACATCCTTTATGGACGCTCCCTAATAATATTCAAATGTTCCACTTCAAAATAGGGATAAATGGTGCGTATGTCTCTGTGCATAAAATGTAAAAGTAAAATTTAAAAACTTTTTTGGATGAGACGAAGAATATAAGACGCCCTCCTCGTTCTCCTTGCGTCGTCGTCTTCTTGGTTAAAAAAAATACGGGGGGTAAAAAAAAAGGAAAAGAAGGAAGGGAATTTGAGACTGGAGATTGTGTGGAAAATATGGCTGTCGAAGAGGAAGAGTTAAAAAAAATGTGTTTTCTTCGTGCTCCGATGTGGATGTGGATGTCGTTGTCGGGCGCAGACTGAATTTTAAACAGATACAAAAAAGTGATAGACTGTCCCTACGCACTACGCACAGGTCATACGCACAGCTGACTTTCCAGTACTCAATTACCTACATCCCTCCGCTATATATGGAAGTGCACATGGAGCAATTTGAATTTTTGAATTATTTCCATATAAAAACTTTAACAGGGAGTGTCCATAAATTACGTGGCATATTTTGACGGGATGGGAAAGGTCTACAATTTTACATGGGCGTACACATCAAAAAAATTGGGAATAGGGGTAAGAAATTTTTGTACCATTTTTATAGGACGTAATTTATGGACGTTTCCAAGGGTCGTTTCTATGATTTGTGTGTCGTATAATTCCTCCCATATAGACAGACACAAGGACAAATCCAATATAAGGCGGACGCACAGTTCTGTTCTACACGCATTCAGACGGGCAGACAGACAGACAGACAGACAGATGCAATGTTCCTTCCAAAAATACCACAGCAAATCTTCCCCCTTTTTCCCAAGTCAACGTTTCTCACAAATCTGAGGAGCAATATGTAAATGCAAAATGTCTTGAATGACATTTTAATGCAGCTCATTTAGTACTCACTAAAGTCAGTGCACAAATGTTCCAAGTGCTTGGGCAGGAGAGCCTCTTGGGATGTTTTCAAATTTTCAAAATGCGTATAAATGTATTTGAGTATTTGTCAGTTTCACAAATTTAAAAAGTATTGCTTACTTTCAACTTTTCAAATGGTGTAGATAGCCAATTTCTGAACTTTCAAAAAGGTATAAATGGCAGATATTGAGCACTTTCAAAAGGGTGGAAGTAGCTTATTTGTGAAGTTTCAAATAGGTGTAAAATAGCATAATTTGCTGTTTCAAAAAGGTGTAAATACAGATATTGAGTATTTTCAAAAGGGTGGAAGTAGCTTAGTTTGCACTTTCAAAAAGTGTGAAAATAGCTTATTTGTGAACTTTCAAAAAGTTGTAAAATAGCTTAATTTGCTGTTTCAAAAACGTGTAAATACAGAATATTGCGCACTTGTCAAAAGGTGTAGAGATAGCCTATTTATGAACTTTGAAAAAGGTGTAAATGGGAGATATTGAGCATTTTTAAAAAGTTGCAAATATCTTAGTTTGAATTTTCAAAAAGGTGTGCAGATAGCTTATTTGTGAACTTTCAAAACGGTGCAAATCAGCTTAATTTGCTATTTCAAAAACGTGTAAATACAGAATATTGCGCACTTGTCAAAAGGTGTAGAGATAGCCTATTTATGAACTTTGAAAAAGGTGTAAATGGGAGATATTGAGCATTTTTAAAAAGTTGCAAATATCTTAGTTTGAATTTTCAAAAAGGTGTGCAGATAGCTTATTTGTGAACTTTCAAAACGGTGCAAATCAGCTTAATTTGCTATTTCAAAAACGTGTAAATACAGAATATTGCGCACTTGTCAAAAGGTGTAGAGATAGCCTATTTATGAACTTTGAAAAAGGTGTAAATGGGAGATATTGAGCATTTTTAAAAAGTTGCAAATATCTTAGTTTGAATTTTCAAAAAGGTGTGCAGATAGCTTATTTGTGAACTTTCAAATAGGTGTAGATAGCTTATTTTTGCTCTTTCAAAAAGGTGTAAATTGTGTATATGCGTACTTTTCAAAAGGTGTAAATGACAGATACTGAGCATTTTCAAAAAGGTGCAAATAGCTTAATTTACTCTTTCAAAAACATGTGTAAATAGAGCACATCTCCCACTTTAAAAATACAGTAGATAGCATAATAAGTCATAGAATTTAAAAAATACTTTTCAAAAATTAGTTTGCAGACTGGCAGAAATGAACGAAAAATTGAATTTTATGAAAAAATAAAATAGGCTAGCGGGAACAATAGGGAAGAAATACAATAAAAAATACATAATACATATACAGTCCAGACACAGTCCATAATTATATTCTTCATACTAACAAGAGTTTTTTAGGAAAACGCTTTAAGTCCAGTGGACAAAGTATGGACTTGACGAGTTTTGGAAAAAAGGACTTCATATATTCTTGTTAAATTGTTCAAACACATGGAAGGACGGGCATAGGGATTATTTTGATTTAATACGAATTACGAAGCCCAACTTCCATTCCACTGGACGCGGACTGGACAAGAAAGGAAATGTAAATATTCCGTTGAGTGCTGAGTGGACAGGTGGATCTTCTTTTATCCCGAGGCCACTGGATTATTTCTCACATCCCAAAGACGGACGTCCACAGTCCATAAAGGCTCATCTCTCAACTTTATACCGTCTTTATCCTTCGGATTTTCGTCATATGAGCTTATATACAGGGCCGGATAATGCGGCCAGCGTAGGCAGCCTCCGCTCCCTCAATTTTCTTAAAACATGTAAATAGAACATTTTGCTATTTTTAAATATATGTAAAAAATAATATTTTGACTTTTCAAAAACATGCAAATAAAATTTTTTTGTACATTTCAAAAACATGGAAATAAAACATTTTCCACTTTTCTCAAAACATGTAAATAGAACGTTTTGCACTTTTCTGAACCAAGTGAATCGAACATTTTCCACTTTTTTCAAAACATGTAAATAGAACGTTTTGCACTTTTCTGAACCAAGTAAATCGAACATTTTCCACTTTTCTAAAACATGTAAAATAAACTTTTTTTGTACATTTCAAAAACATGGAAATAAAACATTTTCCACTTTTTTCAAAACATGTAAATAGAACGTTTTGCACTTTTCTGAACCAAGTAAATCGAACATTTTCCACTTTTCTAAAACATGTAAAATAAACTTTTTTTGTACATTTCAAAAACATGGAAATAAAACATTTTCCACTTTTCTCAAAACATGTAAATAGAACGTTTTGCACTTTTTTGAACCAAGTGAATCGAACATTTTCCACTTTTTTCAAAACATGTAAATAGAACGTTTTGCACTTTTCTGAACCAAGTAAATCGAACATTTTCCACTTTTCTAAAACATGTAAAATAAACTTTTTTTGTACATTTCAAAAACATGGAAATAAAACATTTTCCACTTTTTTCAAAACATGTAAATAGAACGTTTTGCACTTTTTTGAACCAAGTGAATCGAACATTTTCCACTTTTTTCAAAACATGTAAATAGAACGTTTTGCACTTTTCTGAACCAAGTAAATCGAACATTTTCCACTTTTCTAAAACATGTAAAATAAACTTTTTTTGTACATTTCAAAAACATGGAAATAAAACATTTTCCACTTTTTTCAAAACATGTAAATAGAACGTTTTGCACTTTTTTGAACCAAGTGAATCGAACATTTTCCACTTTTTTCAAAACATGTAAATAGAACGTTTTGCACTTTTCTGAACCAAGTAAATCGAACATTTTCCACTTTTCTAAAACATGTAAAATAAACTTTTTTTGTACATTTCAAAAACATGCAAATAAAACATTTTCCACTTTTTTCAAAACATGTAAATAGAACGTTTTGCACTTTTCTGAACCAAGTAAAAAGATCATTTTACACTTTTCTAAAACATGTAAATACAAAATTTTGCTTTACCAAAGAAACCCATCAATAAAATCAAAATGGTGGTTTTTGTATATGGAAACAAATTGCTGCCTAAAAGTAATTCCTTCGTCCGGCCCTGCTTATATAGCCACTGTTTAAATGCCCTACCGATACCGATACCGATACCGATGACGTCATTTGTGGGCGACCCCTTAGACGAAAATACAATACAAAAATGTAATTGATTGGAAATAAATCCGAGTCCTCACCTGTCCCTTTGTTTCTCTGGATCCCAAGTTCAAAAATACAAGAAATCTCGCATTCCTATAGTAAATCATGGGATGTACATACGTAAGTCTCGAGAATCTTTATCCGTACTTAAGACAGATGCGATTAGCCTCTCTTCTGGTCCCTTTGTCAATGGGCAATTATGCGATATGAAATTTAAGGTGATTTCCGAATCCATTTCAGAAAAAGAAAAAGGGAAAGGGACAAAGAATATTATGTGAGATGACGATGTTAAGCTCCTGTCTGGAGATTCTGTGTGTGTGTGTGTGTGTGTGTGGTGCCTATGGAGCTGGAGCTGGAATTACGTTTTCTACTTGCACTGTTTTGAACGGGAAGATTATTATGATGATGATTATTTAAATTTTTATTCTGTCATCCCCATGAGTCTCCGCCTCATTTCCCCTCACTACACCTTTTCCACTTGAAATAATAATCAAAAGAATTTTTTTTTCTTCTACACAATAAAAATAAAGAAAGAAAGAAAGAAAGAAAAAAAGCTTTCAGAGTCAAGTCACGTGGAAAACTTATTTGTAACTGACTATCAGTAGTTATATGGGCTCATTTCAAGGCCATTTCCATTTATTACTTTCATTTAAACAAAGGGTTCAGCATACTGTAGTAGGTAAAGTAGGTAGTAGTAGGGAAAATTTAATTTCAAATTTCAAATTCCCGCCAAACTGTAAAATTAAAAAAAGTGCGTTTATTTACACTACTGAAATGGTCACAGTTTATAAGGGTAAAGGAAGGTGGAAAAAAAGGTGTAAATACAGAACATTATGAGCTCTTTTCAAAAGGTGTGTAGATAGTCAATTTCTCAACTTTCAAAAAGGTGTAAATGGCAGATATTGAGCATTTTCAAAATGGTGTAAATAGGTTAATTTGCTCTTTCAAAAAGGTGTAAATACAGAACATTGCGCACTTTTCAAAAGGTGTGTGGATAGCCAATTTTTCAACTTTCAAAAAGGTGTAAATGGCAGATATTGAGCATTTTCAAAATGGTGTAAATAGGTTAATTTGCTCTTTCAAAAAGGTGTAAATACAGAACATTGCGCACTTTTCAAAAGGTGTGTGGATAGCCAATTTTTCAACTTTCAAAAAGGTGTAAATGGCAGATATTGAGCATTTTCAAAAAGGTGTAAATAGCTTAATTTGCTCTTTCAAAAAGGTGCAAATACAGAACATTTCCCAATTTTCAAAAGGTGTAGAAATAGCCTAATTTCTGAACTTTCAAAAAGGTTTAAATGGCAAAATGTGGGAAAAAAATTTCAAATTTAAATTTCCCGCCAAACTCAAATCTTAAAAAATGCGTTTAACCTATTGAAATGTTCACAGCTTGTGCGTAATAGGTAAATGATGAGGCGGAGATTTGAATCTGTATTCAAATGCTGCTAATAAAGAATTTAAAAAATTTGAAACGGCGGGAAAATTCAAATCCTTTTTTCCAAGGGAATCCTTAAATTAAAATTGAAGGAGATTTTATTTACGAGTGTTTTTCCTGCCTGTCTCCTCCTTTCCGTCTTTTGTTTGTCTTCTGCATTTGAAATATTTTCGGGAGATTGTTGTGGGATGTGCGTGGAGATGGAGAGGAAAGTATTTTGAGTGGAGCATTACACAGTTGAGATCATTTGGGATATTTCAAAGCGGAGCCGCGCGTCGTCATTATGCAACTACATAATGTCGTAGTAGGCGAGACATGCGTCCCCATAGATCCAGTTTTTCAGCCTAACTCAAACAAAAGCCTAAGCCCCGCACTATTACTATTACTATAACTGTTAAGTAAGTAGTGACGCAGTGGGGGGTCATCCATTCATGACGCCATCAACAGAGGAATAGTGGAAACTATACAAGGAGGGGGGCGAGTATTTCTGTGTTACAAATATAAATATGTACATATATAAATACATGGGGTACATAGGGTGGTTGATTTGATGACAGGACGACATTTATGGACTGCCCCTTGGCACTGAAAGACAAGTACAGAAGAGTAGAGAAGATGGAATCGAATTTTAGATGCTCGAGCAAATGCCGATAATGTTCTCCTGTCTTTCTGTGTGAGTTTGTGTGGAAAGACAAAGCCATATGTTTTCTACATTCTACGGCGACTTGAAACAAAGGACAATAAAGTCAATAAACAAAGCAAAGCGTTACGTCCAGTTGCCCCTTTTTACTTTTACGCTTCTCCATCGCCCCTCGTCTTCATTTTTAACTAAAAACAAACCAAAACATTTGGTTCCCATTCCTTAATTTGAAGTATGCATTTTGATGAGAGCGTCCAATTTTATAAGGCGATTTTTAAATTCATTTGGCGCCTTTTGTACTGGAGATAAATTCAAAATGGTTCATAAAGAATTACAAATTAAAGCTTTCCTTTTTACGAGGGACAAAATATCGATCTAGGCTTTTTTTTTAAAAGTCCATAATACGCCTAAAAACTGTGTTTTTTCAATGTGTATTTTTATTACTTGTTTTTTGAAAATGTGTAAAAATGTTCTATTTACACTTTCTAAAAGAGCGGGAAAACAAAGAATATCTACATTTTTTAAAGTGCAAATTATTGTAGTTACGCTTTTTCAAAACAGCTGCAAAACGACGTAACTACCTTTTTTTCAAGTTCATATTTATTGTAGTTACGCTTTTTCAAAACAGCTGCAAAATGACGTAACTACCTTTTTTTCAAGTGCAAAACTTCTGGTTTAAGTATTAAACGTGTGTCCTTCTAAAATTGCAAATAATTCCCAAACAATTCCTAAAAGATTTCCAAAAAATTTACAAAAATTTACCAATATTTTACCAAAACTTTACCAAAAATTTACCAATTTACCAAAATTTCCAAAAGTATTTCCAAAAAATTTCCAAAAATTATTAGAAAAATTTAAAAGTGTCAAAATTTATTTGAAAATGAAATATGGGAGTACTTAGACAAAAAAGATGTGTAATAGACGGGCTTTGCAATCCTACCCCTTGACTAAAACTTAAAAAAAAACATACGCATCTGATTACATAGAAAAAGCGTCTCTCTCCGCCCGTAGAAGAATCTGCTCGTAATGAATGGAACAGAAGACAGAAATTACGCTCCACGACTCGAGTCTCGAGACTCCACGCACATTCACACAATTCCTTCCCTAAATATTTTTTTTTAAATTGGTCGCAAAAAAAAAAAGAAAAAGAAAAAGAAGGAAAGAAATGTGCGGGTTTAAAATAGACGAGAAGCGCTTGCTTCTCTTAATAGCTCCATAAGAAAAAAAGTCAAGTTTAGAAGAAAAAAAACTCTGAAAGTTCAAATTACAGAGCGACAGGCGGGAAGGGAAAGTGTGGATGATATGAATGGCCGTGTGGCAGTGGGAATGGGCGAGATATCACTTTACGACATTAAAATGACTGAACGGGAAAGTTACATGTGTCTGCGTCGGGAGTCTGGCCTGAGATATGATCCATAAAAAGAGGCACAAGATGTACGACCCAAGAGATGAACATAAACATTTATACCTACAAACATGGAAAACTGGGAAAGTGTCTGATGAAACTCTCACTCTCTGCCGCTCCTTTTTTCATCTCAAGGCTCGTCCACAAATGACGTGAGCAAGAATGCTAATGAGTGTGGGTGGAGTTCTGGTATGGGACATGTAGCTCAGGGTCATGACATGGTTTTTCCTAGAAAAAGTGTAAGGGGAGAGGGGTTCAAAAAATGTGTAAATTTTTTCTTAAGTCATTTATGGATAGCTCTTTTTGTCCAAATATAGGGTAATGTTCATTCGCAAGTTGGAGAGCAACGTAGTTTGGTAATTTGGTAGAATTTTTGGTAATTTGGTAATTTTGTATTTTCAAATTAGATATTTCGCCTTCTTGCGCTCCTTGACTACGTAACGTTGGGCTGGGGAAATGAGAGTTTTTAATTATTCCCACTGGACACCTACTTACACATTTCTAGACACAGTTTTCACGGGGCTTCTTTTTCATCAGAGTGTGGCGTCGTCCATAAATGATGTCAGAGAAACTTTCAGATTTCTAGGACACTCACCAGCTTAACCACTGATTTTAAATTGCTATCTTTAGCATGGGTTGTCATCTACTTCCAAGTTCCAAGTGAAAGAGCTGACATCATTTATGGACGACCCCTTCCCGTATCTTACAACACAGAGAGATCATGCTTCCCCCTCCATTTTCATTAATATCTTCATTTCACATTATTATTTTTTTTTAATACTTTCTTCATTTTACTTCCGAGAAGAGTTATGTAATTTTGTAATTTCCCGGATTTTGGAAGCGCTCATCTTTCTTTCCCACTCAGTTTTCAATTCTTTTCTAATTTTCTGTGTGCGTCATTTACTGAGGGATCCTCCATAAATGGCGTCAGGGGTAGGGCGATGAACCTCCTGGGGTATTGATGACATCCCATGTTAAAGATAGTCAGTTGCGAAATGGTTAAGCTAATGGCAGGGGGATCCGTGGGTAGTGTAGAAATGGGGATAATTGGATGACATCCTTTATGGACGACCCCTTGTATTATGCTTTTCAGTTTGGACTAATAGACACTTGAGTTCCGGCTGGAGTAGCTAAATCGGCGAGGCCATTAATAGATATTAAAACCAGACCAGTAATCAGCCCGTCTATTCTTTTAGATGGCAGATGCAAAAGTGTAGAAATGTATTTTATGGCTCCAAACACTTGTGCACATTCAGCAGATCCAGACAGAGATGATAATGATGCACAAGGGTTGTAATTTTGAAATTTTTTTAACAAATAATAAATTTTGAAAAAACGTTCTCCTATTATGTGTTGTTTGAAAATGTGCAAAATGGTCTATTTGCGGGGTTTCAAAGAGCGGGAAAACAAAGTTTGAGTACCATTTTTTCAAGTGCAAAATACAGGATATTGTCGGGTTTTTTTCAAGTGTAAAATATTTTATTTACACTTTTTAAAAGAGCGGGAAAACAGCATATCTACGTTTATTTCAAGTGCAAAATATGCTATTTGAACTTTTTAAAACAGTGGGAAAGCACAATAACATCTTATCTTTCTTTAAAGTGTAAAATATTCTATTTACACTTTTTGAAACAGATGGAAAATAGCATGTCTACGTTTGTTTTTCAAGCGAAAAAAAATTCTATTTACACTTTTTAAAACAGCAGTAAAACAACATATCTACCTGCGTTTTTTGTCAAGTTTAAAATATTGTATTTACACAAATTCTGAAACAGCTGCAAAACTGAACAACTGCTGTTTTTCCAAGTGCAAAACTCTTAATCCTAAATCAGCAGTAAAATCCAGTAAAAAAAATAAGTAAATGATAAAAAGAAAACAAGAAGTAATGACGTCACGTGATGGAAATGCACAAAGTTGGATTTGGTCTTTTTGTTGGCCGTGTCTGGAAATGGAGAAGTGCGGAAAGGGAGGAATGGGAGTAAATGTGGAGAGTACTGGGGGAAATAAATAAATTGTTTGGGTAAACTTTAGAGCCATAATTGGCCACACCTGCCTCTCTCCATGTCCCACGTCTGTCCTCCGTCCCGTTCAATGAGCCAAAACGACGTCGAAAACGACCCAGACCACAGAATGACATTACTCCACACAATTTGAACGACGGAATTAAATCCGTCCGCAACGTAATGAGCTGTAGGGAGGGATGCAGGAGATTGTCCAAGATTCAATTCACCTGATTAGCCACCAACCACTACCAGATATGGGGAAAGATAGCCACACATCCAAACCATCCACCTGTACTCATTAAAACTTACAATCTGGTCTGCCAACACGAAAGGGATCCTCCATAAATGGCTTCAGCTCAAAGCCACCATTTTTAGGACCCTGTATACTCATTCTGCTGACTTCAAAAATTATTTTTAATTTTTAAAAGAAATTATGCAAAAAACAATTTCGAGATTTTCTTATGGGAATTAGCATTATATTTTGAAAAGAGGACGTGGTCCCCCCTGGCCCTCCTTCAACTTTTCAAAAACATGTAAATAGAACATATTGCATATTTCAAAAACATGTAAATGAAACATTTGACGCTTTTCAAAAACACGTAAATAAAACATTTTGCACTTTTCAAAAATGTGTAATTAGAAAATTTTGCACTTTTCAAAAACACGTAAATAGAACATTTTGCACTTTCCAAAAGTGTGTAATTATAACATTTTGCACTTTTCAAAAACATGTAAATAGAACATTGAACACTTTTCAAAAACATGTAAATAGAACATTGAACACTTTTCTAAAACATGTAATTAGAACATTTTGCACTTTCCAAAAGTGTGTAATTAGAACATTTTGCACTTTTCAAAAACATGTGAATACAACATTTTGCACTTTTCTAAAACATGTAAATAGAACATTTTACAATTTGTAGTGTGAACTATTACATTTGAATTCTTTGATTACTTTCTCCATATTTAATTTTTGTTTTAATTTGTATAAAATATTTTGATTCTTGTCACGTGAGTTGGATGTTCCCACTCCTCACGTCCATCTGTATATAGTGTATTTTCCATGTGAATGTTGAGCTGCTGTAGCAGGTCCTGAGGATGCGTAAGCCCTGAACAAAATGTAAAATGTAACAAGTGACTTTAATCCCAAGTCATAGATCTTTGTCTCTCTCTCTCATCTCCCTCTGAATGTGTGGTGAACGCTGCGTCTGTTTGAACCTGAACCTGAATTCAGAGCGAATTACACACAATTTGACTCGGATGTTGAACCTTCATTTCATTCTCACTCTCAATTTTTATCCTCCACTTTTCCCACAATACACCACACGTACATACGTCCACAAAAAATTGCATTTGAATACATGGCTTTTCCTGCAGCATCTGTGCAAATAACTTATGTACCTCACATATGTGGGCTGGTTCATTTCGCACACGGAAAAATATGAGGAGTTTTTTGGCAAAACGGAAAAAGTCCGTCAAAGCCAATTTTACAGGAACAGTGAATAATGAATAAAAGGCGACATGATTATTTTCCCAACTCAATTTTTTCCACAGGTACTGCAACTGACGAAGCGTAATTTCAAGCAGTTTCATAAATCTGGACTCACTCTCGAATTTTTAGAAAATTTTGCAAAATTTTAATTTGTGTACTTTTTCCGTTTTGCCTCAAAATCAGTAACTTAACGTGGAGGAAAAAGTCCGTGAGGTGAAATTTTAATCGTAACGAGTAAAACCAAACTTTTTTGTACTTTTAAACTTTTTCCCGCATAAAAAATGTACGCGCGGCAATTGTCTTCGACAAACTACGAAAACACTCGAAAACCGAATTGCAATTAAATTGCAAAATTGTTAATGTGCATCTTTCTTGAAGAGGGCAAAATATTGCAATTACATGTTTTTGAAAAGTGTAAAATTTTCTATTTGCATGTTTCAGAAAAGTGCAAAATATTCTATTTACATGTTTTCAAAAAGTGCAAAATGTTCTATTTACGTGCTTTTGAAAAGTGCAAAATATTCTATTTACATGTTTTCAAAAAGTGCAAAATATTCTATTTACATGTTTTCAAAAAGTGCATAATATTCTATTTACATGCTTTTGAAAAGTGCAAAATATTCTATTTACATGTTTTCAAAAAGTGCATAATATTCTATTTACATGCTTTTGAAAAGTGCAAAATGATACATTAATCCATTAATTTAAATCGGAAATGCCTGTTTCACGTGAACTTATCCCATTTGTCAAAAATCATTTAATGGACTTTTTCCGTTTTGTCAAACAACTCTTCATATTGTGAACCGTTGAAATTCGTAGCTGTAAAACCGACAGCGGTTAAAAATGAAAATAACAAAATGAATTCTCAAATGCAAATATCCGCACTGCTCACCCCCAATTACATATTTATTTTTTTAGAACTAATTTTGTAATTTTCGTTGTGTGTGTGTGAATGGCTCGTCAGTCAAGTCGTTGTCATTGTTGTGCGAGTCCTTTTTAATGGACATGAAAATAAGGAAGAAAACGCGGCTGCCTCCAAAAAGGCAAAAGGTGGTAAAAGTGAATCTGGTTCTTGTTGGTAATTCGTCTTGTTGATGTGGTTCGTGGTTTGGGCCGTTGCGGTGGCGGTTTATGCAAAAATAAAAACTCGATTTAGTATTTATTTAGTATTTAGTTTTTTCCGAGGGATTTTTGGATGGGGCTATTAACTGTGTACACTTCATATTACACGAGAGGTGATACGGTTGCACTGTTCAAAAGCACTGTGCGAGTGTAGGAGACGATTAGGAATTATTAGACGCTATGCAGTTTAAATCACTCGTTGCGATTTTCAATATCATGTGGCAGGGTGTAATGAAAATTTGAATAAAATTGGCCCGTGTAATAAAAAAAAGAAGATAAAATGGTGATATAATCATAATGTTATTAGATACGCAGAATGAAATAAAAATTCTTTACAGCTTTCTCGTTCTCTGCCCTTTAGAGAGTACAAATAATTGAGTCATAAAAATCATAAGAGCGAAACGGATGAAACAAGTTCTTCCTTCACTTTGACTTTTGACGTTTGTCTTCCATTTCAAAGCTCAGTTTCGAATAATGTCTCAATTTCCTATTAAATTCTATTTTAGAAAAAAGCCCAAAAAGAAATTTGGAAATTACAAATCGTCTGTGAAGAACCAAAATGACCTATATCCAATTTAAGCTGCAATCAAAATGAGCTATGTCATGTAAACAAAATAAGAAACATGCGTTAAATGTTAATTTGGAGTTTTTGAAAAGGTGCAAAATGTTCTAAATCCATGTTTTTGAAAAGTTGCAAAATGTTCTAAATCCATGTTTTTGAAAAGGTGCAAAAATTTCTAATTCCATGTTTTGAAAAGGTGCAAAAATTTCTAATTACATGTTTTTGAAAAGGTGCAAAGTGTTGTATTTACATGTTTTTGAAAAGGTGCAAAATGTTGTATTTACATGTTTTTGAAAAGGTGCAAAATGTTCTAATTCCACGTTTTCAAAAAGGTGCGAAATGTTCTATCTAACTAAACGCTCTCAAGACATATTTGGGTATTTTTGTAGATACTTGACATTGTTTTTAGGTAAAAATGGATATGAGTCATTTTGGTTCTTCACAGACGAAATGTGATATTTTGAAGGTAGTTTATTTTGCAGAAGTGTGTGCGTATGAGATAGACGTTTTTGCAATGTGTGTTTGTCCATTTGTGGATGGACTCTTTCTCTCTCTATGCTGCGGGTTGTTCTGTAGTTTTGGTGGATCATTGAACGGGAACGGCGGCGGACGTGGAATGAATTGAAATCCAGGAGATCAAATCAAATGGAAATTATCTTCCTCTCTTCCTTTAAAACTCGTAAGGGGTCATCCACAAAAGACGTCACCTAAACATCCACATTTTGACGGCGCGATGACCCCTCTGTCATGAGCATGGCCATTGCGTAAATGGCTAGCATGGGATGTCACCAGTTAAGTATGTGGGTCCATTGACCCTAACGATACAGATACCGGTGAAATCATTTATGGACGATCCCTAAACTATTCCAATATTCCATTCCAGCACCAGCCTCAGTGCGAGCGAGCGAGGCTATGTAATAAAACTATTGACTTTTTACCTCCCTATCATGTGTCTATTTATCCATGTGAATACCGGCCCTCTACTGTATGTATACAGTCCATAATATGAAAGGGATCGTCCACCGATGACGCCACGTGTAGGGTCAATACGTCTGGTTCGGGTCTGGCCTGGTCTGGTTCCTCGTGGTGGAAACTGCTGTGGTTATATTAACAGGGCCGGATAATGCGGCGAGCGCAGGCAGCCCCCGCTACTTGAATTGTCAAAAAACTTGTAAATGGAACATTTTGCACTTTTCAAAACTATGTAAATAGAATATTGAGACTTTTCAAGAACATGCAAAATAAATTTTTTTGTGCATTTCAAACACATGAAAATAAAACATTTTGCACTTTTCTCAAAACATGTAAATAGAACATTTCACACTTCAGAATTAAGTAAATAGGACATTTTGCACTTTTCTCAAAACATGCAAATAGAACATTTTTCACTTTTCTGAATCAATTAAAAAGAAATTTTTTCAATTTTGTAAAACATGTAAATACAACATTTTGCTTTAGCAAAGAAAACCATCTTAAAAATCAAAATGGTGGTTTTGTATGGAAACAAATTCCTGCCTAAAAGCCATTCCTTCTTCCGGCCCTGGTTATTAATACAGACGTGTTTAGGGACTTTGATAAGAAGGGTAATTGTAATTGCTATCGCTACCTTTATCCGTCACTACATGCTCCTGTTCTACTACTCTGCCCCACTGTATGGTAATCAAAATGATTATTCAGTATCCGTCTCCATCTCCTTCGGTGTCCGTTTCGGTTTCGGTTTTCGGTTTGAATTTTGCGGGGAAATTATATACCGTCCACTTTTGCCTGGGACGTACGTAGCTAATTTAGGAGAATAACCAAGTGCCACTGAAGAATGTCGTTTGTTATTTCGCGACGACCGTTAAAAAAACTGTATGAAAGTTTTATTATTTTATGAAATCTGAGTCGCTTTTTTCCTCGTTTTTTTCTTGAAGAATCTGAAAGTTGAACTTGAAAAGGCAAAAGACTTTTGACAGCTTCTTGAAGATGCTGTTGAGGCTCAAGAAGGAAAAGATTAAAGAAAAGATGCGTCCTCTCATCATCTGCAGTTTGTGTAGGACTCTCTACAGTTTTCCACGTCACGGTTCATAGGCAGTCAAGAGGAAGGAAGGAAGAAGGCAGAGTATTGAATTGTCCAATGATACAGCATGCAAAAAACTGTGGAGAGGCTCGTCCATAAATGACGTCAGCCGTAGGGTCAGTTGATGACATACCATGATAGAGATAGCCACTTGAAAGCAATAGTTAGGCTGGGCTGGTGACAGGAGTGGGTAATAAAAATTGAGATTTTTCCATGACTTCATCTATGGATGACCCCTAGTACTGTACACTGTAGGAACAGCGACAGATGAGATTAACTTTTTTTTAAGCGTAGAGCAGACGCGACGCAGTCAGAATTATTTTTTAGAGCTTGAGAGGAGAAACACAATGGACTATGGAAATGAAATCTGAAATTGTAGCTTATCGTAAATAAGCGGAAAGAATGGAAATAGCAACAACACACAATGCAATCCAGAATATAACACTCTTGGGGATCGTCCCTAAGTGACGTCGCCGTCCATTTTTGCAAACAATATATCGTCTGTGAAGAACCAAAATGACCCAAATCCATTTGTAGTCAAAAACAATATCCACTATCTACAAAAATACTGAAACATTTCTTGAAAGCATTTAAATAGAACATTTTACACCTTTTTAAAAACACGTAAATAGAACATTTGACACCTTTTTAAAAACACGTAAATAGAACATTTTACACCTTTTTAAAAACACGTAAATAGAACATTTTACACCTTTTTAAAAACACGTAAATAGAACATTTGACACCTTTTTAAAAACACGTAAATAGAACATTTTACACTTTTTTAAAACACGCAATTATAACATTTTACACTTTTCAAAACTTTGAAAATAGAACATCTTACACCTTTTTAAAAACACGTAAATAGAACATTTTACACTTTTTTAAAACACGTAAATAAAACATTCTGCACTTTTCAAAAACTTCTAATTAACATTTTCCGCATGTGTCTCATTTTGTTTTTATGACACAGTTCGATTTGATTCTAGTTTAAATTGGATATATGGGTCATTTTGGTTCTTCACAGACGATATGCCTTTTATGCCATGGTCGGTGACCGATGTAATTTCGGGATGTCTTTTGAACTTCCCGCGCTCTGTAATTTGAAATTGCTATAAATAAACAAATAAAAAGTCTACGCCAGGGGATGGCGATTTTGAATTTGAAATGAGCTACAATCATTGACATTGACATTAAGTTTGAGTGGACGTGCGTGGCGGTTAACGGCGGCGGCGGCGGTGGTGAGCTACTCTTCCTGGACTGTTATTTTTACTGTCCTATGTACAAATGAAGAGTTTTTTGGCAAAATGGGTCAAGTCCATCAAAGCCAATAACTTTACAAGCACAAGGAACAATGAATAAAAGGTGACAGGATTATTTTTCCAACTCAATTTTGTCTACAGGTACTGCAACTGAAGAAACGTTATTTCAAGCAGTTTCATAAATCTGGACTCACTCTGGAATTTTTAGAAAATTTTTCAAAATTTTAATTTGTGGACTTTTTCCGTGTTCCCTCAAAATCAGTAACTTAACGTGGAGGAAAAATTCCGTGGGATGAAATTTTAATCGTTGAGAGTGAAACCAAACTTTTTTGAACTTTTAAACTTTTTCTAGCGTAAAACAATTTACGCACGGGAATTGTCTTCTACAAACTACGAAAACACTGGAAAAGGGAATGAAATCAGAAATGCGTGCTTTAGGTGTGGACTTATCCCACTTTGTCAAAAAACTCTTGAACGGTTTGGTTCATGATTTTGGTGGCGAGCTGTTGGGCTGGAGAGGTTGGAGGGATGGATGGAAGGTGGATGATCTGGCGATGTGATGATGCGGGGAGATGATGGACAGTTGGATGGATGGATGGCTGAACAATGAGATGGACACTTGTTATTTCTTTTTTATGTGGACGAGACTCAAGAAGATTCGAGATTCGAGATGCCATTCCATTTCCCATTTTGACAAGGCTCTGTACTGTACTGTGTATGTGTGTGTGTATTTGCCTACTGGCCGCACTGCACTGCACTGCACTGCACTGGTGGGGGTGGGGCACATTGAATTTGCAAGCCAAATTACGGCACTTTTAATAAAATGTCTTTGGATATTGAAATGTTTCACAGAACTTCAAATTATTTTTTAAACTACTTATCAATGATTGTTAGGACTGCTCCCAAAATATTTCGTAATTCGAACAGCCTATTTGCCGCCACCATTTTTTCAAAAATAAATATATTAGCATTGCGTAAACGGGGAAACATACATTTTTCATGCAAATAGTTCCAAGCCAGTTTTGATTGAAATTTCAAAAACCGATATCTACTATGTAGTAAAAACAACGCTCTTTTACGTGACTATACGGAAATTTTTATTAGACGTACAATCGTGCTACACATCTATCGCAAATTTTAATAAAAATCCAAATTTAATTAAGTAATTATATAGTGTAGCTGTGTTCAGATCTGCATGCTAACAAGGGAATGACGCGTCATGATACACTCAGATTTCAAAGCGACACATTTCAAAATATCAGGCTACTTTTTAATAGCACAGATCCAAAGTAACTCGAGTGGACTTTGCGTTGTTTGGTCACAGTGACACGCTAAAGTTAAAAAATTTTTAATTGTGATGCTTTGACGCCCTACATCTACTACAATTCTCAACCTATTTTGATTAAATTTAATTTTGTGTGATCCTCAGCCTGTTTTCTAAAAATTTGTTTGAAGATTTTGAAAATTTCTAAAATTTTCATTTTTTATAATTGGGCTTAAAAATTGGGCCTCAAAAATATCCATTTTATCTATTTTTTAAGAAAAATGAAAATATTAACAGACACTGTTACCAACCAACGCAAAATCCACTGGAGTTACTTTAGATCTGTGCTATTAAAAAGTAGCCTGATATTTTGAAATGTGTCGCTTTGAAATCTGAGTGTATCATGACGCGTCATTCCCTTGTTAGCATGCAGATCTGAACACAGCTACACTATATAATTACTTAATTAAATTTGGATTTTTATTAAAATTTGCGATAGATGTGTAGCACGATTGTACGTCTAATAAAAATTTCCGTATAGCCACGTAAAAGAGCGTTGTTTTTACTACATAGTAGATATCGGTTTTTGAAATTTCAATCAAAACTGGCTTGGAACTATTTGCATGAAAAATGTATGTTTCCCCGTTTACGCAATGCTAATATATTTATTTTTGAAAAAATGGTGGCGGAAAATAGGCTGTTCGAATTACGAAATATTTTGGGAGCAGTCCTAACAATCATTGATAAGTAGTTTAAAAAATAATTTGAAGTTCTGTGAAACATTTCAATATCCAAAGACATTTTATTAAAAGTGCCGTAATTTGGCTTGCAAATACAATGTGTGGGGGTGACTCTCTCAACATCTCACAGAAAAAAAAACGTCTGAAGCTAAACATAAAAATCTGATGAATAATCTCTCGTCTCTGTCTCTGTCTTACGATTACGATTAGGCAATGGAATGACATGGCAGCCTTTCCTTTTTTTCTACCTGTCTTCGTCCTTGTCTTCCATAAAGAATCATTCACGTAGATCCATTTCCATACACCACCACCAGTACAGTACAGTACCAGTGGGTCTCATGTTACACAACAGTTTGAAGGATTTATTTTGGTATTTCATATGTGGCATTTATTAGAATCACTATTGTTATTACGGGCAGGAATTTGAATAAATATTCGGATTCGGACCAGGAACAGATTCTGATTCTCATGATACCGAGGAAACTATGTGAAATACGAACAACTTTTGAATTGAGCCCAAAGTTAATTTGTAGTGTAATTTATCCGAATTCTACCTCTTGGTAAAATTGTGACTGGGTTTTGTTTTTTAACGTCAAACGTAGCAAGATTCGAAACGGGATTTTTAAAAGGTGTAATTTCAAACATTTTGATAGTTCAAAATGTTTGGTTTTTTTGGTTATTTTTGAAAGTTCAAATAAATCGAATGTTTTTGAAACTTCAAAATGTCGTAACACGACCATTTTTGAAAGTTCAAAATGTTGTAAATCGACAATTTTTGACAGCTTCAAAATGTTGTAATGTGGACATTTTTGAAAGTACAAAATGTTGTAATTCGGCTATTTTTGAAGCTTCAAAATGTTGTAACTCGACCATTTTTGAAAGTTCGAAATGTTGTAAATCGAATATTTTTGAAAGCTCAAAATGTTGTAAATCGACAATTTTTGACAGCTTCAAAATGTTGTAATGTGGACATTTTTGAAATTTCAAAATGTTGTAAATCGACCGTTTTTGAAAGTTCAAAATGTTGTAATTCGGACATTTTTTAAAGTACAAAATGTTGTAATTCGGCTGTTTTTGTAAGTTCAAAATGTTGTAAATCGATCAATTTTGTAAGTTCAAAATGTTCTAATTCGACCATTTTTGAAACTTCAAAATGTTGTAAATCGATCAATTTTGTAAGTTCAAAATGTTCTAATTCGATCATTTCTGAAACTTCAAAATATTATAACTGAAATATTAAAAAAAAATCAAAATGTCGTAACCATTTTTGAAACTCGAAAACATTGTAATATCTGACTATGTATTTGTGACATACAAAAGCCATAATAATTTTATCACACTTAAAAGGTAGGTATATAGCTTTCTGCCTTTATATGGCTTCTATCCTTCTACACATTCTTAAGAGTTGCAAGTAGGAAAAAAAAACCCAAAGATACTTACGTAAGTAGCATCACAAAAGCACATAGAAATTCTGTGAAATGTTGAAAAGTAGCTTTTTTTTTATTGGTTATTAGACAGTTTTATACATACGTATGGATGTATTTTGATAGATAAAAAAAGGGGGAAAGTTGAGCATTTGAGGGAGGGGTTGTGTGTGTGTGTGTGTGTGTGTGCGTTGGGGGAAAAAGTGTGGATTTAAATGACAGTAATAAAATATATTTAATGTGGAGTGGAGAGTTTGAAAATGCGCGAAAATCAAGATGGAATGAGATCCTTATGGAAATGAGAATATAATAAATATGACTCCCCAAAAGATTGATCGTTATTTCCTCGCGTCCATTTCCAGGACCAAACTCCACTGGGGGTCGTCCATACATGACGTGAGTCAAAAATCACCATTTTAAAGAAAGACCCTATGAATGTCCCCTTTCCCAATAGGGCTTGTAACCATTGCGTAAATTGCTACCTTTAACCATCAGACCCATTGACCCTAAGTATGACGTCAATAATGGACGACCCCCTGTAGTAAAACCCCACGAGAAAACGAGACCAGCACCAGTCACACTACTTCATCATATATTTCCCAAAAATCTCATAATATCACATTACATCATAGGTGTCCACTTTACATAGCATTATCTCACTATAATTATACATGTACAGAGTAATATACTGCGACGATAATAATACTAAAAGCATATAGGAGATTTTTTTTCCATGTTCGTTTTGGGCCGTCGTCGTTCCTCGTGTTCGTCGTGGTTGGCGATGTGGATGGCGATGGTTCTGGAGTTGGTTTCGGTTTCGGTTGTACAGGTTATTTTTTATTTTTTATTTGCCTCCTCTTGATATGTCCACACTACTGCATACTTTGAGTCATAGACTCCACTCCACTTCTTTCCTGGACGCTCAGCAGTGTTCCTCATCTCCTGGTCAATAGTATGCATCTCCTATGAATGGTACTCGTAACAGACTCGAGATCTTTCTTGGGTCGCTTGTACATATACCGTATCCCCACGAATACTGACCCCATTGACGTCCCAAAAACCATCCAACTTTTACTGCTCCGTTATCAACTTTTCAAAATTGACGCAATACATAAAAATGACAGTTTCATAATGTTGCTATTTGGGTAGTTTTGAAGGTTCAAAATGTTGCAACTCAAATATTTTTGTAAGTTCAAACTGTTGTAAATCCACCATTTTTGTAGGTTCAAAATGTTGTAAATCCACCATTTTTGTAGGTTCAAAATGTTGTAAATCGACAATAATTTTTGTAAGTACAAAATGTTGTAAATCGACAATAATTTTTGTAAGTACAAAATGTTGTAACTCGACCATTTTTACAAATTCAAAATGTTGTAACTCGACCATTTTTACAAATTCAAAATGTTGTAAATCAACCATTTTTACAAATTCAAAATGTTGTAAATCAACCATTTTTACAAATTCAAAATGTTGTAAATCAACCATTTTTACAAATTCAAAATGTTGTAAATCAACCATTTTTACAAATTCAAAATGTTGTAAATCAACCATTTTTACAAATTCAAAATGTTGTAAATCAACCATTTTTACAAATTCAAAATGTTGTAATTCGACCATTTTTACAAATTCAAAATGTTGTAACTCGACCATTTTTACAAATTCAAAATGTTGTAACTCGACCATTTTTACAAATTCAAAATGTTGTAATTCAACCATTTTTACAAATTCAAAATGTTGTAATTCAACCATTTTTACAAATTCAAAATGTTGTAATTCAACCATTTTTACAAATTCAAAATGTTGTAAATCAACCATTTTTACAAATTCAAAATGTTGTAAATCAACCATTTTTACAAATTCAAAATGTTGTAATTCGACCATTTTTACAAATTCAAAATGTTGTAACTCGACCATTTTTACAAATTCAAAATGTTGTAATTCGACCATTTTTACAAATTCAAAATGTTGTAATTCAACCATTTTTACAAATTCAAAATGTTGTAAATCAACCATTTTTCAAATCTCAAAATATTGCAATATTTGCATATTTTGAAAACACAAGGGGCAAAGTAAAATTTAAATGAGAGTTTTACCATGTCCACAATGATTATTGGACAAAAACCTCAATAACATACTTTTAAGAGAGTTTTTAAGAAGAATTTAAGAAACACGGTTGTTTCCTAAACAAGCCTGTTGGAAGCCTTCTTCAGCTTATCAGCTGTCTCTATTAATTGGTAATAATTATGTGGGCTGAAGAAGCGCGGGATATATTTCCACTAGAAGATTGACTGGAATGAATGGTCCAAATTCTCCAACATAATAAAATATTCTACAAAAATTTAAGGCCTATGTGTCTCTTTCATTCTGCGTGTCTGTAGCTCAATTGTTTACTCGCTTTATGGTTGTAGCAGTAGAGGCAGAGCAGAGACGGGGAAGATATACATATAGACACATGTCGTAAATATTGGGAGTCCAGATTATGTGTTGATTACTAAATAAATCTGCATCTGGTTCTGGTCCTGTTTCTTTCTGTAGGCTGCGTTTGGCTCTTGACGTTTATTTTTTCTTTCATTGTTCAGTTTGGTGGTTGTAAAATGTGTGTGCGAGTCAAGACGCAGTGTGTTGATAGAAATAATATCCTTACTATGTAAGTCCATCATGTGAGTGTGTAGCAGTTTGTTGTGTGCTGGAGCTGGAGCTGGAGCTGGAGGCGTCTGCCTCTGGCCATGTGTAGCAGTAACACAACATATTATAGTAGCTCAGGTACATGGAGACTGTACAGTAAAGTATCCTCCACTCAATCTACGGTTACATCACATCATCTGGCGTCCTACGTGTCTGTATTTGTACAGCGTATCTTCCACTTGTACGGCTTCAAGACGAAGAATGAGTCGAGTATAAAAAAAGTAGAAAAAGTTTTGGAGTGAGGAGCGAAGAGGGAGAGGAAGCCACCTGCTGCCTGGGGTCAACTCCAACGACTCCAACAACAACTTGAACAACGAGGAACGTGGAACGGTGGGAATATCTTTTGAGTTGCTTTTCCTTTTGGTTTTGGTCCTTCGTCGTTCCTGTGGCCTTGGGCCGATTCAAACTCTCACATTATCACACACACATGAGAAATCCAAACGGGTAATGTAACCGTCACCGTAGCCGTGGCCGTGGCCGTGGCCGTGGCCGAGGACAGGGCCGGACGAAGGAACTGGTTTTATTAGGGAGCAATTTGTTTCCATACAAAAACCAACATTGAGATTTTTAAGATGGTTTTCTTTTTAAAGCAAAATGTTGTATTTACGTGTTTTTTACAAAAGTGAAAAATGTTCTTTTTTACTTGATTCAGAAAAGTGCGAATTGTTCTATTTACATGGTTTTTAAAATGTGTTAAATATTTTATTTTCCATGTTTTTTTGAAATGTTGAAAAGGTTCTATATTTGCATGTTTTTGAAAAGGTGCAAAATGTTGTATTTGCATGTTTTTGAAAAGGTGCAAAATGTTGTATTTGCATGTTTTTGAAAAGGTGCAAATTGTTGTATTTGCATGTTTTTGAAAAGGTGCAAAATGTTCTTTTTGCATGTTTTTGAAAAGGTGCAAAATGTTGTATTTGCATGTTTTTCAAAAGTGCAAAATGTTCTTTTTACTTGATTCAGAAAAGTGCTCAATGTTCTATTTAAACGTTTTGAGAAAAGTGCAAAATGTTTCATTTGCATGTTTTTGAAAAGTCTCAATATTGTTTTTACATATTTTTGAAAATTGTAAAATGTTCCATTTCCATGTTTTTTGGAAAATTCAGGAAGCGGGGGCTGCCTACGCTGGCCGCATTGTCCGGCCCTGGCTGAGGACGAGGAACCATAAGACGAGGGCTGTATGTAGGTATATCTGTGGGACGGGACGTAGACTGTACACAGTTTTAGGGACATATACCGGGAAGAAATGGGTACTGCTCAGGCTCACGTTTTTCTTCGCCCTTTCCTCAGAGACTCGTCAGTCATAAAAAAAAAAGAAAAAGCGTAGACTCCAGTACAGACCACACTTGACAGGATGAGAAATCAAAAATCAAAAAGACGAGTGACCGAGAGCCGAGAGTGCGAGTCCCATTCCGAGTCATAGTCAGTCGTGTTGGGAGTCATGGACATGAACGATTAATGTTTTTTTATGGTCGGAGAGGCCTGCGTTAAACTCAGTTCGTCTTCGTTCCTTGGAGTTGGAGTGAGGGCCATTCCCATCAAACTTATTTTCCTCCAGTCGAGTCTCCCAGAGGCCTTCCTTCCTCTTCCTCATGTAGGTTCCATATCGTCAGTGAAGAACCAAAACGACCCATATCCAATTTAAGCTACAATCAAAATGAGCTATGTCGTAATAACACCATAAGAAACATGAGTAAAATGGTAATTAGGAGTTTTTGATAAACTTAAAATGTTCTATTTTCATGTTTTTCGACGATACAAAATGTCGTATTTGCATGTTTTCGAAAAGGTGCAAAATGTTCTAATTCCATGTTTTTGAAAAGATGCAAAAATTTCTAATAAGAAGGATTTTGAAAAGGTGCAAAATGTTGTATTTGCATATTTTTGAAAAGTGCAAAATATTTTAATTCCATGTTTTTAAAAAGTAAAATTTTGTAGTTACATATTTTTGGAAAGTGCAAAATGTTCTATTTAAATGCTTTCAAGACATATTTGAATATTTTTGTAAATAGTGGATATTGGTTTTAGCTAAGAATGGATATGGGTCATTTTGGTTCTTTACTGACGATATGTTGGTGATTTGGTGGGACTGGTGACGGTGAGCGTTGGCCGTGGTGCTGTGGGACTGGGACTGGGACGTGAGACGGGACTCTCCACAGTCCATTATTTTATTAGTACGTATCACTCTCTCAAGAGTTCCAGTCTCTCTTTACTTTGGTATCCTCGTCGATTAGGCTATACGCGAGCATTCTTGTCGTGGACAGCCACAAAGATGAGAGCCGTTCATGTTTCTTAATCTTGTTTTTCCCTTTTTCCCTTTTTCTTACTCACGAGTACGAGGCTACGAGGCGATGCTTTTCTCGTCCAGAGATTTGAATGTACTACATGCGCTATTTGGAAATTTGGACAATGCTCAATTTGGATTCAGGATTTATTTCAGAGTTGGACATTCTGTGTGTGTGTGTGTGTTGAATTCGATAATGTGGGAGACTTTCCGAGACCGAGACTTGGGTGCCGGTGCGTAGCAGGGTCGGACGAAGGCATTGGTTTTGGGCAACAATTTGTTTCCATACGAAACCACTATTTTGATTTCATTGATGGTTTTCTTGGCTAAAGCAAAATGTTGTATTTACATGTTTTTGAAAACTGCAAAATGTTGTATTTACATGTTTTTGAAAAGTGGAAAATGTTCTTTTTACTTGATTCGGAAAAGAACAAAATGTTCTATTTACTTGTTTTGAGAAAAGTGGAAAATATTTTATTTCTATGTTTTTGAAATGTACAAAAAAAATTAATTTACATGTTTCTGGGAAGTGTCAAATGTTCCATTTACATGTTTTTTGAAAGTACAAAATGTTCTATTTACATGTTTTTTGAAAGTACAAAATGTTCTATTTACATGTTTTTTGAAAGTACAAAATGTTCCATTTACATGTTTTTTGAAAGTACAAAATGTTCTATTTACATGTTTTTTGAGAAAAGTGTAAAATGTCCTACTTACATGTTTTTGAAATGTACAAAAAATTATATTTTGCATGTTTTTGAAAAGCCAAAATATTCTTTTCACATATTTTTTTGAAAAGAGCAAAATGTTCCATTTACATGTTTTGAGAAAATTCAGGCAGCGGGGGCTGCCTATATGCGCTGGCCTCATTGTCCGGCCCTGGTGCGTAGATAGTAGATACTGGGATTGTGCTGTTGTTGGTGGTGCTGCTGCCGTTGTTCGGTTGTTGTCGTGTTTTGAGCTGGGAATTGTATGGTGTATGGATAATGGATCCCTTTGGTTTGTTCGCTGGTGCACTTTGAGAATTTGGAGAATACATAATGGCCTTTTTTTTCCCTTCACTTCCTTCCCTTGTACCTACTTGTCCAGGACTCAGGACGAGGAATCCAGGGACGAGGCCGAGAACAAACAATAAGGAAGGTACACGAAGACGGAGATAGTTACTTTTTGCTTTTTCCTTCGCTGGGCTCTGGGACTGGATCCCTGTAGATATAGTGGAAAGAATACACACAGATTAAAAGTTATACTGAATACACACAGATTATACGGAGACTTGACGAGAGATATTTAAATTCCGGTTTGTCTAGTCATTTTATTATTGTGCTCTCTCGTGGAGTGTAGGGACGGAGGTGGGGAGCCGAGGCCGGCCGAAGGTAGTTAAAAACATGGGAGAGATCATTATATTCTACATAATATGTATCTTCTCTACAGTTAAAAGCACAAAATAAATTGTACATAGTCTCTGTGTGTAGTGTGAGTTATTTTTTTTTAAGTTTTTTTTCTAGCTTTCCTCTCGCTTTTCTGTGTCTGTGTGTAGTGGTAGTGGTAGTGCGCTTTGTGATTCTTTCTTGTATGTGATGTGATAATGGTTACATACCGTGTTGGTTATTGGTCCTGGATTTGGATTTTGATGATCTCTCTCCTTTTTTTTTGAGGGGGTCTTTTGGAACTTTTGGGCCTTTACTCCTTTTTTTTCTGATGAGCATCATCGTGATGATCATATGGCGGGTTCGGCGACGGCTTCGGCGTCGGGTCGGGTGCTTCTTCGGCTTCAGCTTCGGCTTCGGCTTTTGGTTCTGTTGTAGGAATTTGTTCTCAAAACACATTATTTAATTGTACTTTTACGATACTCGCATATGTTTGTGGTAGATTGTTGTAGTGCTAATGGTTTTTGGATTTGAAGAATTTTATAATTTAGGGATAAAACCGGATAAAAAAATGAGAGAGGTTTTTAAAAGTTTTTCAACAGAATTTATTTATAAAAGGTTAAAAGTAGAAAAGGGAGATTACCGACGGTACTGTACGAAACTCCTGTTCATAATGGCTCATAATGGCTCAGGTTTGAGGTTAAATCCACACGAATAGACGATCCAGGTACGATATGTGTTGGACACTTAAAAAAAATGAAACAAAATATTGATATGGGTAATTTACATAGATTACCTATATACGTAGGTACATAGGTACTTTTGTTTTCCACGGTAGACAGCCTTGAGGTTTAGGTAAAAGATACGAATACGATGATGCAAAGATTGGAATTTTACTGAGAAATCAACTGATAAAGTAAAAGCAGAGCCAATTAAAACTGCGATATGCCCTACGTCTAGACTAATTTTTTAAAACACTACAATGTAGTACATAGCGAATGAGAAATCAAAATTTTAAGTTTCCAATTTAAGCTAGAATTAAAATCAACTATCTCAACAAGAAATCTGTATTAAATGAGACGGGGAAGTATAAACTGTTAAGTAAAAGTGTAAAATGTTTACTGTGTATGTTTTAAAAAAAGGACAAAATGTTCTATTTGTATGTTTTTGAAAGGGTGCTAAATGTTCTAATTCCATGTTTTTGAAAGGTGTAAAATGTTCCATTTACATGTTTTTAGAAAAGTGTGAAATGTTCCATTTACATGTTTTTAGAAAAGTGTAAAATGTTCTATTTACATGTTTTTAGAAAAGTGTGAAATGTTCCATTTACATGTTTTTAGAAAAGTGTAAAATGTTCTATTTGCATGTTTCAAAAAAGTGTGAAATGTTCCATTTACATGTTTTTAGAAAAGTGTAAAATGTTCTATTTACATGTTTTTAGAAAAGTGTGAAATGTTCCATTTACATGTGTTTAGAAAAGTGTAAAATGTTCTATTTACATGTTTTTAGAAAAGTGTGAAATGTTCCATTTACATGTTTTTAGAAAAGTGTAAAATGTTCCATTTACATGTTTTTAGAAAAGTGTAAAATGTTCTATTTACATGTTTTTAGAAAAGTGTGAAATGTTCCATTTACATGTGTTTAGAAAAGTGTAAAATGTTCTATTTACATGTTTTTTGAAGAGGTCAAAATATTCTATTTACATGTTTTTAGAAAATTGTAAAATGTTTTATTTACATGTTTAAAAAAAAGTGCAAAATGCTCTACTTACATGTTTCTTGAAAAGAACAAAATATGCCATTTCTATGCATTCAAAATCCCGATATTTGAAATTTTTCGAATAGTGGATATTGTGTGTTTAGCTCAAAATGGATTTGGGACATTTTGAATCTTGACAGATGATATCAACTTTGCTTCATGCAAAAGCACAAACTTGATGTTGTGTGGGAAAAAACGAGAGATGGACAAGAATTCAAAATCAAAATTCGAAATCTTCTTTACTGTTGCCTTTTTACTGTAGCCGTAGAGCAGTAGATTGGGAGCACAGTAGAGTGTGATGACAGGAGACGATACACACACGCTCCGCCATTCACAAAATCACAATTGAGCATAATTTCGGAGCCCTCATCATCATCATCATCATCATTTCACTCCCAGTTTTGTCCCGCTTCCGGTCCCGCACCATCCGCATCGGATCCGCGACGGCAAAGAGTTTTTTCCCCAAGCTTCATCACACACACACACATACACACTTATTCCCTTTCATGGTGGCATTGATCTGAATCAAAATCCGAATTTTCGGATTTTCGGATTTGTCTTCCACATGATTCTACAGAGGAATTGGGAATACATGAAATTCCTTGTCTGTCAAACTTTCCCGTTTTCCAGTCTCAGTCCCAGTCACATGGCAGGGGACAAAAGGAAGACGACCGAGGGAAAAAATGTAAACGGACACGACGATGAAAAAGAAGGCCAAGTCGAAGTCCAAGTCGAAGAATGAGATAAAAGGAGGAGGCGAGAGAAAAAAAGGAAAAAGTTGAGTAGCATCTTTTTCCTCAGCAAGTTTCCCTCTTGAATCTTCGAGAGCCTCTTCGACTCGGAATTCGAATTCGAAAATTGAAATAATTCCACTTGAACACTGCATGAGGCTTCGGAGACTGTTTTAACGAGGCAGAAGCCAAGGTCCCATCCTGCAAAGGAAAATAAGAAAAAACCATCTTGTTAATGCTAAAAACAAGTGCGAAGCATTACATAGCATGAAGAGTTGTTTGGCAAAGTGGGATAAGTCCACCTAAAACACGCATTTCTGGTTTAAATTTGGTTCCCCAGTGTTTTCGTAGTTTGTAGAAGACAATTTCCATGCGTAAATTTTTTAATGCAAGAAAAAGTTTACAGGTACAAAAAAGTTTAGTTCCACTCGTTACGATTAAAATTTCATCCCACGGACTTTTTCCTCAACGTTAAGTTACTGATTTTGAGGCAAAACAGAAAAAGTCCACAAATTAAAATTTTGCAAAATGTTCTAAAAATTCCAGAATCCGTCCAGATTTATGAAACTGCTTGTAACAACGCTTCGTCAGTTGCAGTACCTGTAGAAAAAATTGAGTTTGAAAAAACAAAAAAACAATCCTGTCACGTTTTATTCATTACTCGCCCTTCTGTAAAATTCGCTTTGATGGACGTTTTCCGTTTTGGCAAAAAACTCTTCATATATTGACTGTACACAAATCCGCCAGTTTAATGACCTTCTGAAGTGTTAAAACACTATCCACACACACACATACACACACACACACACTTGGCACGGCATCTCTTTTTTGACTTTCGGTTTGAGTTCGGTTCGGTTTCGGCATTGGTTTCCGTCCGGTCCGGGTATCATGTGTGTGTGTGTTTTGGCTTGTTGGGCTGACGCGGCGTGGCGGTGGGAATGAGTGAGTCTCGAGGAGCGGAGCCCCAACTGATATGATTATACAGACTACACTCATATTTTTTCCTGTCTAGTTTAACTTGATATCATTACTCTTTTTTTGTTGGAATTCGAGAATTCGGAGAAGTTAGAGAGAGAGGGAAAGGGACGCGGGGGTCGAGGAGGGAGGGTGGTTTTTTTTTGGGGGGGGGGGAGTAAAAGAATTATGGATGAGAACGCCCGCAGAATGGGACGACAACGGTGACGGCGACGGTGTCTCTGTTTCTGTGTTGAAGTTGAAGGGCGAAAAAGTTTTGAGGAGCACGAGGAAAATGAGATGAAATGGGAAATGGCAAATGTTCAAAGGCTGACGAAGACGAAAAAGAAGACGAAGAAGAAGAAGAGACTTTTTGAAAACTCAGAGTCTTCAGTTTCACTTGGACTTTCTTCCCACTTGTTTCATGCTTTCGCTTTTCTTGAAAAGAAGCTCCGCTGTCCCACTCAATTTTCTCTTCATTTTCGCGGGGGAAAAGAGAAAAGGAGGAATTTTCAATTTTCTTTTGATGAGGTCGTCTTCGTCTTCGTCGTCGTCGTCATCGTCATCGTACAAATAATAATCAGGAGAGATGCGGTTGCGGGTTGATGGTAGGCGATATCCATATTGGCATCAAATATTCATGAGTATAAACTCACAAGTACAATAAAGTATACATTATATAAAGCGGGTTCCAGTTCCAGGGCCGGACGAAGGAATTGGTTTTAGGCAGGAATTTGTTTCCATACAAAAACCACCATTTTGATTTTATTCATGGTTTTCTTTGGTATAGCAAAATGTTGTATTTACACGTTTTAGAAAAGTGCAAAATGCTCCATTTACTTAATTCAAAAAAGTACGAAATCTTCTATTTACATGTTTTGAGAAAAGTGGAAAATGTTCTATTTACATAGTTTTGAAAAGTGTAAAATGTTCTATTGACATAGTTTTGAAAAGTGTAAAATGTTCTATTTACATAGTTTTGAAAAGTGAAAAATGTTTTATTTACATGTTTTGAGAAAAGTGTAAAATGTTTTATTTACATGTTTTGAGAAAAGTGGAAAATGTTTTATTTACATGTTTTTGAAAAGTGGAAAATGTTCTATTTACATATTTTTGAAAAGTGCTAAATGTTCTATTTCCACGTTTTTTGAAAACTCAATGAGCGGGGGCTGCCTGCGCTGGCCACATCATCCGGCCCTGGCGGGTTTCTCTCCTGCCTGCCTTCCTGGAATCAGCTGGAGTCGGATTCGGTATTGGGAAACGCGGTGTAGGAGCCACATTAGGACTGGGGCCCATTGATTAGTTGCGTATAATTCTGTTATACAACTGGTGGAAGTGAGTCAAGTGACTCCAGTGGTCCCGTCACATGAGAGTAGGTGCATCATAATTATAACAATCAGATTCTACTTGACATTATTTAGGCCACAAAGCCTGCCCTTCTTCTCTCTCTCTCTCCAAGTCGGAGTTTCCCTTCGTTCCGTTGTCGTTGCCGTTGTCGTTGCACTCCCCTGGTTCCATTTCCCATTTTCCATTGCGTGGGCTTTCCGCTATGGTGAGCCTCTTGAAATTGTAATAAATGACTTGGATTTTGGAGGGGATTCCAAGTAGGAATGCGGAGGTAGCAGGGACACAAGCGTGGGCCAGGGGCGGATCTAGAAATATTTTCTCTGGGGTCACTGGGGTGGGCAATACATATTATCATGAGTGAATAAGAATCAAAACGGCCCATTTCCAAAGGCTACGATTAAAATGAGCTGTCTCTGTGTTTAAAAAAATTGCATGAGATAGATGCGTAAAATACTAATTTAGAGTTTTTAAAAAGTTCCAGTTACACGCTTTTGAGAAGTTCAAATTGTTCTATTTACTTGTAATTGATTGAAAAGTCTCTCAAGTTTTAGGTTCACACAGTTTTGAAAAGTGCAAAATGTTCTATTAACATGTTTTTGAAATGTGCAAAATGACATATTTACGTTTTTGAATAGTGCAAAATGGCGTAATTACATGTTTTTGAAAAGTGCAAAATGACATAATTACATGTTTTTGAAAGTGCAAAATGACATAATTACACGTTTTTGAAAAGTGCAAAATGACATTATTACACTTTTTTGAAACGTGCAAAATGTTCAATTTACACGTTTTTGAAACTAGCAAAATATTCTATTTACATATGCTTTTAGGAACATGATAAATATTATACATTATGTTTTTTGTAGACAGTGAATTTTGTTTCTATAGCTAAAAATGAATGTAGCTCATTTTGATTCTTCACTCAGGAACTAATACATAAGTCGCTCATCTTGGTTTAAATTTCCCCTATGTGTTAGCCTAAGTTGAAAAATTCCTTTTGGGGATAAGCAACTGCCCTCTTGCCCACCCCCTGGATCTGGATCCGCTGTAGCCAATGTAGGTGCATATAGGTGTAGCCACATTTAATTCGTACGTGGGTATGGAGAACAGTATTATACTAACATAATCGAGGAATGTAGGAGCTTGAATTAGAATTGCGTTTCCCCTTAATTAGTTTAACAGGTTCTTCCTCATTATTCCCCGGCATGGACCTTTCATACAGAACCAGAACTGTCGACATCCAGATCCACACAGAGTGAGTGTCATTACTTTTTCACAGAGTTTCCCGTTTCCGTTCGTTGGCTCCATTTTGTATTATTTGTAATTGGGATGAGCGGAATGGTTGCGTTGTTGGTGGAGTAGTTGTGAAATTTTAAAAGTGATTCCCAACTTGGACGGAGATGGAAGGGCTCCTCCATCAACTATGAATAAGCTCAAAAAGCTCTAAGTACAGTTCCTCTTCCGATGTGACGGTGATGGTGATGATGATGACGATGATGATAATGATGAGATGATGCTCTTGATACTCTTTGTTAGTTGATACACTAATTCAGTCACAGGATTCTAATAATACTCTTCACTCTCGTTCCTGACTGCTGACTGAGTTCCGTACATAGTCTATTATACACGGAATTGAAAGTAACTGATGAAAGCGAGTCGCTGATTCGATTAGGATTCTTCATTGTATCCGATTAAATTTCTCAACTAACAAAAAAAAAATAGAAATCACAATGTATTCAGAGACTCTATGCTTTCAACTTCATGTGATATTTTAAAATGTTATTGATAGTAAATGTAGTCACACACATAATATCGTGTGTGAAGAACCAAAATGACCCATTTCCAATTTATGCTAGAACTAAAATGAGCTATGTCAAAAATCAGACAGCAAATAAGATACTTACATATGCTTACAATGCATGAGCTCATGAGTGTCTAAAATGGGCAAATTGTTATATCTACGTGTTTTTGAAAAGGTCAAAACGTTCTATTTAAGTGTTTTTTAAAAGTACAGAATTTCCTTTTTACATGTTTTTCAAAAAGTGTAAAATGTTCTATTTATATGTTTTCAAAAAGTGTAAAATGTTCTATTTACATGTTTTCAAAAAGTGTAAAATGTTCTATTTACGCGCTTTTCAAAAAGTGTAAAATGTTCTATTTACGTGCTTTTCAAAAAGTGTAAAATGTTCTATTTACGTGCTTTTCAAAAAGTGTAAAATGTTCTATTTACGTGCTTTTCAAAAAGTGCAAAATTTTCTATTTACTTATTTTTGAAAAGTACAAAATGATCTATTTACATGTTTTTTGAAAAATGCACAAGGTTCTATTTACATGTTTTTTGAAAAATGCACAAGGTTCTATTTACATGTTTTTTGAAAAATGCACAAGGTTCTATTTACATGTTTTTTGAAAAATGCACAAGGTTCTATTTACATGTTTTCATGAACATGTTATTTTAATGTTGTCTGAAAGTAGATAGTGGATTTTGTTTGAAACTAAAAATGGATATGGGTCATTTTGGTTCTTCACAGGCAAAATTAGAAAGGATGCGATTAGGTCTGCGCTATTATACGATGAACTAGTGAAGCTGAAGAACCTTAATAGCAGACAATAAAGCAGAGACACATCACAATGAACATACATCACAAAAACTTGCTTTAAAGTTATGATTGATTATATAAAAGTTGGATTTGAAATCCCCATCGAAATCCATAACTGAGTCGAGCATTATTTTGGAATATGATTGTTGAGTTTTGATTTTCCAAAGGACCGTCACGAATGAGGCTCACGTTGATAGTTACAAAGTTAAAGTTAATATTTTTGGGGGTTGATGTGGTGGATGCGGATGCTGTTGAAGTAGACGAGAGGAAGAAGGTGTCCAATTGTCAATTGTACACAGTGATTGTAATTGCGTTCACTTTCCTATGCACGTAAAGCATGTAAGTTGATGGTGTACAAAAAAAAAGGGGAAGGAATCAAAAAACGATGTTGAATTTGAATAATAAATGAAAAGTTGACGATTCATTCCGATTCCGAGTGGCGACGATGCGGATCGAAGCAACTTTGCTTGAATTCAAATGACGTATTGGGTATTGGTTGTTGTTGTTGTTTGGGATTATTGATGAGAGTCATTGTATTATTATGTCTTCAGAGAGACTAAAAAAAATTCTTCACAGAGGTTCTATCTTGACTAAAGGCGTCCTTCGTAGTTGGTACTTTTTGTACTTTGTAATGGCTCATCATCTACAATAGTAATCCTTCGGAGCTTGGAACATGTCGAATTCGTGTGGTGTCAAAGCAATGTTGGTCCTACGAACTTTTAAAAGTACATATTTATTGTGAGTGAGAATTAAACTTTGCTGTTGTTGAGATCATCTAGGGATTTGATAGGTTTGTTGAATTATATAGTTTGTCTGAGTCTCTCATTTCCTTTTCGTTCCTTTGATTATTTTTGATTCACTCACAAAGAATCGCAAAATCACGGGTGTGATGTCGATGAGGTTCGATATCCACTTGGACACCGATGAGACCACAGCTAGTAGACCGACGAAGACGATGCAGATACATATATCGTCTGTGAAGAACCAAAATGACCCATATCCATTTTTAGTCAAAAACAAAAAGCACTGTCTACAGACAAGATTAAAATAATACGTTCATCAAAGCATGTAAATAGAACCTTGTGCATTTTTCAAAAAAAACATGTAAATAGAATATTGAGCACTGTTCAAAAAGCATGTTAATTGAACATTTTGAACTTTTAAAAAACATGTAAATAGGACATTTTACACTGTTCAAAAAGCATGTTAATTGAACATTTTGAACTTTTAAAAAACATGTAAATAGGACATTTTACACTGTTCAAAAAGCATGTTAATTGAACATTTTGAACTTTTAAAAAACATGTAAATAGGACATTTTACACTGTTCAAAAAGCATGTTAATTGAACATTTTGAACTTTTAAAAAACATGTAAATAGGACATTTTACACTGTTCAAAAAGCATGTTAATTGAACATTTTGAACTTTTAAAAAACATGTAAATAGGACATTTTACACTGTTCAAAAAGCATGTAAATAGAATATTGAGCACTTTTCAAAAATATGTAAATATGACATTGTTACCTTTTCAAAAACATGTCAATAGAACAATTTGCTCATTTTAGAAACTCATGATTAGCAGTGCAAACTTGTATCTTATTTACTGTCTTCTTTTGACATAGCTCATTTTGATTCCAGCTTAAATTGGAAATGGGTAATTTTGGTTCTTCATAGGCTATGTGGAGATGGAGATGGAGTGCCAGTGGCCGCAGTGGGTCTTTATCTGAAGAAACTGTGTGAATAAAAAAAAGGTGTGTTTAGGACTCTGAATAGTGTAAATAATGAAGAGAGCTGTTAGCTGTGTGGCTCTGTGGCTAATAAAGGATAATTTACTCACTTGCCGGTACCGGTGCCGGTCTGGATGTGGATACTCCATGATTACAATTTACTATATTTACGATATTACGAGAGATACGATTAGAGTTGATAGTAGATTATATAGTGCAGGTAGACTACCATCCACATTCGGCTCGGCATCGGCCTCGAAATATTCATTAGGTTTCACTTTTTTACACTTACGCTTTTTAACCCTCTGGCCGCTCTTCTTCTTTTCTCGAGCTCGAGCCCAAAAATTCAAATTCGAATCTCGTTGTCCTCCTCTCCTGTCTCCGTCTCCGTCTCCGTCGTCAGTCAGCTCGTCCATTTCTTTACCTTGCATCAGTTGCATCGCTTCTTTCGTTTTCGTCCTTGTCCTGTTAGCACCTTTCATTTCTAATTTCGGACTGAATTGAGTATAGGAGAGCGAGAATCTGTGTAAATCTAAACTAGGATCCCCATCTCTGGATCAGTATCTTCTCATTCTAATTCTGTCCTGACTTTGACTTATGATAGGGAGACTTGACATGGGCTCTAAAAGTCTAAAGGATTTCGATTGGGTAGATTTTCGATTACCTTATAGCTTTGTGATCACTCATGTAGAAAATGAAAGCGAGAGAGAGAGAGAGGGTGATATGTAATAAGGAGCACGTCTCTTCACTTCACAATCACTTCAAGTCTCTCCTTGTCCTCGCCATCTCGTCATCCCCGATCCCGATCCCGATCCGGGCCCGATGAATCAACGATGAAAAATGAAACTGTTTAAACCAAACGAATGTATTTCGTACATAGGTATGTATATAACATTAAATTGTCCATTGAATTGCATTATTGGTGGATCAAAATCAGAAAATGATCCGAACAAATGATCGATGTTGAATGATTTGGATTTCGTTTTCCACTTGAACGTTTATCCCTCATCTGCTTTGCGTTTGGTTTTGGTGCTGGTGCTGGACCTGCGGATGTAATCGTTCAAATTTAAATTCAAACTGACACAGATTGACTAGATGAACAGCTTAAAAATACAATTTAGATTTGAGGGATGATGATGACTGTAGAACTGTAGAATAAAAAGGACCTAGTTACCGAAATAGAATGAAAATCTTAATGATTATAAAACTACAATACAAATAGAAAAATAGAAATGGGTATATGCTTATGTGAGTCAAAGCGTAAAAGTATGTACGATTGATGGTTGAATGTTGGGCAGTGGATATAGGAGAGGGATGATGATCATCATCACGATCGCACGGTCATGGTCATCATCAGTTGTTGATTTTTTTTTGTCTTCTTCGATCTTGGCGCGTTGAATTCCCTGTCTTCCTTAATTCCCTGACAGTTGACGAATAGTTATTTATGGGCGCGAGAGGCGAAGAACGACGATGAGGATGACCGACACCAAGACCGAATAGTACGGAGGACGGAGGATGGATACCGATGCTGATGAGACCGACGAAGGAACCTCAAGTGAGTCCAGAGTCCAGAGATTTTCACAAGAAGGCCAACAAAAGTGATTCTTGTATCAAATGGGTTTTTGATTACAGCCTCCAGTCAATAATTTCATACTTGGATACATAACCTGCGGTCAACCATATATTCTTTATACCTAGCTTATAGGCGCATTCGAAGACACGTTTAAACTAGCGCCATTGTAGGTTCTGGCGAGCTAACGAACTGCTGCACCCACAGCAGAGTTCATCTGCGGCTACTTAGCATTAAAAAATGACTTACTTGAGCATTTAATTGCAGCGTTTGTATGCAATGCAATTTATAAATTTAAGTCTCACGGTAATCAAAAAACTATATTATTTCTTGTTATGTAAACATTATTTCCACAGTTGCTATATTAGTCAAGATATTAAATCGCAAAGATAGAACCCCAAATGCAGGAATGTGTGTGCTTCATATACCTACCGTAGGATTTAGGATTGACCGAGCTTGATGCTCGGCAAGAATAAATTTTCCATGCATACGAATGAAAACTTTATCCCTGCTGACTAGAGAGTATCAAGCTCGGTTAAAGTCCCAGACGCCCAGACTCCGCAAGCACAGAACGCGTCGTTATACATGTCGTTGGACGGCCTAGTCTCTTCCTGCCCCATAAGCATGTGTGTCCGTCCAATCCAATCCACTACTGATGACTACTCTCCATTTGTAGGTTCATAGTCCGTACATGTGTCTTAAAGTAACAGAGTCAGTTTTGGAGTTATTCTATTAAATAGGCTTAATATCTTGACTATAACCTAAAGTGCAGAAATAATGTTTGCACGATAAGAAAGAATATAGTTTTTTGTTTATCTTGAGACTTGAATTTCTAAATTCCGTTACACTACCACGCGACAATTAAATGACAAGTAAAGTAACTACTTCTCGAACGTAAATATCCATTGCCTTTGCAATAACAAGTAGCCCAGCTGATCTCTGTTGTGGGATCAAAAGCTTTGTGGATCGTCAGAAAGGCGCTGATGCCAGGGAACGACGGTGGCGCCTCTGTGAGCTCGATGGTGCCTATACCTCCAATCTACTTACCATCAACCATCGCGTCAATTTACACCATCCTTTTTTAGAGGTCCTAATCCCAACTACAAACTACCGACTATACATATCGTCTCTGAAGAACCAAAATGACCCATATCCATTTTTAGCATATTACAAAATGCACTATCTACAACCCTGATAAAATATTATTCTGATGTTGAAAGCGTGTAAATATAGATCATTTTGGACTTTTTAAAAACATGTAATTAGAACAAATTGCACTTTTCAAAAACATGTAAACTGAAACATTTTGCACTTTCCAAAACCATGTAAATTGAAACATTTTGCACTTTTCAAAACCATGTAATTAGAAAAATTTGCACTTTTCAAAAACATGTAAATAGAACGTTGAGCACTTTTAAAAAACATGTGATGTAAATATACAACATTTTGCAACTTCCAAAAACTCATATTTAACATTTAACGCATCTATAATATAAGTATCATTTCGTGTTTTTCGACATAGCCCATTTTGATTCTACCTGAAAGTGGATATGGGTCATTTTGGTTCTTCACAGACGATATACAAAGATGGGGATGTGCATCAATCAATCAACTAACTATGAAACTACGTAACGTAGGTATCTCCATTCCAATACATATCAACTATAATTTTGTTTTTATATAAAGGAGACAAGAGAATAGATGATCCTCACTATAAATGTGCTTGGGTAAGTTGTAGTAGGTTGTAGGTACTTCGCTGTCTGTATTTGTTAAGCAAGAAGTGTTGTTGGTTCTTATTAGTTTTGTCCGTTGTATTCTTTCCAAATCCTCCTTCATCGCCGTCGTTAGTGTTTCAGATTCCCTCTAATATATCAGTTAACACTGGGCAACTGGCATTATACTGACTCGAGAATGTTAACGAAAAGAAGAAAGAAGTTGATATCGTCTTTTTCATCTTGCTTAAAGGGGCAAATCTCCTATCTACATGATTCACAAATCCATCATATAAGTACACATGTTTGCAGTATGTTTGGAATTTTGGAGAACATCTACATGCACCAGTTTGAAGCTGAAGTTAAAAGTTTTATCTCCAGTTTTAAAATAGTTGTTTAGTTGTTGTAGTGGTTAGCAGGGTTTGTTTCTACACAGTTTCTTGAACATTCAACATTCAAGGACGAGGACGACGCCGATGTATTCTCAATTCTGTACGAACTGAATACGGAATACGGAGTCTTGCATCGCATCGCATCGCATCGAGTTTTCACTTGTTGACTGATTCACTGTTGACTGTTTGGATAAGTAGTCACGAAATTCAGTTCAGTGCTCGTCAGGAATTTAGGTTGACCATCAGGTGCACATAATTAAGTCTCGTCCATCAGTTGTCCGTTCTGATTCTGCTCTCATGTGATCTGGATCTGGTTACTGGTTGTTGCTAGTTTAAGCGAAATTGAAAGTTGAAAGGTTGAGCCTTTGGCTCTTTGCTCTTGGTTGTATATTGGTGGATGCTGAGATTCTGCTGAGATGCTGGATCTAAATTCTTGGGTGATTATTAACCCTCTTTATTTATTCATCGATGTGGATTATAGAATGCAGATCAGGCTAAAATTCAACCAACAACCGACCGATGTGTTCAATATTTTGTTCACATCAGGGTTCGGTTAAACCACCTGGACAAAGTGTTTTGCCATGGCCAACCGGGAAAAACCATGTTATAACATGGCAAAAGGTGTATTAACATGGTAAAACATGGCAAAACTACAAAATTAGTCATACTTAGACTAAAGCCAATATATTTCGCTTTGTGTCTAGCATTTATTTATTTCTTAATATTTAAAATAATTTCGTTGTAAATATAAAATAATGTAACTGTAAAACAACAAAAACTAATTTAAAAAACAATATTATAACAGTATAGGACGTAATATAAATAATTATGTTTCAAAATTTGGCAAGTTTTAAAGTAAAATGTCTAAATTTGAACTAAATTAAATTTCAGTGACGTCAAAAATTTTGTATTTAACCTACTAAAATTGTAATTAAAACTCCCTTTAGTGATAGTGATTACCGTACAGCACCAAAACAAATATTCGTCCTTAGTAAGTATAAATATTTCAACAATTCTATAGTATTAGGTACACATTTTGCTAAAATTGAAATCTTGTAGGTAGTACAAGAACTAAACTAATTTATTTTTTAGCGCGGGCATCAGACTCGTAAATTCGATTTCGAAGTGTACGGTAGCAAAATGACATTTTAATAAGTCGCTCATGTTTGATACGGTTTCTGGAATCGGTTTGGATATAAGCAAAAGTTGAAAACATTCTTTCTGCAGATGCATTACTACTAGCAACTAAACGGTAAAGTTGCAATAGGAGATCTGCAAATCCCTTAGGTAGAGTATTAAGCTCTTTGATGTTCGACCACCATTTAATGGGGTTGTAAATGCTCATAATCCGAGTGTCAAGCCAAAGTTTGAACAAAATATTTTATATTTTGATCCTGATTTTGGAAACTGTCTACCGTAACCGTAACAACATACTGCGCTGATTTAGATAGTAGGTTTTTTCACAAAAATCTGTCTTATCAGATGCTTGCTTTTATGCTAACGTAGTTTCCAAATTTAAAAAAAAACTTTTCACTAGTTGCGAGTTTTACCACCTAGCCGGTTTTAACACCTGGCAATTTCCTTACCTGTATTAACATGTTAATACAGTGGTTTAACCATGGTTTTGTCCAAGGGTGTTAATACCACCTCCGAACCCTGGTTCACATACATGGACATGGACGATTGACGATGGATGTAATGGATGTTCGTTCACAAGTTGAAATATCAGACTTTATGTTCAATGTTGAACCGACTGCAACAAAAAATAAAAGAAACATCAAACATCATTGTTTTACGATATGTTTTCCATCTCTCATCGTCACTTAAATACCAAATAATAATGTCAGTTCCCGTTTACTTTGACTCGGCGGCTTTATATTCGGCTCTTCTACTGGTTCTGGTTCTATATTTCTGTCACTGTTGACTGTCGGTGTCGGCTGATCGAGCCTTGATCTTGAATCCTGATTTCTGATTTGATATTTAGCAAAGTAAAGTTTGAGCTTTTTAACTTATTAGCCCCCCTTTAGTTACATTTTCCTACATGTGCTACAACTGCTACACCCAATCAAAGTTGGAATATTTTCCACCGCTCTTTCGTTTTACACACAGAGCAATCCTTTTAACTACGTTCTACTACAATTAATTGCAATTGCCATAATTGATTACAATAAAGTAGCCATACGATCACTGGGGGCACCGGTCCTGTCTCCTGTCTCGGCATTTTAACTTTTCAACGGTCAACAGTGATGGTAATTATGTCGGGCTGTTTACTGTAGCGGACACCTATAGACACAAATTACAGTCAGTCAAATCAAAGGGGGCCGCATTATTAGCGGTGCCGCTGCCGTCGGTGTTGATACCGGTACCGGTACCGGTTCTGGCCGTTCTGGTTTTCTGAAATAATTATTAACAATACAATTTGTGTTGGAGCACATTAATATTCTCTGCCTTCTTTGTATTATTGTTATTTTATGAGACACTATAAAAATGTAGCATTAATTGTTAAAGTTTTTAGTATTTCAATTAAATAGGCAGCATTCGTCTGTCCGTCTTCGTCTCTTCTGTATGTTGTATGTATTTTGGAATTTCAAGTTTGATTTTCCATCTGTAGATTTTCCACTACGTACTTAGGGGTCGTCCATAAATGATGTCATGCAAGATGGGACAACATTGATGACAACATGTCATGTTAAAGATAGCCGTTTTCGCATTGTTAAAGATATGACATGGGAGTGGTGGGTTTGTCCTAAAATAGTAGTACTGTGGGTGACATCATTTATGGACCATCCCTTACTAAATTTACTACTGTGACTGGAAGAGGTGATCCACCATTAAAAGTAAAAGCATCTAAAAAGGAGAAAAGTAGCTGAACCATGAAAAGGACGTCTAGAAAACTGGAGGAGCGATAGGAGAGGGGATTAGAGGGGATAAATAGTTCCTCCCACACACGTCTGTCACAGGTTCACGTTGTTAGTCTCGTAGATAAGATAATAGGCTATCAATTCCATATTTATCTTTATTAACTGACCACGCCGTCTGTCCGCCGCCCGACGCTCGTCCTTTTCCCTTTTACATCTCCATGTTCAACATGGATAATGGAATCCTGGAGGATGTCCATGTGGGATCAGGAGCTGGACAAGAGATAGATACCTAAGTATATATCCACCGTTTATACAGTCCCACTTGGACCAATATGCATTCAGAGAGTCAGACACCAGCACCTTTACTGGCTCGGTTCGGTTCGAATAATACTGTATACAATTCTGCTATACTCCTTTTACTGGTCCGGACCGGTACCGGGACCGGACGGACACGGATACTCGTAAAATGAGTGGAGGTGGATTGAGAGATGAAATGGCCGTGCATAAAGAGATACTAGGGCTCGTCCATAAATGATGTCGGTGTCACATCTAAATGTGGTCAGCTTAATCATTTGACCAATATCCAAGTAGACCCATTGATCGTATCCGTGACGTCATTGATGGACGATCCCTTAAAGAGGAAGCGCTGGGAGATGGATGGGAATGATGTTAACCTGTCTGTCTACGAGGTGAAATCCTGCAATGCGAATCCACGTCTATACTTTCCATTAATTTTATCATCATGGACACGCTGAGCTGGAGCTGGAGCTGGAACTGGAACTGGGAAGAGGCTCGGGATGAAATTTGAGATGTGGAAATGAAACTACTGGAAATGCTCCCAGACGACGACCCTTCTTCCAGCTGGATGCTGGAGGCTGGACCGTATTTATGTACGTACTCGAACATTAGGTGATCCCCTTCTCCACTTCTCCAGAGCTCCAGACATATTTATATACGTACGTAGCTCCTGTTTGTCCAGGTTATTGAGCTGGAACTCCTGGAACGTGTGGAGGGTGGAGGGAACGAAGTGGACGTGGAGGTTAAAGGACCAAAGTGTATAGAGATATAAAATAATATTGATTGGTTATTCCACAGAGCCATCCTCCCCCCCCCCCCCCTCCTCCCCTTCCCCACCCCACCAACACCAACAACCTGAACCACCACTCTCACATAGTTGACGCTCTTTCAAGAGAAACCCGCCACACACACACACACACACCGAAAAGTAATGGGAATCCGAATTTGGGAATTTAACTGTGTACCTCGTCCATTTCCCAGACGTTGCGTTGTTGACCTGAGCTGACTGCGAGAGAAGAAAATGGTGAAATGGAAAGTGGAAAATGGGGAGAAAGTGGAGGAGGGAGAAGCGGGAGAAAATCTACGTGGAAATGATAAATGTGAGCCCAGGAGACAAATCCGGGAATTACATAACGCATCATACATCCCATCAGCCCATCCAAACATTTATCTTCCGTCCATCTCCACGGCCACCAGCCCCACAACCTCTCAAAACTCAATCCCAATCCCATTCAATGCAATCCAACAATCCCAATCCGAAGCATCAGGAGCAGAAATCTTACGTGTCACACTGGAGCATCTTCCCATTTTTTATCATCACAAAAGGAAACTACTTACGATAACAGTCAAATTCACACGGGTTTCCCAGTCTCATTCATGTCAACTTTTTGGGGATTGCACATTTTTAGAAAATATTTCAAAATTAGGTAATTTTAAGAAATTATACTGGTGGTACTAGCAGGGCCCTAGGAATGGGGATATTTGAACGACATCATTTATGGACAACCCCCTATAAATATGAAATATGTGTTTCCAGTCCCAGTACAAATCTCCTATGTGTTTGGGTGGGGAATGGAGACTCTGCGGATACGGAGCTCCGGTTCCGGTAGTTGTTGGTTCCGGTAGACATCTTTCTTCCTTCCTTCCTTCCGCTCAGCCACAACCACAACGACATCCAAAACGACAACAACAACAGCAGCAACAACAACAACAACGGCAGCAGCAGCAATACATGAAAAAGGAGGACGTCACCCGCCTCCTTCCCTTATTTCTGTGTGGCACATTATTTGCTCTGCACTTTGGGGCATTTTCAGGGCCGGACGAAGGAATTGGTTTTAGGCAGGAATTTGTTTCCATACAAAAACCACCATTTTGATTTTATTCAGGGTTTTCTTTGCTAAATTAAATTGTTGTATCTACATGTTTTTTGAAAAGTTCAAAATGTTCTTTTGACATGTTTTAGAAAAGTGGAAAATGTTCTATTTACATGCTTTAGAAAAGTGGAAAATGTTCTATTTGCATGTTTTTGAAAAGGTGCAAAATGTTCTAATTCCATGTTTTTGAAAATTGTAAAATGTTCTAATTCCATATTCTTGAAAAGGTGCAAAATGTTCTATTTGCATGTTTTTGAAAAGTGGAAAATGTTCAATTTACATGTTTTTGAAAAGTGCAAAATGTTCGATTTACATTTTTTTAAAAATTGATGTAGCGGAGGCTGCCTGCGCTGGCCGCATTATCCGGCCCTGGAGATTTTGCCCGCGATTCTAGGGCCTCTCCTCCGGTCCGTTCAAAATGAAGGGAAATGGATTAATTTTTCTGGACTTGTCCCTCGTCCGGCTCCGGCTCCAAATTCCACACAAAGTATGGAATCCCACTTGTGAGTCTCCATGGACACGGCCTTCCTCCGCATCCCACGTCCGTCGTTCCTACTTTTGAGCTTTTGGGCTGAGGGTGAGTGGACATCCGAACCGGTTTAATGCTACCGGCCCCGGTACCGGTACCGGTACCGCCACCCGTAACTGAGGAATGTAAATGGATGGAAATGTGAAATGTTTCGAATTTGTGGAGGGATCAACTTCCATGTTCAGCATGGCTACCATTATTATTACATTACCAGAGCGAAAACGAGGATCGAGATCGTCTGTCTTCTCCGCATCCCTGTCACTGTGTAGCAAACAGCTGTCCCTATATACTCGGCCAAGTGTGGTCTGTCTATAGGCAGTTTACACTCGCCAACTACGCGGAATGCAGGGCTCAATTTGCTTCGTATTTCAAAGGGCTTCCTCGAAAGTGTGTTCCTTTTGGTCGCTGGTGACTCGTACTCCATCAGTTTACTGTTTATTGAGGCCCCGTCCGCAGCATTAGCATGGTGAAGGGGGCCCGTGGAAAATGCGAGTGCTAATGTTCTTCTGTAGGTGAAGTGTGCCTTGTATTGTCATTGTTATTTTGGTTGAGTATCGATAATGGATGGGAGATCCGAACTGGGATTGGATTTTTTTTAAATTGGTGCATTTGAATTTCCCGCCGAATCTATTCAACATCTAATCAGGGCCGGACAAAGGAATTGCTTTTAGGCGGGAATTTGTTTTCATACAAAAACCACCATTTTGATCGGATTTTATTGATGGTTTTATTTGGTAAAGCAAAATGTTGCATTTGCATGTTTTAGAAAAATGCAAAATGTTCGATTTACATGTTTTGGAAAAGTGCAAAATGTTCTTTTTACATGTTTTGAAAAACGTGTTAAATGTTTTATTTCCATGTTTTTGAAATGTACAAAAACATTTAATTTGTATGTTTTTGAAAAGTCTCAATATTCCTTTTACATATTTTTGAAAACTGCAAAATGTTTCATTTACATGTTTTGAAAAACGTGTTAAATATTTTATTTGCATGTTTTTTCAAATTTATTTAAAAAAAATGAAAAGACTGCGTATTCTCATTTTCCTGCACTGAAACTATTATTGACTGGACATGGGGATGTATATATGAAATCTAATTAAAATTGACAGACTGCGTCTACTTACACATGTTCGCAGACAGGGACATCGAGCACGGAACATGTGAGATGCGAGATGTAAGGGAGCGTGCATAAATTATGTGGTACGTAATTTGAGGCGAAAATCGGAGTTCCCTTAAAATGGGGGTACATACAAAAAAAATAACGGTTTCCAAAATTTCCAAATTTTGTCCCACGTAATTTATGGACGTTCCCTAATTGGACTGTAATTTTATTTTGGTGGACAGAAGCATAGGGAGGGAAATAATACGGCGACGGGCGACGGGCGACGGGCGACGGGCGAAGGGGCGAAGAAGCACTACATGAAATTGAAATGATTTCCGTACATCGCATCTGCCTTTTCACTTCGACTTGGATCTCCATTTCCATTTCCACTGAACGATTTTTCCTTTTCTCTTTTAATTCCAAAACTGTTTCAGAAAACACAATTCAAAACTGGACCAGAACCAGAAGCCGAAATCCAGATGGAATTTGTGCTTCGTCTCCTTCCACACCAACCCCCACCCCACCCCCACCCCAACCCCTTTCCTGTCCCGTCCTTGTATTTCTTCCTCAGTCAGTATTCAGTTACAAAAATCCCTAAAATATCCACGGACACGTCCCGACCACCGCCACTTCTCTATTAGTATAAGCCTTATATAAATTTCCATAGAGAGTCCCACAAAAAATAACATAACAAACACTGTGTTTGCTCAAGTTTTAAAAACAAAACACCCCCTCAAATAATTATGACGAGCCTTATTGCCTCCTTTTCTATGCGGTGCCACAGCCCCAAACTCCAAAAACCTTCTGTCACGCTGCTCCGATTTAATGCCAAGTGTTTGTTTTCTGTTCAGTGTTGATTTTAAATTCAAATTACACCCTCACTCCTCTCCGTTCTCCCTTTTCTGTCTGTCCTAAGATGCGAAGGGGTCGTCCACAAATGACGTCACTCTACTTTTGATATTGATCACATCCCATGCTTAACGCTGACAACCTAGAACTAGAAATTGGGATGTTTCTATGACATCATTTATGGACGATCCCTAACGTTGTTAGTATGTACTAAGAAATTTTTTTACATTTTTTTAAAGCAAAAAAAAACATTTTCACTTCCTCAAAAAAAAAATAGTAAGACATACAAAAGACAGACACAGGAAGTGAAAATAAAAATTGAAATAAATTTTAGAAATTTTTTTCTGGACATATTTTTGACGTGTTTTTTGAAGGGGAGGGGGGGGGGGCAGAGCCGGACGAAGTAATTGCTTTTTGGGCAGCAATTTGCTTCCATACAAAAACCACTATTTTGATTTTATTGATGATTTTCCTTGGTAAAGCAAAATGTTGTATTTACATGTTTTAGAAAAGTGAGAAATGTCCTATTTACTTTATTCAGAAAAATGTAAAATGCACTATTTGCATGTTTTGAGAAAGGTGGAAAATGTTGTATTTGCGTGTTTTAGAAAAGTGGAAAATGTTTTATTTCCATGTTTTTGAAATGTACAAACAAAATTTATTTGCATGATTTTGAAAAGTCTGGATATTCTTTTTACACATTTTTGAAAAGTGCAAAATGTTCCATTTGCATGTTTTGAGAAAATTCAAACAGCGGGGGCTGCCTGCGCTCGCCGCATTGTCCGGCCTTGGGGGGGGGGAGGGAGGGTGAATTTCTTGAGAGAGAAGTTTGATATAGTGATAGTTGTGTGTTCCCTGCGATTAATTGTCTTGACAGCTGATGTGAGTTTTGAGTTTTTGGGATTGAGGCCCGTGGCTGATAAATGATTTGGTGAGATTGATGAGTGTGACTGGACTTTGGCGGGGAGTGCTGCGGGGAGCAGCGGGGGACGCGTCAGGATTTCTATTCTCCATTTTTAGTCTTGGAATCTTCTTCGTCTTCTTCTTCTGCATCTTCTGCCCTGTCATCTTGACTTCTCTCCTGTGGAAACCACATCCGAAGACGGATGCGGATCTCGCCTCAGGCGCTCAACGGTTCTTCTACAGAACCAACAAAACAATCAATAGCCATATAATACAATTCCCATTACGTTACAATTCCTATCTCTCTCCTTCTCTATCTCCTGTTCTGACCTGAAGGTAGCCCCCACCCCCACCCCACCCCTCCACCCCACCCCCTCCAAATATGAATAAAAACAGTATTGACAGAGACGCAGGCGAAAGGGTTCAAATCTGTGACTGGATCTCTTCCTCATCTTCCCCTCCGAGCTACTTTACTCCCGGCTACTCACTCCGACTCTCGTCTGTAGACAGTACAAATTACATTCAGGGATCGTCCATACATCACGTCCCGGGCAGGGTCTAAACATAGCCATTTAAGCAAAGGTTCAGCCAGGGCCGGACGAAGGAATTGGTTTTAGGGAGCAATTTGTTTCCATACAGAAACCACCATTTCGATTTTATTGATGGTTTTCTTTGTTAATGCAAAATGTTCTATTTACATGTTTAAAAAAAGTGCAAAATGTTCTATTTACATGGTTTAGAAAATTGCAAAATGTTTTTTTACTTGATTCTGAAAAATTCAAAATGCTCTATTTGCATGTTTTGAGAAAGGTGGAAAATATTTTATTTACATGATTTTTGAAAGTGCAGAATGTTTTATTTACATGTTTTTGAAAAGTGCAAAATGTTCGATTTACATGTTTTTAAAAATTGTAGAATGTTCTATTTACCTACATGTTTTTAGAAAAGTGAGAAATGTTCAATTTTACTTGATTCAAAAAATTGCAAAATGTTCTATTTACATGTTTTGAGAAAAGGGCAAAATGTTTTATTTACATGTTTTTAAAAATTGTAAAATGTTCTATTTACATGTTTTTAGAAAAGTGCAAAATGCTATATTTACATGATTCTGAAAATTGCAAAATGTTCTATTTACATGTTTTTTAAAAGTGGAAAATGTTTTTTGAAAATTCTGCCTGCGCTGGCTGCATTATCCGACCCTGGGTTAATCTCGTGACAGGGTCTTAGAAATGGAGATATTTTCATAACATCATTTATGGACGCTGCCTTATTAGAAAAGGGCACAATAGATGTGTATTTTTATTTCGTCTTGAATTACTATTTCGACTTCGACTGCGAGCGGGAAAAAAAAAAGGGAATTTCGATTGCGGGTGCTTGATTTGATTTTGATTCCATAGTTTCTTCCGGGTTCGGATTCTGTCTGTGTCTTTCCTGGTTCTGGTTCTGGTTCTGGTTCTGGTTCGGGTTCTGGCCTGGCGGCCATGATAAAGTTTGGCAAGTTTTTCTAATCCACTGGTCGCGTGTGAACAGAATCAAATCCGGCCCAAAAAATTATACACTCACGCTCTCTGTGTCTCGGAGCTCTATGTGTGTTGTGTGTGTGTGTGTAGACAGACGACACAGAATTCGTCGTCGTCGTCGTCGACGCGAATGAATGAAAGGGACTGAAAAAAAAATGGGAAGAAATTATTGAGACTAGAAATAAAAAAAAAGTTGATGTACAAACAAAAACGTGTCCCGTTTTTATTATTGAGGGGCTGGTGGACGGACGAGCGGAGGGGAAACTACAATTCAGCTGTTCATAGCCTTCTCAGCTTAATCTCTTGTGGGCATCTCCACATACGTACATTGTAATCAGATGCAGATTTCAAATCTGGAAAAGCTCCTATGGATCTTTTGATTAGAATAATTATTGAAAAATCAAACTAAATAAAATTATTTTTGGGAGTTTTAAAATAATACAAAAATAATCACAGTACAAAATTAGTCCGGGGCTCACTCCCGTATTTAGGGATCGTCCATAAATGTTGTCATGGAATATCCCCATATTTCCGACCGTAATGTTCACCAGGTTGTCATCAGCTTATAAGCAGGCCTTGGAAATTAGAGTGGAGGGGTTCACTTTCCAGCCCCTCAATAAACGATAACGACAACGACAACAAGGGCGGCGAGATATCCCGTTTTGATTTTAATTTTGATTAATTATATAGAGCTCCCGTATAATCAGGAGGACAGTCAGATGTGACAAGCTGATTGGCCAATCAAATGTTAACCTCTACACACAAAGAAAAAAATTCAAATTATATTCCAAAAATCAAAAGGTCACCCCTTCTACATTCTATTCTGTTCTATTCTACTCGTGTCTCCTATTTGTATTACAATGTGTTTCATTCATTGACTGTAAGGGGGAAATTTTGACATGTTTAAATCTTACATGGTGCAAAAGGAAATATCTACGTGAGATTTGTAATGAGGCTTGTGAGGTTTTTCGTTAATTTTTTAAATCTCATCGCCCCCTATAGCCGTGTTCTATAGCTATATACCAAAAAGAAAATTTCATAATATTGACAGAATTTCCACAAGTTCAGAATGTACAATGTTTTAAAATTGTATTTTAGAATTTTAGCATTTATTCTAAATTAATTTTCACAGATTTAAAAACTACCGTTTAAATGTGCAGTTTGATTTTTTGAATTGTGTTTTGAATTGTGCTTCTGTATTGGGCAGAATAATATACAGATTTTTGGAGATGGTATTATTATGATTGTGTGTGTAGAGTGTAGTGGAAAGGAGATGGGCGCTGAATGTTGGATTTTGCGTGTGAATGGCTGATAGTGTGTTGGACGGAGGAGAGGAGCGGAGCGGAGGGAGGAGGGGAGGGGGGAGGGAGGGAGGGAGGGAGGGAGGGAGGGAGGCGAGGAGCGAGTGGAGGGGAGATGGAGATTTGGAGAACATTTTCGTTGTCCGCCCCGCGGCTACGGCGCCCCTCTACTATTCACTCAAAGTGAACTCCCCGCATCCACATCCTTCGTCCTTCCTTCACCTTTCGGGTGCTCCATAAATGACGTCGTTCAAAAATGTTCCTCTCTTTTACCACCCCCCCCCCTACCATATTTTTTTTAGCATTGCCAAAACGGCTAACTTTACCATGCCAGGTATCAATCCCCTCTCGCATGACATCATTTATGGACGACCCCTCTCCAGTCCCATTTTTTTTCTATTTCCACCATCATACAACTAAAACTCCCTTTTGTACATTGAACATTCTACATTTCACACAATGTAATTATTATTTCGAGCCTCCTTCTTTTTTTTTTTCGTAATAATTCTCTACACAATTTTTCGATTTTCGATTTTAGGTTTTTGAATTTCATATTTGATTTTTGTTTGTTTGTATTTTCCTGTTTGTTAAATGTGTGGGGATTTGTACGGGAGAAATGGACGTTGGAATGTGTGAGAATGGTCCATGTTGTTGTGTGTGGCTCGGCTCGTCGGGTGAAGTCTGGAACTGTGGAGAACTGGAGAATTTTGGTTTTGTAGCGTACGCGTAGTTGTTGGTTGTAGTTGTAGCAGAGGCTCTCCCCATTGTCTCCGTCTGCTGGATTGAGACTCAATAATTATGCAGATGTACTTCCAACTTCCAACCTTCCAACCTTCCTGCTATATGATATGCCCGTCCGTCCGTCGTCCGTACCGTTACCGTACATTGCTGTGCAGTGCAATGCAAAAGGGCATATGTGCTCAATTATTTTAGATTCTAAATTGAGAGTTTATTTTAGCACAAAGTGTACGTCCAGTGGGTAATTGAAAGTGCGTTGAAGTTGAAATAGCACTGTTTGATATGTTTTATATTTCCACACGGCCAGCGCAGGCAGTTTCCACTCCTTGAATTTTCAAAAATAATGTAAATGGAACATTTTGCAGTTTTTAAAAATGTGTAAAAAGAATATTGAGACTTTTCAAAAACATGCAAATACATTTTTTCTGACATTTCAAAAAACATGGAAATTTTATTTTTTTGTACATTTCTCAAACATGGAAATAAAACATTTTCCACTTTTCTCAAAACATGTAAATAGAAAATTTCGTACTTTTTTGAATTAAGTAAATGGAGCATTTTGCACTTTTCTAAAACGTGTAAATACAACATTTTGCTTTAGCAAAGAAAACCATCAATAAAATCCGATCAAAATGGTGGTTTTTGTATGGAAACAAATTCCTGCCTAAAACCATAATTCCTTCATCCGGCCCTGTACAAAGTACAAATTGATGCTACGGGATTTTATTTGATTTGTTTGTTTGTAAAAATTTTAAGAATTCTTTCCTCCGTTTAAAATACATGCAGTTCAAAAGGAAAACGAAGGAGATTCCCATTTAATGTGTGTGGCCTTCAGATTTACACACAATTTTTCGAAAGAAGATTTAAAAAAAGAAACTCGGCGGTATTTTTAAAAATTCTCCAAAAATAGAAAAGAAAGTAAATCAAACACAAATGTCATTTTTTCATACTTGGCAAGTTTCAAACTGATGTATCATAATAAAATGTCTGGGGAACAAGGGAGAAGGTGGCTAAGTTGCATAATATGTATGTATATGGTACGAAACAAATGGGAAACGGGAGGTAGATAGTCGGTTTAGACACCCGACTCTCGGAGTTTGTGCCGTGGACGGGAGGAGGAGAGGAGGCGGGGAGGGAAGATGGGAGACGAATGCGCCAGGAATACGGAATGAAAGACGGAGACGGAGAGCGGAGCGTCTGCTGCGATGTACATAATGAAAGTGTGATTCAGAATTCAGTGGATGATGGTCTCTGTCTGTTAAGTCTGTCTCCGTTCTCCGGCCGTTCTCCGGGTACAATTCGGAGCGGAGCGGCGTGCATACGCTCGTAGTTCCCAGGGCCAGGGCCACAGTGCAATGCACTCTACGCTTTCTACACCTATACCACCGCCAACCACCACGCTACTACTACCACCACCATCCCAAGCCATATGCCTCCCATAGGCGGGCACGGCGACGGGAGCGATATCGGTCTCGGTTTCGGTTTCGGTTTCGGTTTCGGTTTCGGTGTCGGCTCCGGCACCGGTATCCGTAGTCTGGTACGCTCCAGGACGAAAGAGGAGAGAGTACTACGTAGGCGGGTAGTATGTGTGTAGATTCGGATTCGGATTCGGATTCGAGAAATTCGGGTAGAAGCGCCACACGATACGACAGTTACAGGATCCAGAGATCCCCTCCAACATTGTAATGTGGAGAGAGAGAGAATCTCGTCCGTCGGAAATGCAGGGAGAGAAAACTCCGAAAACTCCGAAAATCCGAAAACTCGGGAAACTCTAAAACTCCGGCTCCAGCGGCCGGGTCGGGATCGTAATCGTGGAGAGAAATCGATATTCTGAGGCCAAGTGCCTCTACACACACACACACACACACAGATATACACACAGTCTCACTCCTTGGGGCCGTGCACCAATGACGTCATCTCATTTTTAACCCCTACTCTGTATTTCAGTACGGGACATGCCTTATTGGAGACGGTTGACAGTAAGTTACCCGGTCTTTTGGCCGGAAGTCATTTATGGGCGACGCTTCCTCCATTTTTTTTTCTTGCTCAAGAAAGTTGGTAGTTGGAAGTTGGAAGTTGAACTTCCTCTTGTGCCTGTGTGTTGTTCTGCGCCCTCCTCCTCCCCCTTCGTCGTTCTCGTCCTCACTCCACTCACCAGTCCAATGCACTGTCTCCTCTCTGTTTCTACTACTGTGCTGTAGGAGGAAATGACGGGTCCGGGTCCGGGTCCGGCTCCGACTCCGACTCCGGGTAGTATACTACCCGGCTCGGGGAAAAATGAAAAAAAAATACAGACCATTTCTCCAGTACGTTAGACATATATGTAGGACGACTATATGCCTACACATTCCGTTAGAGTTCACGGTTACGCTGAGGGTCACACACTATACGCCATCCCATAATGTTCTAATCTTGTAATCTTCTATATAGTTGTACGCTATTTATATTTATACATTTTTTTGGGTATTATTTTCTAAAAATCTCGCTCACTTAACATGACTTTTTCGGGTGGTTATTTTGAGCCGTGCCCAGTTTTGATTGGGAATTTCTGTGTCGTGTTCGTGTTGATAAATAAATGAAACTTTTTCCCTTGTGTTTTCCCCTGTGGAAATAGACAAAGGAAAAGAGGGAGACAAAGTTTGTTAACTGTATTGTTTTCTGGTGGGCATTCTGCTGCAGATCTGCAGCTCTGCAGATTTTATTAATCCTAATCACGTCATCACATTTCCAATTCCAATTCCAACCAACGCAACGTTACAACGTGGACTCCACTGTTAATATTTAATGCTATTTACATTGTAGCCTTATGCAACACACACGAATTACGCAATTAAATCCGTAATGTTTGGACGGGATCCTCCACCAATGATGTCATTATGCAATGTTTTTCATGACGTCATCTGTAGAGGATCCCTATAACATAATAAAAATTTTTTTAAAGTCAAAACCAAATAAATATGAGACTGACTGAATGACGCGTGGGAGTTGAAAAAAAAAATATTGCTACGAAATTAATTGAAAGTTGAAGTTTGGCGGCGAAGATGAAGATGAAGTTGAGATTGGTTCGGGATGCGGATGAGATAATCTTCAAGATCTGTTTGTTGTCATTTTATACTAGGCGGAAAAGAGTGACTGGGACTGACGTCTCTCTGTCTCTCTCTCTGAACAAATGTAAAAAGCGTCTTGAGCTTGAGCGAGATCATCTCAAGTTTTATAGCTGAGAAGATGCTATGTTGTTGTAGTTGTAGTAGTGTTGTGGGGAGATGGACGGACACGGACGGAGATGAGATGACAGATAAACGAAATTGCAATTGGGATCCGTAGCACTTTGTCCGATTCCGATTGTGATGATGATGTGATGGGCGCGAGAGAGGGAAGATTAAGATAAAATAAATATCATGATTACACTCTACAGATCCCATCTCATCTCTCTCTCCATCTCACACTGAGACAATCTCCGCCGCATCTCCCCGCATCTTTTGTCATCAATGTCAACACTCACAGTCTTAAATATGTAAATAAGGCGTAGAATTCACACACAAGCAAAACACCATCTCTCGAATTTGTCTTTAATTCTAAAAGTTCTGTATAATAATGGGCTTTAATTAATTTAGAATATTAGAATCATTGCATACAATTAAAACAAGTGGACGCATTAATGGCATTTCTAAAAGTTAATTACAATTTACAATAAATTCTTTCTAAAAAAATGATTTTTTTTTTCTCTTTTTTCTTTTTTCCCACATGCTACCTTCATCAAGCAGGAGTCAAATGTAAGTTCAAAGAAATAATTAGTTTTCAAAATTGTGTTGTCTCGTTTGTTTTTATCTTAATGTTTCTGATTTTTGATTTTTAAAGCAATTTTTGGCTTGTTTGTTTTTTACCTGTGTGATTTTTTTCAATTAATTACTAGTTGCGCATGCGCAGAATTGCTTTATTATTTAAATTGCGTTTTTAATTTGAAATATTTTAAAGAAGTGATGTGCGCATGCGCAGTATTGCATTTTTAATATGAAATAATTTAGGCCCTGGCTGCGCATGCGCGGAATTGCTTTATTTAAATAGCGTTTTTAATTTGAAATATTTTAAAGAAGTGATGCGCGCATGCGCAGAATTGAATTTTTAATATGTTGATTAAATACTAGTTGCGCATGCGCAGAATTGCATTTTTAATATGCTGATTAAATACTAGTTGCGCATGCGCAGAATTGCATTTTTAATATGCTGATTAAATACTAGTTGCGCATGCGCAGAATTGCATTTTTAATATGCTGATTAAATACTAGTTGCGCATGCGCAGAATTGCGTTATTATCTAAATTGCGTTTTTAATTTGAAATATTTAAAAGCAATGATGTGCGCATGCGCAGAATTGCATTTTTAATATGCTATTTAAATACTAGTTGCGCATGCGCAGAATTGCATTTTTAATATGCTGATTAAATACTAGTTGCGCATGCGCAGAATTGAATTTTTAATATGCTGATTAAATACTAGTTGCGCATGCGCAGAATTGCATTTTTAATATGCTGATTAAATACTAGTTGCGCATGCGCAGAATTGCGTTATTATCTAAATTGCGTTTTTAATTTGAAATATTTAAAAGCAATGATGTGCGCATGCGCAGAATTGCATTTTTAATATGCTATTTAAATACTAGTTGCGCATGCGCAGAATTGCATTTTTAATATGCTGATTAAATACTAGTTGCGCATGCGCAGAATTGAATTTTTAATATGCTGATTAAATACTAGTTGCGCATGCGCAGAATTGCATTTTTAATATGCTGATTAAATACTAGTTGCGCATGCGCAGAATTGCGTTATTATCTAAATTGCGTTTTTAATTTGAAATATTTAAAAGCAATGATGTGCGCATGCGCAGAATTGCATTTTTAATATGCTATTTAAATACTAGTTGCGCATGCGCAGAATTGCATTTTTAATATGCTGATTAAATACTAGTTGCGCATGCGCAGAATTGCGTTATTATCTAAATTGCGTTTTTAATTTGAAATATTTAAAAGCAATGATGTGCGCATGCGCAGAATTGCATTTTTAATATGCTATTTAAATACTAGTTGCGCATGCGCAGAATTGCATTTTTAATATGCTGATTAAATACTAGTTGCGCATGCGCAGAATTGCGTTATTATCTAAATTGCGTTTTTAATTTGAAATATTTAAAAGCAATGATGTGCGCATGCGCAGAATTGCATTTTTAATATGCTATTTAAATACTAGTTGCGCGCATGCGCATAATTGCTTCGCTTAAATAGCGTTTTGAGTTTGAAATATTTACAAGACCTCCAGGCCCCTTCGTCTTTCTCACCTGCGTCAGTTACAAATTTATTTGTTGGTTTTAAATTACCGGACAAAAAACAACAGTGGAATATGCACCGTGGAGTTTAGCTCTGTGTAGGGAATTTAATTTTTGAGATTTGAGTATGAAACATAATTTGTGGCAATGCAACGTCTTTTCTTTTGCTGGAGGGGCTGAGACTATATAACAGAAAAAAATATAGCTTATAAAATAAACCAATTTGTCTTTTTCTCGCGTGTGATTTTTTAGCCACTATCATTACCAACACGAAACCAAATGAACGAACGAACGAACCCAGACGCATATCACTATTATTTTCATACGCTATACACTTATTTTTTTAAAAATACTAATACTATTAGGTCACACAGGAGAGATATAGGGGTCGTCCACAAATGAACGTCATTCACTTAATTCACATTTTTAGGACCCTATCAGCTCAACCTATCAATGACATCATTTATGGACGGCTTCTTTTATGCCTCATATACTATTCTTTGGGGCCCTCTCCTGGTTGATTTCCAAATTAGATTTCAAACGGAATTTTTAAAATTGTTGTTTTAAATTCAAATAAATAATATTTTTATGAGGGAAAATAAGACACGTGATATCCATTTAAATGTAGATTCTAGATAGCACCTTATGCACTAAAAAAGATTTGATTTCAAATTACAAAAAAATTGACATTTCACATTTCAAAGTTGAAACGTGCGTCTTGTGTCTTGTTATTATTTCAATTTCAAAAAGTCATTTGAGCATTATTCTCGTTGTTTCTTACAAATGATATGTTACACATACGAACTACAGACACAGAGCAGACAAAGGATTTTAGTGAGGGGCCGTCCATAAATGACGTCATGGCAAAATTCTCATTTCTAGGACCCTTTATGACCCCTCCTTCATGAGGTTATAACCGTTGTGTAAATTATTTAAAAAAATAAAAGCAGACCCGTTGAGCCTCCCCGTGACGTCAATTAGGGACGATCCCTATAACAAAAAAAAAACAAATAAGTAAAACAGAAAGGAAAGAAACTCTTTGTACGAGCACGTCCAGAGAGTAGAGTGTACGGAGTTTGTAGAATTAAAATAATGTGTTTTAGTTTTTATTGGTTTTTGAATTTTGATATCAAGTCCCTCGTTGCATGGTTTGTGTTGTTTGTGTTGTTTTTGTGTTGTTTTTGTGTTGTTTTTGTTGGTGGATTGTTTTGTGTGAGTTGTGTGTAATTTTTTGTGATTTCCCTCCTGATTACAGACACGGACAACCAGCGGGTAATAATCTACGTGAAGGATGTGAACGATGAGTCTCCGTACTTCATCAACCGGCCACTTCCCATGCAGGCCGTCGTCCAGCTCAACGCACTCCCCAACACTCCAATATTCACACTTCAAGCCAGAGATCCCGACACAGATCACAGCATCCACTACTTCATCGTTCGTGACCGGAGTGAGTCTTTTTTTTTTTTTTTACTTTTTCCACATATCCATTTCTTTTTTATTGGTCCAATTTCATGCTATGTACACCTTTTTGAAAGTCCAATTTACTTTTTATTCAATTTTTTGAAAGTGCAAAATATGATATTTTTACTTTTTTTGATAGTGCAATTCTATGCTATATACATTTTTTTGAAAGTGCGAAAATGCGTTGTTTTTACTTTTTTTAAAGTGCAATTTACTGGATATGAACGTTTTTGAAATTGCAGTTTAATGTAAATATACTTTTTTGAAAATGCAAATAACGTTAGTTTTACTTTTTTCGGCAGTACAATTTTATGCTAGAGATACACTTTTTCGAAAGTAAAATTCACAGAATATACAGTTTTTTGAAAGTGCAAAATGCGTCATTTTTACTTTTTTAAAAGTGCAATTTACTGGTTATACATTTTTTTGAAATTGCAGTTTAATGTATACAAACTTTTTTGAAAGTCAAATTTACTGTATATTCACTTTTTTGGAAATGCAAAATATCCTATATTTATACTTTTTTAAATGTGTAATTTAAAGTATATACTTTTTTGAAAGTGCAAAATACGCGATCTACCTACGCATTTTTTAAACTTCCGAGCGAATTTTACCCAAAGGGCTGTTCACAAAAGACGTCTTTACAAAAAATCACAGCATGGGCTACCCCGCAGTTTTGTTCATAATTGCAATGGATTTAAATTTAATTTAACAACAGATAACAGGAAAATTTATTGTTTTGACTTTTGGAATATGAGAAAAGGGGGGACCATATCCTCCTTTAAAAATAGCATGCTAAATCTCATAAGAAAATCAAATTTTCAATTTTTGGAATGAGAAAAAAAATGCATTTATTACAGGAGCAGTAATTGTTGGCCAGAAAGATGCTACTAGCTATCCTTGAAGGTTAAGGGATCGTTCATAAATGATGTCGTTGGTAGGATAGTCGAGGATACTAGTGACCTGTCACGTTAAAGATAGCCATTCAGCCAATGGTTAAACTGATGACAGGGCAGGGGGGCCATTTATAGGGTCGTAAAAATTCGGGTTTTTCGATGACATCATTTATGGACGACCCGTAATAAGAAAAGAATGTGAACTGAAGACTAAAAGGGATGCCAAGGAGCGTGAGAGTGGGGTGAGAGTAGATGGGATATTTTTGTTTTGGTTTCTCGATGGCGGACGTCGGATGGAAATGAAATTATGAATTTGATATCATAATTATTTTGGGAGTTGCATACGTAGACAGGGAGCATTTCATTGAGATTACAAAGCAAAACTTTGACAAAAGGCAGAACTGAAAAAACCGCAAGAAACGCATCTCTCTTCCCACGTCTCATCCTCAGCAAAAGGGAGACGTGATCTTGAGGTGAGGAGGAAAACGAGGAAAAAGATGTTGACTGAACATTCTCAATATCCACAATAATTATCCTCTGGACTCTGGTCAACGAAATTATTTCCCAATTTTAAATCCACACATGCATCGGTTTTTACATATTTCACAGATACAGTTTTTCTATACGCACTACTTTTTTATAGCAGAATTTACACTATTCAATTTTTTTACAAGTTTAATTTCGTCAGTTTCCGCTATATATATTTGTACACTTTTTTGGATATATTTATGCTATATACAATTTTTTATAAGTGCAGAATAAGCTATTTACACATTTTTGAAAGTGCAATTATTGTTGCTATGTACACTTGTTTGTAACTTTAATTTACGGTACATACACTTTTTTGGAATAGCAATTTGTTTTAGTGAATTTGAATTTGAAAAACTGCAAACTGAGCTATTTACACATTTTTGAAAGTGTAAAATATTCTATGTAGGTACATTTTTTTTAAACTGCAAAATACACTATTAACAACACACTTTGAAAAGTGCCATTGATACTGTTTACACTTTTTTAGGAGTGCAAAATACGCTATTTACGCATATCTAAAAATGCAAAACTATGCTATGTATATTTTTTCAAACTGCAAAATATGCTATTTACACACCATGGAAAGTGCGATTGATGCTATGTACACTTTTTTGTAACTGCAATTTAAAATATTTGCACTTTTTTGGAATTACAATTAACGCTCTATGGTTTTTTGAAAACCATTGATGTCAAAAACTTTCGTTTAAAAAATATGTATAAATAGACAATAGTTTTGTCAACTTTTTATTTTGTACCTATTTAAAAAAGCATTCCCAAAAAAACAAGGACAGTACTACATCTATTACTGAGAGACTGTGACAGAACATTATTTTAAAAAAAAAACTTGTTTTAAACTGCGCTGTGTTCTTGGTCGCCCAGCCCAACCCTTTGTAATTAATATGACAGGAAACTAAAACGTTGTTTGACAAAGCCACATAAATCTAAATTATAAACCAACCACCGCAGCTCCCAGCTCCATTTTTGGTATCAAATACAAATCCTCATAATTCTCCTGTACAGGGGTTGTCCACAAATGACGTCATCAAAACTCCTCATCCTCTGCGTGGTCATGACATTAACCATTGCCTAAGTGGCTAATTTTTAACATGGGATGACGACATCATTTATGGACGACCCCATACAACGTATTTGATTGTTGGAACAGAAAAGGAAGTTGATAAAATAAATGTGGAGTATTATTTTATTAAATTAAATTTTACTGCTTCTCCTTCTCGCCACTCAGCCAAAATGACGATGACTGATCAAAGCTAAACTCCAACTTCTTTTTTTCCCCAACAACAACAACAACGAAATACAATGAAGTTATGGCTGAAACAGAAACAAGACACAAAAAATTTAAAAAAAAACGAAAACAAGTTCAAGTTTTTCTGTCTTCTTTTTATCTGTCACTTCCTTTTATCTTCCCCATTCGTGTCCTGTACATTAAAAAGCTCTTCCAATTTTATTCTTACGTCACACAGAGAACCACCAACAAAATGAAAGACAGGGGAAAAGTTAGACACAAGACACTTTTTTGAGACAGCAGTCAACAACAAATGAGTCAAGAGACTTTTGAGTTTAAAAATTTGTACGGTTTTAAATTTCGTACATTTTTTTTTTCCTCGCCACGCACTGTGGAGTTTTGAGGATGCGTGGAATTTAAAAAGCTCGCAAGATGAGATTAGGTGTCTCCAGAGTGGGAGTGCGATTAGGGAGCGTCCACAAATTACGTCACATGCTTCCAAATTTATGAATTCCCGCTTTGGTGAAGCTCATGACAATTGGGGTCTTAAAATAAGGAGATTTTTTGATGACGTCATTTGTGGAGGATCCCTAGTAGATATGATTTTTGTGCTGCACTATTAACAATGTAGATAGAAGGGTTTAGATTACATACTCTCTCACAAAGTATCAAGTTCCAAAGAAGTTCCTCTCTGTTTCCCAGAAGGGGTCGTCCATAAATGATGTCGTTGAAACTTCACTATTTGTGAGCAGGATAACTACTGCGAAAATGGGTATGTTTAACATGGGATAGTAAATCTATTGATCCTACCCGTGACGTTGTTTATGGACGACCCCTAATCCCTCTCATGTTTTCCTGTAAGGAACGGAATGAAGATGAGATGTGTGACGTTTCAAAGGTGAAGTGAATACTGGGAAACGTGACAATAATTGAGAAGAAACTCATGAATTTGCGTGGGTTCTCGCTTAAGTTCCAGGAAAATTTGAAACACAACAACTGTGAGGATGATTACATGTGGGAATAAGAAGCGCTCGAAATTTTTAGCAGGATACAATTTCCATGAGTCTTTCAGCAGCGTTCGTAATTTCCTCCTTTTTCAGATTCTTGTATCCTTTGCAGACTGTACGTCTGCGTATAATTATTGTGTTGTACGGTCAACGGTAGTAATAGGTATTGCACTTGTTATTTTTTCAAGTTAAATCGTAATGTATTGGTACTTACAGCATTTTTTGAAAAAGGGCATCGTGCACTGTCATTCTGTCATTGTATTACAAAATTTTTAAGGTGCAACATGCGATGTTTGTGTCATTTAAAATCATAAGGAATCATGCATTATTATTTTGGAGCTTTTTGCAACCTGGAAATATGTACTGCGATTTACCACTACGTCTCTTTCAAAGTGCATATTAGGTTATTTACATTTTTTTGAAAGTGCAATTTACGCTATTTACACTTTTTTAAAAGTGTTATTTACGCTATTTACACTTTTTTAAAAGTGTTGTTTACGCTATTTACACTTTTTTGAAAGTGCAAAATACGTTATTTATTCATATTTTAAAGTGTAAAATGCGCTATTTGAAGTGTTTTAAAAGTGCAAAGTACTCTATTTACCTATTTTACAAATTTTTAAAGAACAATTTAATCTATTTACCCATTTCCAAAATTGCAATTTATGCTATACATACTTTTTCTCAAGTGCAAAATAGGTTATTGAATCGCTTTTTAAAATGTAAAATACACTATTTGAAGAAAGTTTTTTGAAAGTGCAAAATATGCTATATTTACACATTTTTAAAAGTGAAATTGCTATATGCGCTTTCTTGGAAGTGTAAAATGCGCTATTATTTAAGATGCAAAATATGCTATTTAAAGAGTTTCGAAAATGGAAAAAACGCTCTCTACAATTTCTTAAAAGTGCAAACGATGCTGTTTCTTAAGAGCTCAAAATCCGCTAGTTATAACATGGCAAGAGTTAAAAACAGATATGTACAGAATCAAAGGAAGCTACAATGAAGAGATAAGACAAAGCTGACTTTGTTGTTCCTTGGCGATTTAAAGTTGGACATTAATTTGACGAGGGCTGAGCCATCCGTCTCTCCAGTCATAATAAACGATGAAACTCCTTTCGCTTTTCCAAGGGACGACCTTTTTCGTTCGTCCTTCGTGTCACTTTGGCTCCCCTTGTTTCTGTATCACTTGTCGCCGTGTTTGTCTTGGAGGGAGATAAGGAAGTGTCGCTCGTCCCTTTGTCCTTTGTAGGCTCTGCGATTGACACTAAGAAAATTGATTGACATGTTTACAAGGGAAAGGGAGCCTCTAATCTCCACTCGTCCTCCTTTACACTTTGACTCATCGCTCTGAACAGTGTGTAAATATTTGGAAGCAGTCAATAATATTCCAATTCCTTTCATTTTTTTTAGCCGGTGGCCGCTTCGAGGTGGACGAGAGATCAGGTGTGGTGCGGACACGTGGCTCGGACCCCTTCCAACTGGACATGGAGTACGTCTTGTACGTCAAGGCAGAGGACCAGAATGGACGCCTCGATGACCGCCGCTTTCAATCCACGCCCGAAGAGCGCCTCTCCATCGTGGGCGGGAAAAGACCGCCGCAGTTCTACATGCCCAAATACGAGGCCGAAATCCCGGAAAATCGCAAGAAGGACTCTGAGTGAGTATTTTTTACACATTTATTTTGGTCATTAGGGCTCGCTCAGAAATGACGTCACCGGTAGGGCTTTTCCATGACGTCATTTGTGGACGACCCCTATATCATTTCTTTCTAAATAAAAATGTAATCGGAAATTGTCGTAATTAGGGTCATGCCTTGAAACCAAGTCGAAAATGTGTAGAGCGATTATCCCTTTGTTTGCTGTTTGCGCGTTCCACATGACAGGCGCAAAAGCGTCCATCTACATACAGACGAGATTAAGTGGGTGTTTAAATGGGTCTAGAAACGCTGGTGAAAAGAAAAATTAGAAAAGGTGGTGGGGACATTTATCTTGTTTGAAGTTGTTTGGAAAGAATGAAATCGCAACTTTCTTGACAGCTCAGCATTTAGCAGCAAATAATACGCACACAGACTTTTACTTTTGATAATTTTTTTTTTATTTTCTTGGCTACTTAAGCACTTGAGGTCGAGGGATATACGCGGATTAAAAACGAGAGCGAAAGGAAGTTGAGCGCATTATGTAGGTACGGGAGTTGTATGTAGATAGAGTAATTTGGCAAATATTACATAATTATATCCTATATGCCTATACGAACCTATAAAAAAATCCCTGTAATATTTCTTGGATTTTCTCTCCATGTTTTGTGTGTGTGTGTGTGTGTGTATTTTTCTTGGCAAAGCCTCTCACTGATTAGGTTAAGTAGAGAGTTGAGACTCTTAAATTGGCACAAAACTCGAGTCATTTCGCGGTTCTATAAAAATTTATATATTCAAAAAAAAAAAAAAATCTAAATCCAAATCCGAATTCGAATAAAACCACTATGTAAGCATAATATCTTCTTTTTTTTATTTTTTTTTTGTAATTTAATCCAAATTTCTTTTCCACCGGGCTTTCCCCATGTGTTAAATATTAACGACATCGTAAATATTTCTTTTCTCGAATTATTCTTCAACACTTTATTTAATTTTTTTTTTGCAACCAAAGTTTTACTGCAATTTGTTCTAATTAGTGTACTACCTCATGGTGCGTGGTTATTTTTATTTTTTTATTTTTTTGGTTGGAATGATGCTATAAATCCACCTCCTGCTGTAATAGAATGAAATAAATTATATCCTAATTATTTTTTGCAATTTTTGGTTTGAATTATTTTTGGCTTTTATTTTTGTTTAATTGTTTTTGTGCTAATTTAATTATTATGATTTTTCGAATGTGCAATTATTAGATTTTCCCTTTTTTTAAAACTCACACCCAAATTTCTGTAGTTTAATTTTTTTCAAATTTTTCTTTGTAACAGTTGCATGTTTTTTCTTTTTTAAACTTTTAATTTAGTAATTTTATACTTTTGTAAAAACGAATCTTGTTTGTCTGTTTTGCATTTTTTTACAGTGCAAATTACAATATTTTCAAGATTTAAAAAAATGTGTAATTTAAAAAATTTAATTTGGTTAAAAAGTGCAAATTGCTGTTTTTTCAAGATTTAAAAAAACGTGTAAACCGACTAATTTACTTTTTTTAAAGGTGTAATTAGTTTTATACTTTTTAAATATTTTATTTGGCAGTTTAACTAGTTTTTTAACATGCATTAACATCAAGGATAGTCCAGAAATGACGTCATTAAAAAATCCTTATTTTTATGACCCCATTATTTCCCTGTGAGCAGATTAACTATTGCATTTAAATGACTTTCTTTTAACTTGAGATGTCATCATAGTAGCCAAGTACACCCATGAAGTCATTTGTGGACGATCCCTAAGATACAAAACAAGAAACAAATGAAGAAATTGTCCACCTTTGATAAATCTCAATTACAACGCACAGCGCCCATTCTAATTAAGACTACGGAAGGAAAAGTGCCATTTTAATTAAAACTAAAAAAAAACTCGTAGTAAAAGTTTGATTAAAAATTGGGTCATAAGTTTGTGGAAATCTAAAAAGGGCAAGTTCAACAAGAGAACCACTTGTAAAAAACGAAACAAAAGTGAAAGTGGAGAAAGTACATGTACATATATATGAGCTCCAATGTTACACAAAATAAAAAGAAAGTAAAAAAAAAGAAAGTTGAATTTGTTTTAATTTTGTGGCGGTGGTTTGTGCCTGTAGCGTCTTCTCGTAGGTTTTGGAGATGGGAAACTTTTTTTTTACTAATTTAAGCGACTAATAATGGGAAATGAGTACAACTTTAGAACTGGAACTGGCGAGGGAAATAAAAATTAATTTGAAAACTAATTTAAAAAAAAAAGAAACATTTCTCAAAGGTTATTTAAATTTTTAGTTTGTTTTTGCTTTCCCCTCCATATGTCAAGTTTATAGGTAAATGACCTTTAATAGTTATATTGCTTAAAGTATATTTGAAAATTACGTCTATGGTAAAAATATGTAAAGGTCAGTTGTTTCATAAAAGCATTGTTCAACTTTAAATAAGAGATTTTAACATTTGTTATAGCATTTTGAATTTAGACTTTCCTTGCTTTTCTAATAGAAGAGTTAGTAGAGATAGCGTAGGGAATGTTTGGGATGGCCCATAATTGATGTCACCTAAATTTCTACTCTTTTAGGACACACGTCAATGTCATCACTTTAACCTTGTATTAACGGCTATCCTTAAAATATGGCGTGTCATCAATGCCTACATAGACTATAGACCCACTGAAACTACCTGTGACATCATTTATGGGTGATACCTTTCTAAAAAATTGAAAGATAGAAAGTTGTGCAAGTTGAAAAAAAAATAGAATTGTTTGTTTAGAGAAGCTTTTTTAGTTACAATTGTTTTTAAATATTAAAACATTGTTTACAACGTTTTTCAAAATAGTTAAATATTGTATTTACACTTTTTTTAAAATAGCAAAATATTGTATTTAAACTTTTTTTTTAAATTTGAAAATATTGCGTTTTAAACTATTTTAAGAACAGCATATTACTGTATTTAAACTTTTTTAAAATACCAAAAAACTAAATTTTGAAAACTTAGGAAAACATTTCGTTAAAACTTTTTTAAAAAAGCCAAGTAAAAAATTTACGTGTTTTAAAAAAACTAATATATTTGTTGGCAATTTTGAAAAAATGGTAAATTAAAAAAAACACATTTGTTTGTCCCAACTTTGAAATTTAGACGTTGAAACACACAGGGTTTCTTGGCTTTCCCTACACAACGCCAAATGAATGAAAGTGTAGGAATGATTCTAAAAAAAAGGATGATTAGAATTTTGTGCAAGTTAAAAAAAAAGGGGGAAAAATTTGGAGTCCTGCTTGATACTGAGAGTATTGGATTTGGATTTGGATTTGGTAGTATAAAAAAAATGTAGTAGAATCTGTTGATGGTCCAGCTTTGAATCCTGCTTCGCCCATTGCAGCAGAGTGCAGTGCGCCAGACGTTTTCCCATCAAAACCAAATCGAAAAAAAGAGAAAGTCAATGATCTCTATTTCGATCTCCGTGGGAAAACTGAGCAAGTGAAAGTGCATAATGTACATTCAAGTGTTCTCTCCTTAGTTCTATGTACATCACCATCCCCGTACGTATTTTCTCTTGATCTCAGTCGCGTACGATGCACAGTCTGCTATCTACGTTATTAAAAATGTATCCATACAAAACATTGCATCTTTTAAAAAGTGTGTAAATACTGCTTTTTGCTTCTTTTGAAAAGTGTAAATAGAAACTTAATGCATCTTTTCTAAAGCTTTCAAATAGAGCTTTATGCATCTTTTAAAAATCGTGAAAATAGAGCTTTATGCATCTTTTAAAAATCGTGAAAACAGAGTTTTTTGCATCTTTTAAAAAGTGTTAAAACATAGTTTTTTGCATCTTTTAAAAAGCGTTAAAATATAGTTTTTTGCATCTTTTAAAAACTGTAAAAGGAGAATTTTGCATCTTTAATAAAATTTAAAATAGTGCAATTTGCTTATTTTTAGAAATCGTAAAAAAATGCAATTTGCATCGCGCACAAAAGTGTATCTACCGAAATAATTTTACACTTTTGAAACACTGTCAATAGTAATCTTTCGCTAATAATAATTACGTAAATAGAGTAATCTGCATCTTACACAGGCAGATACACATACGAACCTGTGCACTGACAAATAGTGTAATTCCTGCTTTTTTTTATAGATTTTGACGCATTAAGAAAACTGACGAATAAAAGTTTTAACAATAATTGGAAAATTCCAAGATAAAAAAAAATAAAATGTGCAGTTATTGGATTTTGAATGGCTTGACAAAAGGGTACTTGTAATTGTTTGCACTTATTGCTATGGACGTCAGCTCATAAAGCTATGGAAATGGAGACGGGGGCTCTACATGGATAATAAAGACAGGAGTTTTGTAGACGTTGCTTTTGGGTCCTTGTTGGCTACGATAACATTTGTCTTGTTCATGATTCGTCTGTCTTAACGGGAAGAAGTTTAAGTGTGGAGTAACACATGGATCGCATCCTTGATCGCTTTTTTTACGACTTGAGCCATACACAGACACACGCTCACTTTCTTAATCCAATTTTGCTTTCTCTTCAGACTTTCTCTCCCACTTTCTCCGCTTTCACCCGCTTTCACCCGCTTTCCCCATCCTACAAAACTACACGTCTTTTACTTTTACTCCACATAAACTTGGCATTGGCTTCCAGAAACTACTTCCCAAATTATATAGATGAATCTGTCCTTATATTTTTTTTGCCTCTAAGAAAACCAATAGAAGCTTAAAGTTATGTGAAAATTGTAAAAGACACTTTAAAAAAAAATATACGTGCTAAGTTTTTTTTAAAATTTTTAAATATAATTTCTTCAATCAATTTATATACATTTGCAGTAAGTAATAAATTTAAAATTTAAATTTAAAATTTTTTAAAATTTAAAATTTAAAAACGCTTTCTTTTGTCACTCAAACAATATTTCAAAACAACAACAAAATATTGTTTGACATTTATTTTTACAACTTAAAAAGATTTACGCACTTTTAAAAATTGACCATAAAACAAAACGCATAGAGATTATGAGAAACCCAGACAAAGAATGAAGTTTATAGGCTTTGAATTTGATTCCTTCGTCTGTCTCGTGTTTTGTTTTCAAGTACAATTGTACAGTGGAATTTTATTTCAATTTTTATGACTGGTCCGCGGTTGTATAGGATTTAGACAAAAAAAAGGATGAGGATAAAATATTGGACTGGTAGATAAAAACAAATAAATATAAAAATGGACACAAAAGTTTTTTTTCATATTTTTTCTTTTGTTGGAAAATCTTGGAAATCTCCAAAATCTTGGTTCGTCTTTTTATCACGTGTCACGTCATTCTCTGTCACTTCAAAGCACAGCTCAATTCTATTTTAGTTTTCTATTCTCATTCCCATTCATAGAAAATTCCACTCTCATTGTTTGACTGTATTGAGGTTTTTAGCAGAGGGGCCGTGCATAAATGATGTCGCTTCATATGATGGCTACAAGAAGGGATGGAGGGGGGTGGATGATTATCATACTGTGGATATTATAGAATGTATCTAGTTTCTCATACTTGAGGCGCTACCAATGTTTTGACTACGTAACTTGTGGATGAGCCCTCTGCTACAGTTTAAATATAGCGTTCGTTATTGACACATGGAATGCTTGAGATTGAGATGGAACTGTAGTAAATAAAATAATAAAAATATTCTGACAATGAGCATGACATTGACAGATACGAATTGACGTCCTTCATATTTCCAAAATGTTTCTTGTTCATTCAAACATTTTTGTTGTTTAAGTTGAGACTGCAGAAGCAGCTATCTACATATTGCTTTTCAAATTTTGTACATGTCAAATTATTTTATTTGGGTTTTAAAAAAATGAGTAGTGTTCTTTTTTGATGGGAGCCAAATCATTGCATTGAATGGGAATCACATAATCTCATCTTTTATTCTTCTCACACACAAAAAACAATCTGGATTTCATCTCATATTTTTTAGTATTTTTTTCATTAAATTTATCTCCACACTTCCTGCCCCCCTTTCCCTTTACAGAAGACCGGAAATGATCTCTCCCCTTTCAAGAAAAACAATCCACCATTGCTCTTTCATTAAGGGATCGTCCATAAATTGTGTCACAAATAAGGTCAATGAGTCCCCTTGGATACTCTTGACATCGAATGTTAAAGATTTGTTATAAGCTGCAGACAGGGGGTTACAAATCTAAATATTTTAATGACATAATTTATGGACGACCCCTAACAAAATGTAAAATGTTTTGACAATTCCAACGTACACATATTATTGAGAGTATTTTAATTCCCATAGACTATGCATATTTGTCGGCTCAAAATGCTGTCTAAATTTTTGAACACTGCTTGTGGGGTCGTCCATAGTTGATGTCACCCTCAATTATTAATCTTTCTGAACCCACTTATACCCCTATGTCCTCAATTTAACATTAACATGACATTTCATCAGTTCCCTACTAGCCCCACTGACTTTACGGATGACATCATTTATGGACGATCCCATTAAATTTAGAAAATATCTATGAATTTCAAGCTGCTGCTGTGTGACCCTCGTTGAAAGTTGTAACTACGAACGAGTTTGATAAATGTGGAATTCAGCGGTTGTTCCTTGTTTTAATTTGGTCGGGCGCAAGGAAGTTTGCGGTGACGAAAAGTGGAGCTGAAAAGTATCAACTTTGTTTCATGATGTTGCTCGTGTTGCTTTAGTTGCTGTTGTGGACTTGTATTTGAATTAAAAATGAGGCTAATTTTGACTGGAGAGTGAGAATTAGTCTCTCAAACATTGTGTAAATGAATGGACATTCCGTTCCAGGCATATTTCCTTTTGGGGATGGGATCGTCTACAAATGATGTCATCAGAAAACCCTGATTTCTAGAATCCTATGAGTCCCATTTGAAATTATCTTAACCATTGTGTAAACGTCCATCTTTAGTTTGAAATGTATGTTTAGTATCCAAGCAGATCCAATTATGCTACCGGTGACGTCATTAATGGATGATCCCTATCTCCTGGGTTTCCTTTCTACTTGAAAAAACCCAGTCCTTTCTCCTTGTAACCAACTAAACCACATAATTTTGCACTCTACAATTATTTATTCACTATTTTAAAATTTAAAATATTTCCTGTTTTCAAGGCAGTCCTTAGTTTATTGTTAGTAGGATGTTTTTAAACCTAAAAATATTTGTTTTAAATCTTTTACGTCTCAAATTATTTGCAAATTATTCAAATACTTTTGAGATGCACATTTTTTAAACGAATTTAAAAACAGGGCCGGACGAAGGAATTGGTTTTAGGGGACAATTTCTTTCCATACAAAAACAACTATTTTGATTTTATTGATGGTTTTCTTTGGTGAAGCAAAACGTTGTATTTACATGTTTTAGAAAAGTGCAAAATGTTCGATTTACATGTTTTCAGAAAAGTGGAAAATGTTCTATTTATACGTTTTAAGAAAAGTGGAAAATGTTTTATTTCCATGTTTTTGAAATGTACAAAAAAATTATTTGTATGTTTTTGAAAACTCAAATTATTCCTACCTATCTACATAATTTACGGGAATTTTGAAAATCTTTCAATACTAGACCAATTTCATCGAGCCATATATCATTGGAAAGCTAATCACCAGTAGAATTTAAATAACGGAACGAGCCTCCATTACCACAAAACGTTTTCAAAATAACGGTCATTTAAGTTTTAATTGCCGCCAAAAATGTGTTGTATGAGTCACAATCAAAAAACAAAAAAAATGGTGTCTGCTTATTTTTGAAGAGCGTTCCAATGATATATCACTCGACACAATCCGTTAACTTTTTTAAATTTGCAATTATGTTATTTACAAACCATTTAAAAACTAATAACGATCGTGCTTCCACACCATGTTCATTATCTTTGCCTAATTGTTAGCTTTCCAAATATATATCACTTTAGGGTTCCTTCATTGAGTAACCGGTCGAAATCTTAACTTTTAACACAATATATTAATTATTGGCGGGAAATTCAAAAATTGGAATTTTGAACTCTTGATTGTATTACACAAGTTGATTATAAATAAGATAAAATAACCAAAAACACACTGTGCGGCTTAATTGCTTCTTTTTATTCAAAACATGTAAATTGAAGCTAAAATTTGGCGGCAAATTCAAAATGCTTAATTTTGCTGTTAAGGCTGCCATAAAACAAGGGCTTTAGCTCTTGTTTTATGGTTTTTAAAAATATTTTTGGGAACTGCAAAATGTTTTATTTACATGTTTTAGAAAAGTGCAAAATGTTCTTTTTACTTGATTCAGAAAAGTGCAAAATATTCTATTTACATGTTTTGATAAAATTGGAAAATGTTTTATTTCCATGTTTTTGAAATGTACAAAAACTTTTATTTTGCATCTTTTTGAAAACTGCAAAATGTTTTATTTACATGTTTTGAGAAAATTCAAGCAGCGGGGGCTTCCTGCGCTGGCCGCATTATCCGGCCCTGGTTAAAAATACCTTGAAGTGGTAAATTCTATTTTTTAGGAAAGTTTAAAAACGTTTGATTAGTGTGTTTTCACAGCAGGTTTAAAAATGATTTCTTTATATTTTTGTCTGAAAAATTTGAACTTTTCTTACTACACGTGTCAAAATTTTCCAACTTTTCAATTTCTTGTTAAAAAGTGTGTTTTGGTAATTTGGATGTTTGCAAACTGTGCTGTGGAGTGACGGAGAAAGGAGGGAAAGTAAAAGTAAAGGAGTGAGGATAAAAGGTATAAAAGACAGAAACAGAAGCTGTGAAGTTTACATTAATTAATTCAATAGGAAGGCAGTCGACGAGCCTCGTAATGTGCACAAGAGAAACCTTTAAGAAAGTGAAAGTGGAGAGAAAGTAAAGCGTCGTTAGAGAGGCGGAGGTGGATCTCGTGTTGTACTCATTAGAATCTTCCTCTACATCTTCCTTCCGCATCTTTATCTTCATCCTTGAGATGCGAAAAAGAAAAGAGAGAAAGTCTCACTACAGTTGCCTGCAATGGTGAAAGTCGCGCAATGTCTCCTTTCTTCCGTCCGTCCGTCCGTCTGTATCATGTCTAATTTACGTATTTCTAGATGCGACACGCGGATGCCTAATATTATTTCATTAACTAGATAGAACACTTCTCCTTCCCACTTGGTATGCGTACAAACAAAAAAACTTATCTGCGTCTATTTATTTAGTTTGTGGAGTTGACATTCGTTTAGATGATGTTCTGTTTTGTAATTAATTTTATGTCTTTCGCACCTTATTTCCAAGCTCAAGTGGAAAGTAGTTGGTACATTTAATTTGGATTTCGAAGCCTTCTCGTTTTGTTGGATTGGTAGGCTCATTTTAGTTAGATTCTTACGCAGGAAAAGAAGTGTACGAAACCATTTTGAATTCAAAAATTTACTTTATTTAGAACAAACTTTACATAACCCAAAAATTTGAATGAGCAAAAATAGGGTAGGTAAATTGGGAACTTTTAAATTTCAATTAATACTATATTTAGGCATTTTTGGAAGTAGCAAAATGTAGTATCTAATAATGTTTTTTAAAAATGCAAAATGAGGTATGAACACCTTTTCATAAGTGTCAAAAGAGCTAATTACACATTTTCAAAAGTGCAAATTAAGCTAGGTACTTACACCTTTTTAAAAAGTGAAAAAAAAGGTATTTGCACCTTTTCAAAAGTGCAAAATGAGCTACTTACACGTTTTTAAAAGTGCAAAATGTACTACACGTACATTATTTTTAAAACGCAAAGCACTCTATTCACATTTTTTTAAAAGCGAAAAATGTACTATGTACACTTTTCTAAAAGGGCAAAATCTAATATTTGAACCTTTTTAAAAGTGCAAAATACTCTATTTACACTTTTGCCAAGGGAGAACTAAAATCTAGACGTTTTAAAAAATAAAGTAAAATTAGAGATTGTTAGTAATTTTTCATCAGCTTGTGACGACTTGTATAATATTTTGCGTTCCAACTATTTCCAAGTTAGCCCGTTGTAATTAGTATCACAGCTAATGCATAAGTTTAAAATAGAAGTGAAGGCATTCTGGTGGAATTTGAATGACAATTTGGGTAGTTTGTCGCTTCTGTATTTCCATTGTTGGATGAAATAATGCGTCGTACATTTTGTATTCAAATCCTGAAGACGTCTGAAGCTTTGTTTTGTGAGTATGGTAGTTGGTTTTATGTGGAAGGGAGTAGTGTGATAGGATTTTACCGGCCACCAAAAACTGTCCGAGAGCTTTGCACCGTCTTCTTCAGAGTTCAGTGATGGAGAAAGTAGTCGAGTGAAAGTTTGATGAAGAGATGGAGAAAGTTGTGTGAGTGAAGTAGGTGTTCTACGCTTTCACTTGACTACCAAATTTGCATTTACCATTTTATTCCCTATCAACTTTCTCCCTAATTAACTCCAGCACCTACAACATGGCAGAGCACTGGTGAAAGTGCGCAATACAAATATGTTCAGCACGTAAGCACCAAGTCGTACACCAACACTAGTTTGCGTTAATTCTAAGCAAGTGCAAAATTTTAAAATATCCTGTGGATGACTAAAGTTTTTGTTTTTTAAAAAATGCATTTTTTTATCAAGTAATTCAAATTGGCTGGTGACTTTCTCTATTGTAATAAATAGAGAAATGAGATAGTATTCCATAAAATAATTTCCATTTAAAAGGAATACATTTTTTAAAAAAATGCGTGTAAAATAAGGTAATGAGATAATTGTACCCAAATAACAATAATTAACAATATCGCCATTCGCACCCGTCTGTTTAGTCAAACCTAAACTAAGAGTTATAAACACAGTTTGTGCATAACCCTGGTTTTTTCGTCAGTGGATTCATTTTAGCATAAACAGAAAATTAAGTCAGTGATTTGGTAAATATTGCTGGAACCTTCTATCGCCAATAATACGATTAGGGGGCGAGTTATTCAGGTACGACTAATGAAGGTACCGTAAATCGCGTTTGACTTGGATTATTTTGAAAAGAGTACCTAAGTTACTTTACTAAGGCATTTCCGAAAAAGGCTTAGTTACTTTTTGTAGCAATTTTTTAAAATGGTGTAAAATGTTCACCTGACACATTTTCGGAAAGTGCAAAATGTTTTTTTTTGCATGTTTTTGGAAAGTTCAAAATGTTCTATTTACACATTTCTGAAAATTGCAAAATGTTCTATGTACACATTTTTGAAAAGTGCAAAATGTGCTATTTACACATTTATGAAAATTGCATAATGTTGTATTTACACATTTCTGAAAAGTGCAAAATGTTCTATTTACACATTTCTGAAAATTGCAAAATGTTCTATGTACACATTTTTAAAAATTGCAAAATGTGCTATTTACACATTTATGAAAATTGCATAATGTTGTATTTACACATTTCTGAAAAGTGCAAAATGTTCTATTTACACATTTCTGAAAATTGCAAAATGTTCTATGTACACATTTTTAAAAATTGCAAAATGTGCTATTTACACATTTATGAAAATTGCATAATGTTGTATTTACACATTTATGAAAAGTGCAAAATGTTCTATTTACACATTTCTGAAAATTGCAAAATGTTCTATGTACACATTTTTAAAAATTGCAAAATGTGCTATTTACACATTTATGAAAATTGCATAATGTTGTATTTACACATTTATGAAAAGTGCAAAATGTTCTATTTACACATTTCTGAAAATTGCAAAATGTTCTATGTACACATTTTTAAAAATTGCAAAATGTGCTATTTACACATTTATGAAAATTGCATAATGTTGTATTTACACATTTCTGAAAAGTGCAAAATGTTCTATTTACACATGTTTGCAAATTGCCTGACTTCAATGATTGTTTAAATGCCCAAACTGCAAGCTCAAATAAAGTTTAGATAAATATTTTCAAAAAAAGAGAAAAGTTTGAAATATATTAAATTACTAGATTTTTTGGTAGTAAACTAGATAATTTTTCCGATTATTGTTCTAATTTCTTTTTTACGTTCTTTAAAATTTTGTATGCGTACCCCGCACCTTATTTTAAAATTTTGTCTCCTTTTTTTACTCCGGTGGTCTTCCCTGTTGAGTTTGAGGTTCGTTAATGTTTTGTGGACATGGAGATTGAAGATTGCTTTGCGTGATCATCTCGGCTCTGCTCTTTAAAGTTGAACGACAAGAAAGTTAAGTGGAAGTGAGATGAGGAGTTTGTATTAAAATTTGGTGAGACTTTCGGATTCCTTTCACCTTTATGAACATTTGGTCCATTCTAATTTTTCCGTAACTTTCCCCTCCACTCTCATTTCCGACCAACCATCTGTTCTCTCCTCCGAATCTCATCACACACGAAGCCCAGTCCGCTCCTGTGGCCGCTGTCAGATGCTCATGGCCCCAGACTTTCCCAAAGTCCTCCTCCCGCTCGTCAAAAGTGTCGTCAAAAGTAAAGTGAAATTTTAGGATTCTGGTCTCAAAGTGGAAGAAAGTGGGACGAAAGACACTACAGAACAACAGCTGATGACTCGCACTCACCAACGTGGCCAAGACTTACTTTTCAAGTCTTACTTCTTCCTCTATTCTCCACTCATACAGATTTTCATTCTCAATAGCATTTTTATCTTTTCTTTTCTTGCTTATTAATGCTATGGCTATTTTTGAAAATCTTTTGCACATGCGCAAGTTTTATTTGTTTAAAAAAATGTGTTTTCGGATTTTTTTTAACTGTTGACTAAAAATTTGAAATTTTCTTATGGGAATTAGCATTGGATTATAAAAGGCGGAGTTATCTTTATTAATATACGTATTGATGTTTAAAAAATATATATTGGCGCTATTTTAAAATTTTCGAAAAAGTGTTTTTATGCCACTTTACCTTTTTTTAAAAGGACATTTAGGTGATTTTGCTAAAAAGTTTATTTTTGCTGTTTTACTGTTTTCAAAAAGGTGTAATAATGTCATTTTACAGTTTTTAAAAAGGGTGTATTTACGCCATTTTGCTATCATCGAAAAAGTGTGTTTATGCTGTTTTACCGCTTTCAACAAAGTGTATTTTTGCCATTTTACAGTTTTCAAAATAAGTGGATTTACGCCATTTTGCTATAATCGAAAAAGTGTGTTTATGCTGTTTTACCGCTTTCAAAAAAGTGTATTTATGCCATTTTACAGTTTTCAAAGTGAGTGGATTTATGCCATTTTGCTATCATCGAAAAAGTGTATTTATGTTGTTTTACCGTTTTCAAAAAAGTGCATTTATGCCATTTTACAATTTTCAAAATGAGTGGATTTATGCCATTTTGCTATCATCGAAAAAGTGTATTTATGCTGTTTTACCGTTTTCAAAAAAGTGTATTTATGCCATTTTACAGTTTTCAAAGTGAGTGAATTTATGCCATTTTGCTATCATCGAAAAAGTGTGTTTATGCTGTTTTACCGCTTTCAAAAAAGTGTATTTATGCCATTTTACAGTTTTCAAAGTGAGTGAATTTATGCCATTTTGCTATCATCGAAAAAGTGTGTTTATGCTGTTTTACCGCTTTCAAAAAAGTGTATTTATGCCATTTTACAGTTTTCAAAGTGAGTGAATTTATGCCATTTTGCTATATCTTCTAAAAAGTGCATGTACGCCATTTTAGTGTTTGAAAAGGGTAATTTACTTATCACTTTTTCGTTTTCAAAAAAGCGTACTTCACGTTCTACTTTCTATTTCTTTACAAGTCACAAGTTTAAGCCCCTAATTCCAAAAGTTTGAATATCAAAAACTACGCAATTACAAATAAAGATAAGAGGGAACACGTCTCTGCATTTAAATAGCGTGGTAAATCCCCTAAGGAAACGTTCAATTTTTCTATGATTTTGTATGTGTCAATTTTTTGAATTTCATGTTTTCTTATGAATATCGTAATGCATGGATATTCACGTTCCAAATGCTTAATTTTTCCTTGTGTTTTGTCTGCTGAACGTGACAAAAAAGGGAAAGAAGTTATTAAACAGTTTATAGTTAAGCTTTTTCGATAGTTGCTGTCTCTGTCTCGAGTAGTTGAGTAGTGACGCGGGGTCCTTTGCTACATTATTCTAAGAAAACGTTTCTATTTCCATAGAAACCTACGTAAGCTTACGCTCTTTCTCAGGATTTTGTCTTAGTTTCTTCTTTGTTCAACATTTCCAATGTAAATTAGGGGTCGTTCATAAATGACGTCACGGGTATAGGGTCAATGGCTCTACTTGGATATTGCTCCCACGCCATGTTAAAGATAGCCATTTAACAAGAAATAATTTCTTAAGCTAATGGCAGGGCAGGGGTGGAAAAAATTAGAATGTTTTGATGACATCATTTATGGACGACCCCTATAAAGTTTTGTGTGGGTGGCGATTCGCTCCTTTATATTTCAGGCAGGACGAGGAAAGAACGTTTGCTGAATAAATTTAATTCGGATTATAGACACAAGGACAAGCTTGTAGACGAATCAAAACGCGATATTAGAGAAATAAAAAAAACAAGGATATCTGCTTCTACTCGAGATTCGTGTTGTTTTTGCAGTAGACGCAGAAGAGATGATGTTGTCTACTCATGAGATGGGCTCATAATAAAAGCTAATTAATAAATAAGATTAGACGAAGGACTGAGCGAGTGAGGCTGCTGGACGGAGATGAACTGCCTCCGTAACGTCTCGTTGTCTGGGCGCAGTGATGAGCCTGTTTTTGGGCTCATGTCCTGTGATTATCTCCATGTTCTTCTCTTTTATGATCCCGGTTCGGCTTCAGAATGGAAATGAACGATGATAAATGACTCTCGTGTAATAATGCGAAGGAAACAAGGCGCCAGGAGAAAAAAAAGGGGGAAAAAACAATATTTTCACTAGGCATATAGCAACTATATAGGGAACCTATACTACTGTCGGCACAGTATAATTATACTAATCGCAAAGTAAGCAGCTGAATTCAAAGTCTAGATAGCAATTTTTGCATTTTTGAAAAATATCAGTGAGTAATGGTTCAATCGGATTTTTTTTTGGAAGCGCATTTCTATTATCTTTGAAAACTTGTAGTAAAATAAAAGCATTTTAAAATTTTACTGAAACGCTTGTGTTAAAATTTAAAACGTCTCTATCCGAACAGTGTCTTGATATTTAAAAAATATCATCTACATTACATTTCGAATTTAAAACAAAGTGTAATTATGTTATTTTGGAATTTTTAAAAAACTAGAAAACTTCTGCCATTTAAAAAAAATACAATAATACTATTTTACTACTTTTGAAAAGTGTATTTACTGCTATTTTACCATTTTTGAAAAAGTGTATGTACTCCTATTTAACCATTTTTAAAAAATTGTTTTTACTGCTATTTTACTATTTTTGAGAAAGTTTATTTACTGCTATTTTACGTTTTTTGAAAAAGTGTATTTACTGCTATTTTACCATTTAAAAAACAGTGCACTTACTGCTATTTTACCATTCTAAAAACAGTGCCTTTCCTGCTATTTTATCATTTTTGAAAAAGTGTATTTAGTGCTATTTCTCTTATAGCAGCGATATACTTAATTACCTGCAAGATCCAAAAGCTCGTTCATTTAACAGTACCTACGTCTGGAAGATTGTAGATTAGAAATGGAAATCGGGTTTGATTTTTGTACGAGCAGCTCCAGTTGTTCTTGACTACATTGTAATAATTCTAAGGGGTCGTCCACAAATGACGTCATCGGTACGGCCAATAGGTGTACTTAATGGCAACTAATGACATTGCTATATCCTTTTACTCAATGGTTAAGCTGATAAAAAAATGGGGAGTCATGTGGTTTGAAAAAAAGGAAATGTTTCTATAACGTCATTTGTATACAACCCCTTTAATCACATATTCTACAAAAGTTTGTGGAAAAATGGAGAAAAATGCAATAAGCGTTTAAATACAAGAAGGATGGTCAAACTGTAACTGTCGTAATAAAGGAGGTTCGAAATAATTATAACTTACCGCCTAATTTCCCTCTCTGTATTTTAATGAATGGAAAACAGGGAATTAGAAACATTTGTATTTATGAAAAAAAAAGAATTAAAATTCTTCGACAGTCCCCATGCCCCATACCATTATACTATTATGATTTTGCTATTTGATTTTTTTTTAAAGAAAATGAAAAATTGGAAATTATCCGTATAGCGCACAAAACATTACACAAAATTCTGGTGCTTGGTTCTCTTGGTCATGACCGTCATTATTACTATTGTTATTGTTATTTTGTGAGGAAGGAAAAAGTGGGGACCAGTGAGGCGAGTCATATTATTAATTTTCATGAAATATTACAAGTGAAAAGGAAGTTACAGAGGAGACGGCATCATATAGACAGGCATTACAGATTTTGACTCATGTAGCAATAGCAGCCATTCAATCAACTTTTAGATAAATAAAACAAGTATATACTTGTTGATTAGCGCCAATTCTATCAGATATTCCCGGTATTTGAAAACTGAATTGATTTTGAATGAACTTTAAATATTACTTGCTTTTTTTTACACATAAAATTCTTAATTTAACTAGTATGTTCACAACTGCAAAATGTTCTAATTTACGTTTTTTAAACTGCAAATTGTTCTAATTTACACGTTTTTTAAACTGCAACATGTTCTAATTTACATGTTTTCTAAAATGCAAAATGTTCTAATTTACACGTTTTTAAGACTGCTAATTGCTTTAATTTACATGTTTTCTAAACTGCAAAATGTTCTAATTCACACGTTTTTTAAACTGCAAATTGTTCTAATTTACACGTTTTTAAAACTGCAAATTGCTCTAATTTACATGTTTTCTAAACTGCAAAATGTTCTAATTCACACGTTTTTTAAACTGCAAAATGTTTTAATTCACACGTTTTCTAAACTGCAAAATCTTCTAATGTACACGTTTTTTTAAACTCCAAATTTTTCTAATTTACATGTTTTTCAAAATACAAAATGTTCAAATTACTTGTTTTTTTTACACTGTTGCAAAATGTTCCATTTACATGGGCACGTTGACAACTGCAAAATGTTCATTTTACACATTTTTAAATAGTAAAATGCAAAAACATTTTTTTTTAAATGTAAAAAACGTTAATAATTCGTTTTTTCAAAATGCCAAATATATTTTAATTTTCATGTTTGAAAAATGTAAAAACATCAGATGTTGTTTGATTAGTAATGCCCAGGTGTAAAACAGCTTTATGGCCATTACTTATCAAACAAACCCCAAGTAATAACCTTAGGAGGATGATCCATAAATGATGTCACCTATTGGATAAATGGGTTTTTGAAACGAATTGTAAATAAATTAGTTGATGGTTGTAAAATGGTGGGGTAGTAATAATAATACTTATAGGTTGGCAATTTTTATTGCTATATTTTTGACATAAATAAATAATTATTGGAAATGGCCGGTATGGCCTCTGCAAGTGGCTCTCTATTATGTAAATGTGAGAACAGAGAAAATGTAATTTCTCTTGTGTTCCTCTCGCATTCCCGTCCACGTTCCGCCGCGAAGCTGTAAATGCTAATGCTCATGGTAATGTTCAATATTGACTTGTCTTCCCTCCGACTAACGATGGCTCACAGTCACAGTGAATTGGAAGGGCGCATGGCTCTTTTGTGTTTTTGTTTTTTTTTTTGGTCCTCGCCTTGAGTCCTCCCATTCAATTTCATGTAAATACTTGATAAAAAAAGTAAACATTAAAAAACGGGCGAAACTTGTATATTATCCCTTCAAAAATAATCATGTTAATAATGCACACACACACACACTCACATTCATATTCGGGAAATTCAACTTTACTCTTTATTGTACTTCTCACCTGGGAGCCTCCTCCACACTTCCACAGGCAAGGCCCAAAATATTTTTGCTATTTTCTTATGGGATTTAGCATGAGATTCCTAAAGGAGGACGAGGTCCCCCCTCTCTTACAAAAAATCTTATAAAATTTAAGCTGTCTTTGTAAAAAAAACTGAAATTTTGGCATTTGACAATTTGTAGAAATGTGTAAATATGGCAGTTTTTTTTAAACGTACAAATATATGACATTCTACAGTTTTTACAAATGTTGAATTACGACATTTTGAATATTTTTTAAAACGCGTACTTTTGGCATTTTGCAGTTTTTGAAAATTTCTAAATAAGACATTCCGAATTTTCTTTAAAATGTAAAATGTGTGAATATACATTTTTTTGAAAGTGTATAAACATGACATTTTGTAGGTATTCTAAAACATGTAAATATGACATTACGTAGAGTTTGAAAATTCCTAAATATGCCTTTTTGCACCTTTTTGAAAACGTGTACGTATGACATTTTGCATCTTTTGCAAACGTTTAAATATGCTATTTTGCATCTTTTTGAAAATGTGTACATATGACATTTTACAGCTTTTGACATTTCTTAAATATGCCATTTTGGCACTTTTAAAAAAAGTGTACGTATGACATTTTACAGCTTTTGTCAATGTTAAAATATGCCATTTTGCATCTTTTTGAAAACGTGTACATATGACATTTTACAGCTTTTGACATTTCTTAAATATGCCATTTTGGCTCTTTTAAAAAAGTGTGCGTATGACATTTTACAGCTTTTGCCAACGTTCAAATATGCTATTTTGCATCTTTTTTAAAACGTGTACTTATGACATTTCACAGCTTTTGCCAACATTTAAATATGCTATTTTGCATCTTTTTTAAAACGTGTACTTATGACATTTTACAGCTTTTGACATTGCCCAAATATGCCATTTTGGCTCTTTTAAAAAAAGTGTACGTATGACATTTTACAGCTTTTGCCAACGTTTAAATATGCTATTTTGCATCTTAATTAAAACGTGTACTTATGACATTTTACAGCTTTTGTCAATGGTCACATATGCCATTTTTAGATATTTTTATAGTTGAATTTTTGACACTAACGAAAACTGTTGGAGTCAGGAACTGAAGGGTTTAAAAAATGACGTGTGACTTACGCGGGTGGGAAGTGTCCCTGGTGAAGGGGCAGTGATGTGGATTCTGTCTGACTCGTTATGATTGTGTTTTATTATTGTGTGGCGTTTGCTCCTGTTGTGGTTTCCTTTGGTTTGAGAGAAATTGTCTGTGTGGAGATGATAATGGAGACGACTACTCCGCTAAATTGGTGGTATCACAAAAGGGAAATTACAACCGAGACCAAGAAAAAACTGAGGAAACTGCTACGGCTGAGCTGAAACCCAGGAATTGCTTAAGTGTGGGTTGGGACGGGAATGTTGATATTTTGGCAGGTTCATTGGATTTTTGATGACTGCGCCCCAGGTATGTGTGTCTAGAAAGTGCCTACTCCAAAATACGACGACGACCACGTCTCCAGTTTCACCTCTTATGTCTTCACTTCTCTCCCCAATTATGAATTTACTACAAATATTATATTCATGAGGGCTCGTCCCCCCATGACGTCCCAACATATTTTCCTATAGGCCACTGCTCTCTTATAATAATTCCCAGCCACGAAATAATTTGTGCACGACCCATAATTATGTATACATGGCATTTAAATATCTTAGAATTGAAATAAGGATGTAAACTAAAGAGCAGTCCACAAATGACGTCCAGTCTCTCCTCTTACAATGAATGTGGCTCTGCTCATAAAAAAGTGTCTGACGCCATTTATGGAGGACCCCCCATAGCCTATAGTTTACCTATAAAGACAGGCAAAAAAAAATGCACGACTATTTCCCCGTCTCCGTCTCCGCAAGTATGTTATTAGGGTGAGTATGCAATTTTGAAATGGGAAATTGTTCACGTATCTCTGGAGTTGGATGTGCTGTGCTGGTAATGTGATCTTCTGTGGGATGTTTCCTTTATCATCCAGACCCTGGTTCTTACTCTGTCAAGAGTTTTTCTCAAGATTTTCACGAGATCACTTTAAGACAACACAATGCAAATGACACTCGACCAACCAGAAGAATGGGAAAGACAGACTTGAGAACCTTTGGATGTGGAGGAATTGAGCCTCTCATCACAGTTTAGAATAAAAGTCGACTCATTTTTCGATTTTTTCCACCGTTGAGTACAGGCACAGGGCAGAGTGTTGGTTCTGTATGGTTTTTGACGCTCACAAGTCTGACGTTAGAATAAAATTAAGACTCAACTCGTCTAAATGTGATATCGCCTGTGAAGAAACAAAATGACCCATATCCAATTTTAGCTACAATCAAAATGAGCTATGTAATTAAAGCAAAGTGAGAAACATGCGTAAAATGTTAATTAGGAGTTTTTGAAAAGTGCAAAATGTTGCATATAGATGTTTTTGAAAAGGTGCACAAATTTCTAATTTCATGTTTTTGAAAAGGTGCACAAATTTCTAATTTCATGTTTTTGAAAAGGTGCACAAATTTCTAATTTCATGTTTTTAAAAAGGTGCAAAATTTTCTAATTCCATGTTTTTGAAACGTGTTAAATGTTTTATTTACATATTTTTGAAACGTGTAAAATTTTCTAATTCCACGTTTCTGAAAATTGTAAAATGTTCTATTTAAATGCTCTTAAGACATATTTAAATATATTTGTAGATAGTTGATATTGTTTTTAGCTAAAAATGAATATGGATCACTTTAGTTCTTCACATACGATACGATACTTGACTGTACAATGTTGTGGACATTACTGGCGTAAAGATGTGTGAGAATTTGCTTCATTTTGTTGTAAATCAAACACGTTGAGAAAATACGTATTTAAAAATATGAACCTTTGGAGAATAAAGCAGCATAAAGGATCATTCACAAATGATGCAATCCATAGTTTAAAAAATTTAGAAAAAAAAAACTGTTTGAAAAATATGAAATTAATTGTTTTTTATTCTTTGTATCTTTTTTTAAACAGTATCATCTCAGTGAAGGCCAAGTCGTTCGCAGACCGTGAAATTCGCTACACACTCAAAGCTCAGTCACAGCAAGGAGCGGGAACTTTCAATATTGCACCCAGCACGGGCATCGTAAAACTTGCCAAGGAGTTGGATTTTGAAGATCTCCGTCATCCTCACACATATCAACTCACTGTCACTGCCACGGAAGACTCGGGTGGATTCTCGACGTCAGTTGAGGTCAGTCCCACACACACACACACACACAACCCACAACTTGACACAAAAAAAATATGCAAAAAGATAAAGTCACATTACAATTCCCTTCATATTTTTTTTGTATTCTTTGCCTTTAAAGCTTTGCCGAGTTTCACAAATTTTCCCCCTTTCTTTCATTTTTTTGGTTTCCTGATTTTTCAATTTCTGATTTTTTTTTGTTGGTATAACAATATACAATCAAAGCTCCGAATTCAACTCTGAATGTGAGGGACGAATTTACATGTAAGAGGTGCTACAAAAAACGTACCCTCTATCCATACAATTAGGTTTTCAGTTTAAGGATTATGTCAAACCTAAATCATTGCAGCAGATATTTTTCTGAATTTTTTAAAACTTTGTTTAAATTTTGAAAATACTTTTACAAACATTTTAATCAGTTTAAAAACAGATTTGTTTCAAAATTGTAATCTTTAAACACATTTAAAAATTTGAAAATTTGAACAATTGCATTTTTTAAAATAAAAAAATCCCGGTTAAAATTATGTTATTTGAGGGACAAAGAATCCGCGCCACCCTGTAGACTGTAGAGCCACAGATAGAAAAAAAAACAATTTCAATTTCTTCACACTCTCTCTCAATACTCACAAATTTGAATTCAGATTTAAATTTCAATTTCTATAATTGAATCCTCGCAAATTCAAAATACAAATCCGTATTTCAAATTCGAATTTATTTTGCTATTGAGTTTTGTGTTCTTTTTAAATTGAAATTTTGATGGGAAAATGTACTTGTCAGTATTCAGGTTTTTGTGGTTGAGCATATTCTTCAATTTAATTTAAAAATTTGCTGACCAGTTTCATAGAGTCAATATTTTTTGAAAGCGTTGCATTTTACTTTGCCGTTTAAAACGTATTGCTTTTATTGCGTAATTAATTTCCAAGTAGATCCATTGACCCTACCCGTGACGTCATTTATGCACAATCCTTAGAATGTAATTGTATGTCCTCAATTTTTACGCTAATTCTAAGTGAATAAAATTAATTTGATATTTTTTAAAAATTCGCACAGTTAACGATCAAAGTGACAGACGTGAACGACAATGCACCCAAGTTTGAGCTCCCTGATTACCAAGCTCACAACATAGACGAAGATTTGGCGCTGGAAACTTCGATACTCAAAGTGAAAGCGACGGATGCGGACTCTGGCTCCAATGCTGCGATCGAGTATCTCGTGTCCGATGATCATTTTAGCATTGACTCCAACGGCGTCATCAAGAATAATAAGCAGCTGGATGCGGACAACAATAATGCCTACTATGAATTTGTCGTCACTGCAAGGGACAAAGGTACGCGGCGGCCATGTTGTTTTTTTAAAATTTACTCAAATTTTTTCTGTTCTAAAATCAAAATGTTTTTTTTTGTAAAATTTTGAACAGGTGATCCACCGCAAACGGGCTCCGCGACTGTTAGAATTTACACGAAGAATAAAAACGATGAAGAACCGAAATTCTCTCAGCAAGTGTATACGCCAAACGTGGATGAAAACGCGGGGTCAGACACTCTCGTCACAACTGTCGTGGCCTCGGACAAAGATGGTGACAATGTCAGATTTGGTTTTGTGGGCGGAGAGACGAAGTCGGGTCAGTTTGTGATTGAGGACTACACGGGCGTCATTCGACTCCACGGCGGCTCCATTGACCTGGACAGGGATAAGTACGAGTTGAATGTGACAGCTGTGGATGACGGATCTTGTTGTGAAGGGGGCGCCACTACTATTCATACCAGTACGGCAGTCGTCGTCGTCTTCATTACTGGTTCGTAAAATCTTCGCAATAATTTGACATTTTCAAGCCAATTTTTTCCAAAAGGAAAATGGCGGGAATTTTTAAAACAAAAATCTAGTTTTATTTATAATAATAAATTTGTATGATTTTAATTTTTTTTAGACGTGAATGACAACAAGCCAATGTTTGAAGACTGTCCAAAATATAGCCCCAAGGTTTTGGAAGGGGCGCCAAATGGAACACCCGTGATTAAAGTCCGTCAACGTTTCTTAAAAAAAATTACAAATTTTAATTTTATGTGTATAATTGCGTTTATTACAGGTTTTTGTCATTTGTTAGAATGCATTTAAAATTTTGTAAAAACGTTTTGAAAACCTTTACAGGTCCAAGCCATAGACAAGGATAAGGGTGTGAACGGTCAAGTTAAATATTCAATTGTTCAACAGCCCAATCAGAAAGGAGCTAAATTCTCTGTTAATCAAGAAACTGGGGAAGTTATTACGAATAAGGTTGGTCAAACAAACGTGTAAAATATTCTTTCGTGTTTTTTTAAAAATTATTTTTGAAACACTGGCATCTCTGAGTTTTTTCTAATCTTTTAAAAATGTGTTTGTTTTCTTTTTACAGGTGTTTGACCGAGAGGGTGACGATGGGAAATTTGTGTCTGTCACTGTTAAAGCCACAGATCACGGTGAACCGGCTTTAGAAGGTGTTTGCTCCTTCACTGTCGAAATCGAAGGTAATCTATTGCAATCATTTAACATTGAAATTTTTAAAAAAAACTTAACTTTTATCAATTTAAATATGATTATTTAATAATTAAATTTGATCCTGTCAATAGATGTAAACGACAACCCACCGCTCTTTGATCGACAGGTACAAATATTAATTACAATTAATTAATTATTTAAAAATTTCAAAATAATTGTAAAATTTTATACAATTTTTTAAATTGTTTTTAAAAAAATGTTAAATAGAAATATGTTGAGAATGTAAAGCAAGACACAAGCGTAGGAACAAATATCCTTCGCGTCTCAGCCTCTGACGAAGATGCGGATAACAATGGTGCAATTGTCTACACTTTGACTGCGCCAGGAAATCCATCAGATTTGGAATATTTTGAAATTCAGCCAGAGTCTGGATGGATTATTTTAAAGAAACCGCTCGACGTAAGTGACGGCCATTTTTATTTAGAAATAATAACGTTTTTAAATTAATTTTAAATAATTACATAATTACATAAGTAGCTAATTCATTTATTTACTTGATTTTTACAAAGGTTATAATTATCAAGGTATTTTAGGATAGTTTATTAATTGGTTAAATTATAAATATTTATACAACTTGTAGTTCAGAGTACTTTAGGGCGGCCTATTTTTCATAATTTAAGAAACTGCATTTAAAATTATTTATACGAAAAAATAAGATAATTTATATTCGAAAACACAGGCCTGACATATTATAAATAGGTGATACAATTTTCGATTTCGATTTTCTTGTTTTAAAAACGTAGGATATATTTTTAAATTTAAAATTATCTTAGAAGATTAGGTAGGTTCATTATTACAGGGCAAGGATATCTGTGGCTACTATTCGTGATTAAAATCAATAGGGAAATATAATTCAAATTTAGTTTTTAAAACAAACATTGTACTGGTGTGTGTATGTACATATGGCTGCTATTAAAATTGAAAGTGCCAAAAACTTATACTTAAAAAACATTCATCTCTCTGTCCTGTAAAAATCCATAAAAAAAAAAAGAAAATGGTAAAAAATTTAAAAACGCGACACACAAAATAATTTAAACAAAAACTACGCAAATAATTCCTGAAATACTGTCACCGCTCTATAAAACACTAAAAAGAAAATGAAAAAGAAAAAAACCATAACTGTAATAATTTTGCTTTATTGCACATAATTTAAAAAAAACATAGTTATACAATTACTATTCTGAATAATTAAACAATTGTATAGTAATAATTTTAATCCTTGTATTTGAATTTGACTAACTCACCTTCTATAATTATTTCCTGTGTACATAGTAATAGTAGAAAGCAAAATGCACACAAACAATGCTTAGCAGATTAATTTTTTAAAAACTTTTGGGAAACAATTACGAATTTTAATGTAATTAAATACACAACGAGCTTTTAAAATTCTTTTACCGCAACCCTGCTGCTATAGTATTATGGAAAAAGTAAGAAAAAAAATTTTTTAAATCCGCAAAGGGTTGTTTAAAAATGACGTCATCAAAGAATCCCCAATTTTTAGTACACCCTTGTCAACAGCATAAATGACTGTTTAACATTGGGTGTCATAGGCTCCCAAGTAAACAACAAATTGACCCAACTGAACTGATGACGTCATTAGTGGACGATCCCCAAGTGTAAATTATTTATTCTCGCAATTCTTTGGAATTTTAATTATATGCTGCAATCACTATAATTATAGCTTTAATTTTTTCTGTGCCAATTGTTTGCACCTAATGTAAGCTTTGATATAAAAATCAGTTTTCAATTAAAAGAAAAAGCAACGCAAAACAATAGTGGGAAGAAAGTACAAAAAATAGAGGAACGTTCCCATTCATTATACTCGTTGTTATAATTTGAAATTTCAGCTTAGAACAAGGTAAAGTGTTTTTTTAAAGTGTACTCAAATATTAATTATTTGTCACGCAATTTTTGACACGTCTTTTGCAAATTAATGTTTTTTCACCAGTCAGCATGATCTGCAATTTGTTTTGTATTATTTTTGTTTAAAAAACAATCTAATGTCTTTATTTTGGCCCTCACGTAATCATTACACGTTTAATCCTGCTGAGTTTTAATAATTAATTTTAACATTAATTATGTACTACATTAACTATTTAAATTCTAATTTACACCTGCACCCATTTTGCACTGCAGGCTAATCGTCAAACCTCGTGTGGCCGTGTTTTTAAAAACCGCAACAATTGTACAATTTTTTTTAGCCATTGCAAAATTAATATGACAATTTTATTGCAACTGCTGAAATCTCGTAATTATTTGTAAGCAGATAAAAAACAGGAGTTTGAAAACATTTTAAATTTAAGAATTTTTCCCGCCTTGTTTTTAAGTGCTCGCAAATAAATAATCCAAAAAACTTTCTTTTCCTATATAATTATCAGCACCTTTGAATTTCCTTAAATCACTTGACTTATTCCTTTACACTCACTTATCCTTTTATGCTAATTGTTTTTTAAACTTTCCTTCACAAACAGTAAAATGATGGAAATGCAAAGAGCTCATTAGAAAACAAACATTTACTAAAAATATTTAATGAAATTTAATTTGTTTTGAATGTTAATTTAGATTTTAATTTTGAAAATATTTTGTTCTAAAAAATTAATATTTGCCTTCTTTATTTAATTTTTTTGATGTGACTAAATTTTAAACTTTAATTTTCCCGCCTCTCTGCACGACAATCAATCTTTTTTTTTGTTCTTAGCATGTTTTATATTTTTTCTGTCTGTTTGTTTGCATTTTATTGCATGTTTTGCTGTTGTTCTCTGTGACGCTGCACACTCACGCAAATCACACAAAATCTGGATCTAAAACAATTCTACCGCTACTACTACTTCCTCACTACTCACTGCTACTCTCTAAAAAAATCAATTGACAACTTTGAAACTCATTCGCTACTTCTACTGCCCAAAACAAAATATCCATCTGAACTGACCTCTGACGGGGAAACTTTGAACATTGGGCTGTCTTTATCATTGCGGACATCTTAATTTAATAGGGATGTGTTTTAGTAAGCATTTTTTAAAAAATTTCACAACACTTTTGCTTTTGCTTAAGGTGTGCTTTGCATAATTTTAAAATATTTTAGAATGCAATGGGTGATTGTATATATGATGGGTGCGGCTTGAAGCTTTTGTATGCAGTTTAATTATAAAAACAATTTGTTTGTACAAGTATTTTGTAAACTAATTATTAATTAAACGTTTAAAAAAATCCTAAAGCAAACTTTTGTTGCTAAATTTTAATTAAAACTCCACGATTATTTAATTGAATAATATATGTATATTGCATGTGTTACTGTATATAAATGTCTTGATATTTTTTGAACACACATTTTTTGGACTAAATTTGTTTTTGGTCAAATTTTAAAAATCCGCAAATTTTTTTTGTTTGGATTTTTCACAATATTTTAATTATAGTTTTTGTTTATAATGAAATGTATTGCATTGTGTATTTTTGTATTGTAATCACTTTGTTTCAAAACTTTTGGTTCCACAACGACATTTTTGAGAGTGGACGACAGAAAAAAAACTGAAATATTTTTGACAGTTTTTGATTTTTTATTTGTGGAATTGATATGATTTGTAATAAATATTTTTACACTTCATTATCAAACACAAAAAACAACTGGAATTTTTGCCCAAGCATCGAAAAACAAAATGGTATAAATATTTTTGAAACCATTTAATGTTTATTTTTTTTGTGGCCATATGATTGTTACTAGAAAATTGTAGTGATATAGGGACATTGTCTAATTTTTAAATTTTAGAAGAATTTTAGAGATTTTTTAGAAATTAAGTAACGGCATAGTGAATATTTTTGGTGTATGTCAAACAAATTGAACATACTGTAGAGTGTAGATTGTTTTGAGTAGTTTTTTTAGTCTTTAAGCATTAGAACTAGTTTTAGAATATTTATATATGAATTGAATAATGGTGGAATGACAAATTAAATTATAGTTGATATACAAATAATTATATATGATAAAAATTAAAATTTTGAATTTTTGATAATTTATTTTTGAAATTATTTTTTTTCTGAAATTTCGAATTTTTGTTTGAAATTTTGAATTTTTGTTTTGTTGAAATTAGTAGAACGTGTATTGATTTGTTTCCTTTGATGGTTGATTGTGGAATGAAATCTATGATGATTAGTTATAATTTAATATTTGTCAAGACTGACTGCGTATATAAATTTTTTTAAAATTTTTATTTGAAAGAATGTTTGAAATTCAAAATTTTTTTTAAAAAAAGAGAGAATTAGTTTTTTGTTGTTGTAAAACAAATAAAGTAAAAATGTGTGAGTAAGAGATTCCGGACATTCTATTTAGCGTGAGAAATATCGCTTGCAAGTAAAAGCAACTGACAAAGGAGAGGATCCACTTTTCGCCGTCGTTGACATTGAATTGGAGATTGTTGACCGGAACTCAAAGCCGCCTATTTGGGATAAGGCAACCTATGGCCCCATTGACATCAGTGAGAATGTCACAGTTGGTACAGTTGTGACTTCAGTTAAAGCAAGGTTTGTTCGGCGTCCATTTTATTTTTCACAAATTGAAACTTTTTAAACTGCCTACATTATTTTTTATTATTTTTAAAACCCTCTCAAACAAATTCCTTTATCCATCCATCCATCTCTCTCTTTCGGTCCCTCCAGACTCTAGATTAAAACCTATTTAAAAAAAACAGCTCAAAAAAGTTTTTTAAAAACTTTAAAAAATAATAAAATAACCCAATCTAATAATCTAAAATCTAATTCTAACATATGTTTTTATTTTTAAATTTTATTACTAAATTTTTTTCTTTGAGTACTCTTAATACATTTTTGGTTGTTGTATGTTTTAAAATTACTAACCAGTAACACAACAGAAGAAAAAGTGTTTTTTAAACAAATTAACAGACATTTTAAAAAACAAATAAATATTTTAATTGTTTTTTAAATTCTCACACATTTTTTGGGATTCCAAAGAATTCAGTTATTGCGGCTACAAAGGTCAAAGTTGGAATTTGACTATTACATATTGTAATCATGCTGACTTGAAATATTTAAAAAAAAGGTATAATAATTATGGTAATGGTGATGGGGTGAAGGAAAGGCGGTTAGTTAATATCGCAAAGCACATATTTTAATGATAAAATCGGGATTAATTATGGTATGGTGTCACAATCACTACCTCACAGGTGTTGGAATAGGTCAATTAAAAACAATTGCCTAAAACTTACAAGTAGATGGCGCTACAGTTTTCCTTGTTTTTAATTGACATTTTTCAAGGATTTTTAGCCACTTGTACATAGTTAATTGACTAGTTTTGGGCACAAAAAAAATTAAAATTGCACTTTTTATCATTTAAAAAAATGGCTTCAATGCCTGCAACAATCAAATAAAATTTGCACACAAACGTAGCACTAAAAAAGAAGCTAATAATCAAAAAGTTGGTTTAGGAAACTCGGTGTCACGCACAATAAAAAGCTTTAAGTGTAATTTGAAAAACATAGGTAAGGGATAGTGTATCCATCTGGTACGAGTTGATAGGTATGAAGGTACATAGGAAAATAGCAATTAAATAGTAGCAAGTTATAATTACTTGAGGTACTTGTAATACTATAGTATTGTGATAATTGTGTCTTTACTAAAGTTAGGCTAAAATTTAGTTAAGGCTAAGGATATTTGTGTAATAAATAGGATTATTACGGTAAACATGTATTAATTCAAGTTGACTATGGTGGCTATAATGAAATTATAATGTGTAGCGCGAGTCATACAAACTGGAAGCAATAGCTCAAGACAAAGGCTTTCCTCATCTCTCCCGAACAGTTGAAGTCCAAATTGATGTGGTGGACCGTGCAAATAATCCACCCGTCTGGGATAATGTTATCTATGGTCCAATCCACGTTAAGGAGAATATGCCGGTTGGAGCAAAAGTTGTATCGGTCAAAGCAAGGTCCGTTTTCTTCCCATTAATGACGCTCCAAAAGTGTCTTAAACTCTTCTTAAAAAAATCACAAACAATTTAAAATCAAGTGTTTTTAAAAGCTAGGTTAATAAATCCTTAAAAGTGAACAGAAATTATCCCCCAACAACGTTAACAAATTTTTGAACAGTTTTTAAAAAATGAATATTTTCCTTCAAATATAGTAGAAAATGTTTTCCATAGAATCGTCATCAAATAATATTTTTGGTTTTTTAAATTAAATTAAATTTTACATCAAATTTGGCTCATTTAGAGTTTTTATCGGGTACGTTTTTTCAACGTTTTTTCAACTAATCAACTAATGATTTTAAACGTAGTTTTCAGACGTTTTTTATCAAACGTCGTTTTTTAAACGTCTTTTTTTTAAATTTGTTTTTCAAACTTCGTTTTTCAAACGTGGTTTTTAAAAACCATTTGTTTATTTATTTTTTTAAATGGTTTATTTACGATGTTTTTGTGAAGGAATGATACACAATTCATTTAAAAACAATTAAACAAAAATTATTTTTGATGACATTCTAAATGTAAACGTCGATAAAAAACAATTTAGTTAATTATTGGGAATGAGTTTTTTTGTTGTTGCAAAAAAATAATTACATCATTGTGATTGTCGTTCATATTTTGTGATGCGAAAAACTAGAAATTTGCATTAGAAAACGTTCAAATTTTATTCTAGTGCTATGATATTTTTGGAATTTTTGAAAATCCAACTTGATTTTTTAAATAGTGATCCTCAAGACTGAACATATATTTGTCTTGTCCGTTCTTAGGATTAGTCATTATAGTTGACTTGATACATTTTTTGATGTTTTTGTTTGAAAAAAAAACAAGACCTGTTTCATAATTTTTGATTTTTGAAAGCGCCCTCACCATGGGGATTTGGAAAGGATCTTTTGCGATTTTTGTGATGTGCGTATCTATATGGTGATGATGATAATAATGGTAAATGTCTATATAGAGTAAATACATAAGAATAATACCATATAGGTGAGTGTGTTTGCTTAGTTCTTTATAGTTATTAAAATTAATTAATTAGTATTTGTAAGATCGTCGTCGTTTATTTCAGTAGCCAGTTTTTTTTGCACAAGAGTTTTAAAGTTTATTTTGGAATGCTCTGCACCTTGGACTTTGTTTGATTTAATTTTTTTAATAGTATTTTTTAGAATTATCTCGACTAAAAATAACGCTAATTTTTTTAAGTTTCTTAAAAAAAATTAAATTTTTAAAAAACTTTAAAAAACATTTTTTAAGCGATTTTTGAATATTTTCATGTTTCATGCGCACAGTTTTTAAAATAATAATTTTATTGTTTAAAGCACTTTTAAAATAATTTCAATAAAATTCAACTTAAACATTTTTTTGAAAAACCTTGCATATTTTTCAAACAAATAAATTTTGAAAATACTTTTACTACATAAGGTATTTTTACGCTTCGATTTCAGTTATTTTTTGCATCAGTTTTTATGCATGACATTTTTTATCTAAAACGTTTTTAAAAAATACAGTGGGATGATCTTACATTAGTCTTATAGATTTAGTTTAGTAAATGTAAATGTGATGACTGCAATTGTTGAATTTAGAAAAAAAAATATAAAGGTCAAACAAATTTTTGAACTGACCAATGTAATATTTTTGAAAATTTTTGTACATATAATAAAATATATTAATTATATGTGAATTGTATAGTTTGCGTGGAAATGTTTTTTTTTTTGAAAATACAAAACTTTTTGAATAGTTTTAGTGAAAATGTTATTGTACTCGTAATCTATACTGAAATTGTCATGTACCTTAATTGGAAATTATAACTAATTGTTAATGTGTCTGTGCTATGAATAGATTTAAAACATAAACTAAATAATTAATTAGATTCATCAAAAAAAATTTTGATTTTGCCACGCGTTTTTCTCGGTAGTGTTTGTGTGTGTACGTGGTTGATTGCGAGAACAACTTCTATTTTTGTCATTCTCGCCACGTGCCAGATTAATTAAGAGAGCGCGGAGGGCCATAGTAACGCAATAGTAAGCGTGTCATAAAATATAGAACATAGTTGAAATCTAATTAACATTTTGTGCAGTGCAAATATAGATAGTGCATGGTAGAGGTATAACTACATCAACGCGCAACTACTAGTTTAAAAAATACTCCGTGTCCCGATTTTTGAATTTTTTGAAAACTAACATTTAAAGAATGTTGGTTTAGGTTGTAGCTTAGAAGAAATCTTGCGATTAGTCGGTCGGTGTCGGTGGCGGGTGGTTATTTTTCTTCTACTTTTTTTTCTTCGAAAAAATAAAAACCCCGTCTTGATAACACATAGTTTAAAAAAAAACTTTTTAAATTTCCCTCCAAAAATATAACGTATGAATGGACTATATATCTGTCTATATAAATTCTCTTATTTACCCTATTTGCAATGAATATAGCAATTCTTCAAAATCTCTATACAAAACCCTACTCAAATTCTTATGACCTATAAAATAAATAAATCAAATATTTGTACAAAGTTTGAAAAAAAAAATCTAAAAGTATTTTACGTTTTTTGCAAACTTTTGATTTTTTTTTAAAATGGTATTGTTTGAAATTAAAAATGGTAAAGTGTAGAGTATTGTAAATAATCAATGGATATTTGTGTGTCTAATAATATCTTTCTGATACGGAATTATTAACAGTTCTGGGATAGAAGGGAATCCAACGGTTTTTTATCGACTTATACGGGGCTCCACAGCACAAACCAATAAATATGATACGTTCTATCTACAACAAAGGCAGGATAGTGGTTTTACTTGGGCGGATATAAAAGTCAATCATCCGCTCGACTATGAGACCAACAAAGAGTACAATTTAACAATACGTGTTGAGGTTTGTTATACACATTTTTAATACTTTTTGTACAAATTTAAAAAAATCATAGTTATGCTATTGTTAAAAACATTTTTGAAAATGTTGTTGTTCAATTATTCCAATTGTAGAATAACGGAGCCCAACAACTTGCCTCAGAAGCGACCATTTACATAATTCTTGAAGATGTCAACGATGAAATTCCATTATTTACGGAGCGAGAGCAGGAAACAGTTGCTGAGGGGGAACCTGTGGGTACTCGTGTGAGTCAAGTCAATGCCATTGACAAGGACGGCACAGCACCCAATAATTTGGTAATTTAATAATAACATTTTTTAAAGACTTTACTGTATCTTTCATACAGTACAAAAAATAGTAGTACATAAAAATGGAAATAATATCGTCTGTGAAGAACCAAAATGACCCATTTCCATTTTTAGCTAAAAACCATATCCACTATCTTCAAACATACTGAAAAATGTCTTGAAAGCATTTAAATTGAACATTTAAAAATTTTGTAAAACTTGGAAGTGAAATATTTTCCACTTTTTAAAAACGTGTATGTAATTGAAATATTTTGCATTTTTCAAAAACATGTAAATAGAACATTTAACAATTTTCAAAAACGTGTAAGTACAACATTTTACACTTTTCAAAAATATGCCAATAAAACATGTTGCACTTTTCAAAAATGTGTACACAGAACATTTTGCAATTTTCAGAAATGTGTAAATAGAACATTTTGCACTTTCCAAAAACATGCAAAAAAAACATTTTGCACTTTCCGAAAATGTGTCAGGTGAACATTTTACACCATTTTAAAAAATTGCTACAAAAAGTAACTAAGCCTTTTTCGGAAACGTGTAAATACAACATTTTACACTTTTCAAAAACATGCCAATAAAACATTTTGCACTTTTAAAAATCTCTTAAATAACATTTTACACATGTTTTTCATTTTGTTTTTATGATATAGCTCAGTGCTGAATTTAAATTCTAGCTTAAATCGGATATGGGCCATTTTGGTTCATCGCAGACTATATCAAATTTATTCCATGGAAAACAATTGTTTAATTTCCTATAATTATTGTCTTTGTTTTTTGTCCCATTTCAGGTCAAATATTACGTGGTGGGCTCTGAAGGGAAGGAATATTTTGAAGTGAATGAATTTACGGGAGATATTTTTACAAAATTTGTATTTGATCGTGAAAAGCAAGGAGCTTACGCTTTAGCAATTGAGGCACGTGACAGTGCTCCCTCCGCCCGACCAAACAGTAATGGACAACCAAATACAGGTAAATTACATGTTTTTAAAAAAAACTATTAACCCTGGCACCTGGCATCAAACAAATGCACATCTCAAAAATCCATGGGAAAGAATGTTTGCTTTCACTTTTATACTTTCTACTTTCTCCGGTGCGATAGATGGCACAGCTGGTCAACCTAGTAATGTGTAAAGTACCTACTGTATTTATTTGTTTACTAAACGTGGAATTTTGTAGCGTCTGCTAATCCAAGAAAAATAATTAACTATCTTGCAGTGGTATTTATAATAATGGCATTTTAAAAAGGCAAAAATGGTTTCTTAGGAATTTTGTGCCATAATAATATATCTAGGTATTAATAGCAACACTCTACATTTATGGAAAGACACGTGTCCAAAAAATCTACACACAAAACACAGTAGTTAAAAGTATGAGAAAAAAAAATTAGTGAAAGTTTGAGGGAAAGCATGGAGAAAGTAAAAGCGAAAAAAAATCACGGAGAGAAAAAACGGACTAAAAACCAAGTTTCATAAATTGATGGAGAAAATTACTTTCACTTCTTTCGTTCAGTCCGCAGCTCCAGAGTTCCACAGAGTCGTTTGTGTGTATGGATTTACGGAGAAGATCGAGTGTCTCTCTTATTTTGTAGGTACGTTAGATATTATAATGATGTGATGATTTCCATAAGAAATCCATTATATTTTATCATTAAAGCCTTGACTTGGTTTTCTTCATCTTGTATCCACACTCCCAAACCCCAACCAAACCCACCACAGCCTCATTGATGAGTTTCCCATGAATGATATGAAATGAATGCGCAGTGATGAAGAGTACTTAATGCTTCGTCTGTTATCATCCTTAAGGGGTGATCCATCTAAGATTTAGGCACCAGTAATAGCCATGCAAAGATGGGGGTGGGGAGGGATACTGATAGAAAGTTGAGCAGTGCAGCCGCTTAGGAGTAACACTTTCAATATTCAGTTTCCTTAAAGTTTTAAAATTATTACTGAAACAGAAGCCATTTATGCGTCACCCTTTTAATCCCACAGCAGACACAACAGTTCTCATCAATAAAAATAGATGCATAACTTTTGAAATTAGTAGACGCTATTTTTTTTTGTACATTTTCTTATTCGCTCATGAATCTTTATCTTCACTGTAACTTATTATTTTTCAACACTGCAGACTATACTCTTCTTATAAAAGCGGCAATACCATATAGTCGTTTCAAATTTTGGCACTTACAAGAAATTACTAGCAGATTTTTTTAAAAGTTGAAAATCTACAAATTCCACTGTGTTTTTGAAAAAAGTATGCTCAAATTTAGTAAAATTTCAAAAATTTCAAAAACTGCAAATTTTAGTTTTAAAAATATTTCAAAAACTGCAAAGTTTAGTTTTAAAAATATTTCAAAAACTGCAAAGTTTAGTTTAAAAAATATTTCAAAAACTGGAAATTTTAGTTTTAACATTGTTTCAAAAACTGCAAATTTTAGTTTTTAAAATATTTCAAAAACTGCAAATTGTAGATTTTTAAAAAGCGCAAAATCAACAGTTTTTAAAAATTTCAGAATCAATAAAATTATATTTTAAATGTTCTACAAGATTAACTCCTAATAAAAAAATAAAATACCGTAAATGCTCGAATAAGCGTCGGGACAATCATTCAACTTTATATCTCTGCAGGTTGGCGTCTATTTTAGACCTGGCGCTTATTTGAACCCGACGCTTTAAAAAGCTTGACACACTTAAATGCCGAGATCAAATAAGGGCCATGTCCTAAATATGCGCCATGTTGCGAAGACTTAAAATTTAGTAATTGCCTCTCGTTTATTCGAGCATTTACTGTAATAAGGTGCACCTAGACTTGAATAAATTGGACAAAAAACAAATAGAATACTAAAATGTAAAATTGTCACGTTGTCAGGAGAAAAATAGATACAAAATTTTTGGCTCTGTCTGTAGTAGCTTTTAGTAGTCAATTATCCGTGGAATTTAAAATGAAGGTTTAAGAAAGAGACGGAGCGGGGAATAGCATGTGGCGTCTGTCTCTGATAAGATGCAGAATGAGATATAAACAAAAGGTTGAGAATGTGTAGGAGGCACTGGTGCACATTACGAGGGAACAATGAGGCGAGCGTGTCAGATTGGAGTGAACATGCTTTTGAGGAAATTAGAAGCCAGGCGGGCGCGCGTACTTGGAAAATGTGTTCGGACCAGACCCCTCAGTTAAAATCTAGTGCACGTCCTTTATAGTCCTGTTCCTGCTCCTGGTCCTCTCTCAGCCCATGGACAATTTCCTCCGCTTCATTTCTAATTTATGCGGCCCCCTTCCAATCCCCCTACACAGTCTCTCCGCGTCATCCTCCACCATGCCGAATATGAGCTTTGGCAAAACAAGTCGAGAGCCTCTTTCATATTTCCGTCTCTCCAAGTTAAATTCGCATAAATCAGCTGGAAAGGAGAGTGAGAGGAAGTTGTAGGACAGAGAAACGAGATAAAAAATAAACACGGCCAGTCAGTCCCTCAGTCTCATATGCATTTATCATACTTTCTCCATATCCGCACCTCAAACTCACAAATGGTCTATCTACATTTTCCGAACAAAATTTACAATATTTTAAACTTTAAACAACAAGATTGGCAATTAAAATCAAATAATTTGAGAAATTTAAAAAATAACAAGCAATCAAGTACAAATTTTAGATAACGTAATTTTCTAAGATTCTTAAAACAATTTTTTACTTATCTCCTTTTGCACTAAACCTTCTTTTAAAAAATGCATAAAAAAAGTATAAATGTATCCCGTAGAATTTTCTCTTGTTACTTTCTCCCTGCGTCCGGGCGGCACATAGTAGAGATGAATAAGGGTAATAAATTGGCAAGTGGACAGTTTAATCATTTTATTAGATGCTAAACTGGAAGGAACAGCGGTGATAGTTGACGCAAATTAATGTTTTAATACGTATAAGTATAGGTAAGTAGGGGGAATTTAGAGTTGGGGGAGGGGAGGGGGGTCCCGTCAATTGCTGGTGGGTGTGAGCGGTCTTACTTTCTTTTTGACTTATAGCGTTTTTGAAAAAATACGGACCTATAGTTTCAAACCTATAAATTTGAAATCTGAAGTTTAAAAAGGTCCAATAATTAAACAGGGACACTTAATTATGTTCTATTACAACGATGAAAGTATTTTTAAATTTTTTAAGTAATGGCGCGCATATCTGCATTTCCAAATTTTCTACCCAATTCACCTCAATTTTATTAAATTTTGCATTGACATTTTGCGGACACGTATATATGTTTAAGCTGTAGAATGTAGAATTAGCTACTGCATTGTCTAAATGTCTACTAAAAGTCTCTGTGCAGTATTATGATGATGACAGTTCAGCTTGTGAAAGAAGTTAATTAAAATTCCTCAAAATGAAAGGAACCGTAATGAGTCGACATTTTATTTTATTAGTTTAGAATGATTTCCAGGACGGTCACTTCTGAATTGTCTCGCTTTGGAATTCCCCTTCTACTTTCTCCACAAACTTAGGACTTGAAACCATAATGGTAATGACAGTGAAAACGAAAGTGAAAGTGAAGGGCAAAGACCCCAATACGACGACGACGACGACGACGACCCAAGACTCCGACAAGAAAGAAAGTTTTGAGCTCTTTTGTCTCATGTGGCGGGTTAAGCTCTCGTCGTCGTCTCAATGACTTTCTCCCCTTTTCATACACACTTGCTTGAACACTTAACATTTCTCTTATGCACTTTCTCTCAATGTGTGGGGAAGCATAGTCAAAGTAAAAGCACCTTCAAAATTCAAAATTCGACGGCTAACCTTCGCCGCCTCCCTTGTCCCACCCTGTCCTCCTTTTTGGCAGCCAAAAACTAATCCCACCCACAAACCAAAACCAATGCTTTAAATAATAATACGTTTAAATTCGAGAACCAAATGCAAGTGAAAGGGTTAGAGGAGAAAGCGACGACTCACGGGGGACAGACCATTTGCTACAGTAAGTAAAACTGTTTTTCAATGCGTTGTTTTAAAACTGACAAATTAAAAAACTCCATATAGGATTTACCATTTGATTTTTAAAAGGGCATGCTAAATTTTTAAAATTTGTATTTCAATTTGTTAAGACATAAGAGAGGGGGACCACGGATTTTTTTAAAAATAGCATGGTGAATCCCATAAGAAAATTCCAAGGTTTTGAGTCGATAAAAATGAAAAGAAATATTTTTTTACATAAATATTTTTTCAAAAGTCGGACATCAAAAGTTAGCGATGCTTTAAAAGCAAAGGAATCGCTTGACGGAATAGGAAGCATTCCTCGTAAGGTGACAGTTAAGATATGAAGGAAAGAAAGGATTATTATTTGAAATATAAAGGACTAGAGTATCTTGCTGATAGAGACCCAGGCTCAGGACTATATAGAATGTAGAGAGGGACAGATTTGGCTACTGATTGCACCAGAGAACGTGTGAGTGAAAGTATACGGACAGAACGACGGTCAGAGCAGAGCGCAAGCGACATCATCTCCATTTGCCGTCTGGTATAATATACTAGTCAAGTGTGTAAAGAACGCGAGAAACTTTCTCCATACTCTTAGTCCGTGTTTTTGCTTTCTCCAAGCAGGCAGCGTGCTTTCTTCTGTGGTCTATATGAAACCATTTGCTCAATATTTTGAAAAGTGTATCCCGTATTACAGTAATTCAATTGCAGTTTTCTGTGCATTTACCTAATTAAGGGGAAAGTCCTGCTGCTTTTTTGAAAAAATTCCTTTTTTTTAAATTCGTGTTTCTATTGATACAATTTTTTAAAAAATCGAGTTCGAATGTTGTGCTGTGTTGCCCCATAATTTTTTTTGTCGTGTCTAGAAACACTTGAAGTGTATTACCAGTTGAAGGGAAGAAATAGGTGAAAGGTAAAAATACATAATGAAAAGTGAAAGTTGTTTTGTGTGAGTTTCTGTGTTGATGTTTGATAATATTTTTGAGTGAAAGTCGCCCATTTTTCGTGTGTGGAGATAGTCACATAGCTTTCTTTTGTGAACCTTCATAATATATTTTAGTGGAAACGTACTGCTAAAAAGAATGCGAGACGACAGTGTAAGTTGACGACCAACTACACGGTATAATAAATATCTAACAATAGTTTAAATAACGACTTAAAAAAGTTTAGTTTATTTTCTTGGAAAATATAGTTTGCATTTTTTAAAATTATTTTATCCAAATTATTTTTCAAAATTTTAAAACGTTCAATTTTTAAAAAATAGTTTTATAAGCTGACCATTTAGTTGTTTAGTTTGTTCCTTTACTTTTTAAGCAACAAAGTTTGTGGTGATTAGTCGTACAGAAATCGCACAGAGGATTTAGGAGGATATGAGATAAAGTAGGAGATCCCACGTGGGAAAGTGTATTATAAATGTGTGCAAGTGGATTTAGGGACCATAATCCAGTTCCTAAGATCCACAGTTCCCAATCTCTACAGTCTTGAGAGAGTCATTTTATCTTTGTAAAGAATTAACAACTTTGCTTTCACTTGCGCTTTCTCCGTATTTTTTGGGCCCGTCAGAAAATATATATGAGAAAGAGTTTCAGTTGCTTAAAATTGTTGAGAGTTTTCGTCGTCGTTGAGGTTTGGGCTGGAGCTGGAGAATGAGTTGCTCATCGTTGGGAGTAGAAAGTGTGGAGCAATTTGCCATTTTATATGATGATATGACAAATACACGGAGAGTTTTATTCTCTAGGTAATTCACTTTCGCATCTTGTCAGAGGCTAAAACTTTACAAGATTTCATGTCTTGAGTGAAAGAGGTGACTCTCTCCCTCTCTCAGATTTTTTTCTTCAAACCATAATAATGTAGAGAATTTTCTACTTGTACTAAAAGACTTCCGAACGCAGGTAGAAGATTAGAGAAAGTTTCAAGTTTTAGAGTGGATAAACAAACCAAGGGCAAAACTTTATATGAGTCATCCAAACCTCAAAAACTCGACGATTTATCTACACTTTTTTTTAGTGTCAATTACTACATTACTTGACTCTATAGTATCTATATACAATTTTTAAAAAAATTAAAAGCTTTATCGCTCCAACAAGTTTAACACATACGCATTTTGTTTTGAGTGCTTATTTTCTTCGTTTGTTTTTGTTTCGTTTTTAAAGGGTTTTGAATACCAATTAGTAACTTAATATTTTTAAGAAAAATCGAAACATTACCAAAAAAAGTTTTGAAGTTTTTTGAAGCGTAAAACATCAATGTGCATATTTTTTAAATTGAAAATTGTTTTAAGTTTCTAATAGAAAGCGTGCAAAAATGCTGTTTGAAATCTTTTTAGAAAATATTTTTTTTAAATAAGTTAAATAACTGTATTGAAAGTTGTTTGAAAACAACGATTTAAAAAAACGACTTAAAATGTGATAAAAATACATTTTAAAAGTAATTCTATACTATGAAAATAACAGGCATCTTTATGAAAAAGGTAAAAAAAAGCAAAAATGCAGAAATATTTTTTGCAACTCTAGAAATTTCAAAACAACATTATCGTTAATGCCGTCGTCGCGTCGTGAAGAAGTAAGTTTTTATAGGGGAGCTCAATTGAGCGGGAAAAGCTAACAAGAAGGCAATTAATTGAATGAATAACTGTGAGGCTTTCTCCCAGAAAAAAAACGCGACTACACACAAACAATTAGTGTCTTATAAGAAATGAAACACGCAACGCGCTCCTCCCTTTCTATTTTTTTTATATCTATACTCCAGACATTTACTTTCTCACATTTCAATTCAAAATTGTTCAACACTATCTTTTTGTGAGGAACTCAGATTTTTCAATGTTTTTAAGCAGGCCGCAAAGAGTCAATACCAGCCATACCAGGTTTATATGTCGTAACGTTGATGGAAACGCTTGAAATTATATATTGAAGCATTTTTTAAATTTTTATTTAAGTTTGTTTTTATACTACACTGCAATGAAAATGCAAAAATAACATATTTTTTAAATATTTTGCAAAAAATAATGCAGACGTAGGTTGTAAAAATCTAAAATAGGTCTTACTTAACAAATGAGCATTGCTTGTTAATACGGCTGCATTTGAGACGATAAGAAAGGTAATTACTATAGCAGTGAGTGTTAAGGTAAACTTTCTGAATCCAATTAAATTGGAGTAATTTTGAATTTAATTCCTTTTTTATTACTCTCAATAATGCAGGAGTTGGATTTCGACTTTGACTCCCCTGACTCACCGTCAGCTACGTGTTTTTTATATTTCTTCATTTTTATAAAAGAGGGGACAATTTTTGTATTCTGTAGTAATAGCTCCTCACACAGGGATTTCTTCATGTGGAAAGTCGATAATTTTAATTTACTTAAAAGCTTTTCAAATTCGGAGGGAATTAAGAGGTGAAAGTTAAGGCACAGGAGAGTCATTCACAGAAATATTTGTCATATAATGTTATAACCAGGGGAGGGGTGAGTCTTTTGGGCTTATAGCGTTTCATGAAGTGACGTTCATGCAACTTCAAATATATTTTATATTACCTGTAATTTTACTGTTTCTAGCAAAATAGGAAATAAGACCTTGACTATTAGATACCATTATTTTTACAATTATAGTTACAGTAATTTTTAAAGTCATTTTTTAAATTGAATTTTCTAAAATTCTGATATCGCAGAAAATTTTGATTATTTGCGTGATAAAAGAATTTAAACGCCTACTACTTTTTGAAAAATGTAATTATACCATTTTGGACTTTTAAAAAAGTGTAAATGGACCATTTTGGGTTTTTCAAATGTGCAATTTTTGACCTTTTGCATTTAAAAGCAAAAAAGGTCTGTATAGATCAGTTTGCATATTTCAAAAAGTGTAAATAGACAAATTTGAATCTTTTTTAAATGGTATTTAGACCCCTTTGCATTTCCCGAAGAATGTATGTAGACTATTATGTGCGACTTTTAAAAGTGTAATAAGGCCTTTTTGCACTTTTTAGAAAATATATTTAGACCATTTGACACTTTTAAAAGAATTATACATATTAAAAACTGTTTTTCAACCATGCGAAAAGGTGTCAAACTTCATTTAACTATTAATAATGCAAATCATTCTACCTTACCGACTGTTGTGTATTAAAAATGTATATAAAATATTTTCAAAATCAAATAAATGTAATTAAAATTGGACACTGAATTTTCTAAATTTCTTTAAATAAATATTTAAAAAAATAAAAGTAGAAATGGTAGTTTTAGTCGAAATAAAAATAATTGTCCAGCTGTATATAGTTTCATTTAAAAGAGAAATGCATCGTTAGATTTCCTCACACGTGCTGGGTTTCCACATTTAATTTAATTGATTAAAGTTTCTCAATAATGTGAAATAATTTGAGTTGATGATAACGTTAAAGAAGATTGAATGGTCTTTTATGATGAAGACGCAGGTATAATTACGGCCGTGTTTCCACTCATTTATTTAGTATTGTGTCTCCCAATGACTTTCTCCTCTATTCCTATTCATATTCCTTATTTCCTTATAATACACCAAGTCAATTTGAAGCACAAAGCCAAAGTTTTTTTCAAAAGGATATTCTCGCTCGATCCGAGGAAATGCACTGAGTGCACACTACTTTTACGCTTATGCTCAGCAAAAGAAGAAAAAAAAAAGAAAAGAAGAAAAAAAATGTCGTAAAGCAAAAAAGAAATAACTTCCTCACACAACTTTCTATTTTCTTTTGTACTTACGCATCCTTCGGCTTGACTAGGTAGCACTCAGAGCGACAACGGCTATTAAATTTATACCACCCCATTTCTCTAATAAACGAGGCAATACCAGCCATGATTCTATTTTTCAGTTATTTTAAATTCAGTGAACAACTCAACCACAAAACTTTGTAAAAATATAGACAGAAAAAAACTAAAAATTATAATTTTTATTTCTTATAAATTTTAAAAATAAATAAATTTTTAAAAAAATCATTTTTTCGAAACTGCATTTTTGATGTTTAAATTTTTTTAAAAACCTTTGAATATTCTCAATATTTTAAAAAACTTGCCAAATAAAAAAAAGGTCATTTTTTGTATGTTGCCTTGGAAAGAGCGACACGCTCATGTTAACACCATGTCCAGATTAAATGTGTTATTTCAAATTGTAAGCGTGGCTCAGTAATTTTATTGTTAGTTTTAGACGTGTTTATTGAGTTGAAACATTCCAGGAACGCTTATAGCTCAAGTTACGGTTATGATATCGAGCACAATTACGATTAGGTACGTTACCGGTACTGGTAGTTCGACAGGCGGAATTAAATTGAATTTTTTAGAGACATTTTTGTATCCAGAAAATGATGTGTACCGTGAGTGAGTGATAGAAGGAGTGGAGATAGCAGAAGCCCAAGAGGCATTAAAATAATCTGAAATTGAAGTGGTGGAAGGCGTGCGGTTTTGAAATGACAGGTTTTTGCCTATGAAGAAAGTTGGGTGAAAGTAAAGTGAAAGTAAGGTGAAAGTAAAAAGAAAGTAGAGTGAAAGTAACATATTAAAACATTGACACGCGCCTTATTATACTCTTCAACATATATTTGAAACATTTTTAGTAATAGGACACTTATCCAGACAAGTGTAAAACAATTGTTTGCTGTAACTAAATTACCTGGAAGGTTGCGGAAACTTTTAGATCGGTATTCAAGTGGCCAATTGTTTGCCACTTGGTATAAAATAAATAAGGGATATTTGTTGAATTTAGAATGTTATTTATATTTCTTTTTTGCGTGTGTCCATTCTACAGTGACAAAATTTATTCGGATTGGGATTGCGGACAAGAATGACAACCCACCTTATTTTGACAAAGCTCTGTATGAAGCGGAAGTTGATGAGAATGAAGACATTCAACATACTGTATTGACAGTCACTGCCAAGGATCTTGACGAATGTAAGCAAATCTCAGTTTTCTCTTTCTTTCTTTCCCTATGCACAGATTACACAACCAACGTTCACTTTCATCTATTCAAACTTAAATGTCCACATTCTTTACTAGACATTTATTCGAATTTAAATTCCATGGACTCATATATTCATATGCATAATTTAAAACATCTCCATGTTCAGTTTGCAGTTTGAAGGTGCAATACAAGCCATGTTTAATTAGGTTTGTTACATATCGTGTGTGAAGAACCAAAATGACCCATATCTAATTTAAGCTACAATCAAAATGAGATATGTTATAAAATCAGAATGGGAAGCATGCGAAGAATGTTAATTACGAGTTTTTTAAAAGTGCAAAATGTTGTATTTTCATGTTTTTTAAAAGTGCAAAATGTTCTATTCACATGTTTTTTAAAAGTGCAAAATGTTCTATTTGCATGTTTTTTAAAAGTGCAAAACATTCTATTTACATGTTTTCAAAAAGTAGTAAATGTTCTATTTACATGTTTTTTAAAAGTGTAAAATGTTCTATTTGCATGTTTTTTAAAAGTGCAAAACATTCTATTTACATGTTTTCAAAAAGTAGAAAATGTTCTATTTACATGTTTTTTAAAAGTGTAAAATGTTCTATTTGCATGATTTTGAAAAGTGTAAATTATTCCATTTAAATGCTTGCAAAACATGTTTCAATATTTGTGTAGATAGTGGATATTGTTTTTAGCTGCCGATATTTGTTATACATATACTACTTTTTGCACATGTTAGGAACACTCAATTAAAACAGCAACATTTCAGATATGAAAAGTATTAATCTATTAAACCTTCTATATTTAAAAAGAATAAAAAATGTATCCCGTCTAAAATACGTTGGTAAATTGAGATCTAAACATCTGTGTGGAATGTTTGACTTTTCCTTGAAATTGTTGAAAATAACTACATGGTCTTTGGTTGAAAAAACGGGGAGGAAATTTCCTTTTTCTCCTTTATTTATTTGGCTAAACGAGAGCGATTGGGGAAATTGCATACCAAGGTAAATATGGGCGCTCTGTGGATTTCTTGGATTTGTTGATACTGTCTACGTATAGGTTGGAATGAAAATCCGAAAATGATTTGAAACGTTGAGCGTTAGGGGCGGAGGGAGTTTCTTCTTTGCAGTTGCAAGGAAAGAACGAAATAATTTAGAGCCTTGGGGGTTGACGAGCGGCTGTCATTGCCGGTGTCGGTGTTGGTTTCGATTTCGATTTCAGTATTGGCATTTAGATTACAGCTATCAGCCTGCAGCCTATTTTAAGACATTGTCAACAAACATCTTGTCAAAACTACATTGGACTACTGCGGAAAATTTAAATTGCATCATACGTATTCCGTTACCGTGTGCACACACAAAAACAAAAATAATTATTATTTACCCTTCTTTCTACATACTGCATCTTATGAAAAGGTATTTGATATTTTTTCTCTGTATGTAGTCAGTGGTAAAAATTTAAATTTTATTTGCACAAATTGTGTTTTTGTGTCGAGGTAATTTCAAACGTAAAAACATGCTCCAATGGTAATTTAAAAGATGTTACTAAATTTGAAAGTGCGGGAGCGTCTTTTGATGTGTGTACTATATAGTAAATGCGTTCAATCTTTCGGTTGGTTAGCGGATCGGAACGGGCACGGTACGGTTCTGTAACGTGGTACCAGTAAGGAAAAACGAAAACGATGGAAGGGCCTTCTGCACCTCTGGGTGTTTTTTTAGAGCTTTGTTTGAGTACAAAATCGAAAAAAAAGAATCTCTATTCTATTTTTTCTTTAAATGACAGACATATTTTTAGATACTGGCAGGATGTGTGGACGATGGCGTCCCCCCGCTTTCTCTCTCGACACTACAATTTACTATATATTTTTGTCTGCATATATAAATAGCATCACAATCTCATCCTTTCTTTCTTTCTTTTACTACCTACGCGACAACAGTTTCCGCTTTCACCCAAAAATATATTATATTTCCAGGGGTGAAAGTGAGCATAATAGTGAAAGTACAGGAGTAAAAGTAAAAGTGAAAGTAACAGAGAAGAATTTCTGAATTCAGAATGATAATGGCAACAGCTTTCCCTCACATGAACAAATAGGCCCAGGCCAGAAAGAAAGAAAGAGAGGAAGAAAGCGAGAGAGAGAGTGAAAGCAGAACACATGTTGAAGTCATTGAGTTTTGTGAGCGTTTTACTATTTCCTTTTTACTACTTGAATCTCTTGTATAGTGAAGCATAGGATGTGAAAGTAGAGTGAAAGTAAAGTGAAAGGAGGAGTTTCCTATTCCAAATGGAATAAAAACATGAGCCGACGAGATATAAAAATACAAGCAGACACAAAAACAAACATATCAATCTTTCTAAGGCATCTGTCCCTCACTTTCACCCGTACTTTCACTTTTTATTTTATACCTTTCACAAAGAAAAAATAACCCGGGTGTTAAGATGCAAATACAATGTATTGGCTCGGTTTAAAGGCTTGCTTTACTTTGCAGTTGTTGTTGTTGTTGTTGAGTCTGGATTATATTACATGTCACATTCACTTTTAATTTTAATTATTTTACACTTACCAGCAGCACATTCTTATTACCTTACAAACTATAGTAGTAGGCTTACAGTATTTTTTTAACACTGTTGTTGCGCATGCGCTAATGAAAATACGAATGGATAATTCTGCGTAAGATTAGTGTGTAAAATAATAATTCACTCTCTGTCTATTTTTAGTGTAATTGTTTAAGTCCTTTATATTTATTGGGAAGGGGAGTTAGTGCGTTTTTAATCAGGTGAATTGGGGGAATTTGGCGGAAGAAACTGGTTAAAGCAGGAGTGAATGCCAAAGAAGGAGGTGGGGGGGGGAGGAGGGGGGGAGGGAAAGTAAGAAATATGGAAATAAATAAGTAATGTTGGGGCGGTGACGGTAAATTGTTAAGGCTGACTGAAAGGCCTTGGAAAACATGACAGGGGAGAAAGTAGGAGAAAGTTTGTGTTTGCATTGATACTTATGTACGTTCACGGGACGCGAGACGGGGGCTCAGTGGCTATAATTTAAGATTAGGAGAAGAACTTCATCTCTCTTTCTTGGAACGAGTATATGTAAACATAATCAGATCGCAGTGAGTCAGTCTCAGTACGCGGGGGCCTGATCGTAAGTAGATACATACTGGGGAAGGGAAGAAAGAAAATATGATAAGGGGAAAGGAGCTCTGTGTGTGTGATTCTCTTGATATTTACATGATTTGAAGATAAAATCAGGAGCGTAATCCGGATGCTATTTGTCTTCTAACTTGCAAATTCATCTCGAATCTCAAGCTCCGGCCCTCGTCCCCATTCCTCCTCTCGTTCCGTTCGCAAAATTCAAACATTGCTTTCTTCTCGCCTTCTGGGAAATCCTCGTGTTTGTCTACGGTGCGAGTTGGGAATATAGTAGTGTGTATAGATATTCAAGCCAATATATAATTTGGCGCACTCTATTTTTCCTCTATTAAACTCTCCCGCCTTCCCCTTTTTACCCATTTGCCTAGTTTATTTTCATATGCTTTCTCTTTCTCCCAAAAAAATACCACTAACAACTAATAGAGCTTCATCTAGGTACAAGAGCTACGTTCTTGATCGTAATATCGTGGGCTACGTTTTGTAAATTATCGTAACCAAATCCAAATCTAAATTTTCATGAATGCCAAAGGCTAAATCAAAGCTCCATTTAGATTTATAAAAAAGACGCAACGCCAAAATATTTGGAAAATCAATAAGCACGTTTAAATTTAGAATAGAAGTAAAAATTCTGGGAAATATTGACTACAGATAGTTAAGGGATATTACTATTTTTTATTTAAGGAGAAAGCAAGTGAAAGTGGTGGGTGAAAGTGAGTGAAAGTAAGCGTGGTTTATGTGATTTAAAGGCGGAAATTAAAAATATTTTACATCCTTATATTCCAATTTTATGGAGTCGCGGGGTTCTCTAAGGGGGCGTGTAAATATACGCATAATGAAAAAGTGCGTAGAAACTTTCTTTTTAACTTTCTCCGGAGCTGTTTACGCATCTCATCAAGGATGCAGTGTCACTGTCAGTCTGCTACTCTCCGCATACAATTAACTAGGGAATGTATGTAACCTGCATTAATATCTTATTATATGCATATATCGGATTTGGGATTTGGATCGGGATGCAGATGCAGATTTTGTTAAGGATGTAAAAGGGAAGATACGGAAGATTGCTTTCCCATTATGTACTCTCACGGTTCGTTAGGCTTCCCCAGACTGACTGGCTTACTTCTGCGGACTGCGGACAACTCCCTATAGTGTTAAAAGAGTGCAGGGAAAGTCAGCTGCGGATCTAAAGCGGAAGGTGTGGGCTTTAGATTTTAGCGGCCATTTTTAAAGACGTTAACATTTCTAGTCCCCGTCCTCCAGAAGATCATTAGCTAGACAAAACATACAAAATTTCTAGACCCGCTGCTGGAGAAAGTAGATGGAGAAAGTCTGGAAAAGATTTGTGTAAATTCCTATAGGAAAAATAATGGAAGGTTAAAGTTTTCTTGGCAGATATATTTGTAGAAAAACATGGAACTTGTCGGCTTGTCGCATGTCGCCTCTCTAACATTAGTTTACCCTAGTTTTTTTTCTATGCCTATTTCCTATACCTTTTAAAGTCAAGTAGTAAACCCATAAACATATCTTTAGAGTGAAAGTCAATTAGTCTAAAATTAGCCATCTCTAATGTTGTAAATGTGCTAAATGTCGCATACATTTCACCCATTTCTTATTACCATAGTCGTAAGTAACATCCTGCTGATTACTGATTCTATTTTATGTGAGTTTTAATTTGCATTAATTATACTCACAAAAATTTATTTGAATTGTTTTTGATTTTAAAAATTACAAAATTTAACCTTGTTTACGACGTTTAAATATGTTTAAAAAAATTACAAAATAAATAAATTTTGTACATTTCATTATAAATGTTTAGTCACAAAAAAAAACAAATGTCAGAATCTAAATTAAATTGCTTTTCTTACAATGACAAGACAAAAAACGAATGGTATATTTATATATACGAGACTGACGGAGAAAGCACTACATATCTTTAGATTTAGAACAAAAACAAAACGACTTGGAGATGACAAGAAAAAAGTCTACGTTTGTTCTATATTATCTGAGGACAAATCTAAATCCGAATCTGAAAACCGTATACAAAACCGAGCAAGTCGTTAACTGCGAGAGGATTCTCAATCTTAATCTGTTCTTGAGCTAAACGCATGTTGAAGTGCTTTCACCAAAGCTTCACTAGTCCAGTACTTTAGCACTGCTCCCCATTCCACATCAAGACTTTCACTAGCTTTCTTATCACATTGCCAACTAAATTCGATCCACTAATAATACTAGTGAAAGTGCCAATAAGTGCAGAACAACATCATGGAAGTTTTGGCTCTGATAAAGAAAGTTAATAAATCACGAGTTTAACAAAAAAAAGTTAATCTCCTACTTACAATCGAAATCTTGATCTTGAGAATCAGTCGTCGGAGAATAATGTAACGTAAGTAGAAAGTACTAAAAAGTTGTTACAAATTTATTACTTCATGAATGGACGTCTATTTAAAAAGTAACTTTATTTTTTTTTGTTTAACAAAGAAAATATGTCATAGTTATTTAAGTTACTGTAAAATTCTAAAACAACAATGAATTAAAAAAGGCCAGACGTAATTTAAATTAATTATGTACAAGTTTTTGAAAACTGTAAAATACTTGATTTACACGATTTTAAAAGTCCAAAACGTTCTATTTACAAGTTTTTGAAAACTGTAAAATACTTGATTTACACGATTTTAAAAAGTCCAAAATGTTCTATTTACAAGTTTTTGAAAACTGTAAAATACTTGATTTACACGATTTTAAAAGTTTAAAATGTTCTATTTACAAATTTTTGAAAATTGTAAAATACTTGATTTACACGATTTTAAAAGTCCAAAATGTTCTATTTACATAAATACGTTTGTATTGCATACTACATATAGTTTATTTGAAGACATATAACGTCATTTGTTTTCAAAATGTCAAATTTAAAAGCTGAAGACAATTTTGAGAAGGTGGTGAAAGTAGTGAAAGTTGATTTTGAAACAATTTACGCAATCTAAAATAAGAACCAAACCCAATAATTTTCAATAAATTTTGAAAATATGTGCAAAAAACGGCCGTAAAATATGCCTTCGAACTGCCTGCTAAATATATAATTTCCACACTGTTAAAATTCTGGGACATTTAGAATATAGTGAAGGAACTATGTTTTATTCCATATTGGTTGTGTGGTGAGGTGTAGACGTAGTAAATGGTTTGCTTTATGTGTTTTCCTAAAGAATGTGATTTTAGTTGTTGAATGGAGGCAGCTGTGATAAAGTAGTTGTAGTTTTGAGTGAGCCGTAACCGTAACCGTATAGAGTTTATCTCGAGTCCGCTCCATACGTTTGAATTTGGGGGGAAGGAAAGTAGCTGGATCTGGATTGCGCATTGATATTAAATATTGGAGAAAGTAGTAGGAATAGGAATAGGGAAAGTGATGAAATTTGAAGGTTTTTTGAGGTACAGTTGTGGAATAAATCCAAATCTAAATCAGGGAAATTGGTAGCGGAGAGGGAGAAAGTGAGATAGATGTGTGGAGTGAGAAAATCTGGGAGAACATTATAAAGTGGATGGGAGAGCGAGAGACTCCATTCCTTTCAAATCCACATCATCCTCTTCCATGTCCTTTCTCTTTATCTCTTCCACACACCACATTCAATTCATTCCTTCAGTTCACAATCAAATTCCAATCTGGCTCCAACTCCATTCCACTCTCCCGCTACAGTCCACTCCATGGGATTCCCTCGCCAAGAAAAAAATATTTGAGAGAGAGAAAGTAAATGCATCTTGTTAGGATAGAAATAAGCTACATGACAATTTTGCTACGTTTATTATTTAATGCGTTATTCACAATTAGGTACTTATTAGAACTAATCAAAACTACTGCTATGCTTCAAATGTTTTAAATTACTTTATTTAGCATTTGAAAGTGTCAAAAGGTTTTACATCTTCTTAAATAACAAAATATGCTATTTTGACGTTTTAAAAATGCAAAGTATGATATTTAGGCTTTTTTAAAAATGCAAAATATGATATTAAGACGTTTTTAAAAATTAAAAATATGATATTTAGGCGTTTTAAAAAATGTAAAATATGATATTTAGACGTTTTTAAAAATTAAAAATATGATATTTAGGCGTTTTAAAAAATGTAAAATATGATATTTAGACGTTTCTAAAATGGAAATTATGGCATTTTGACGTTTTCAACAATGCAAAATATAATACTTAGACGTTTTAAAAAATGCAAAATATGATACTTAGACGTTTTTAAAAATGTAAAATATGATATCTAGACGTTTTAAAAATGCCAAATGTGATATTTAGACGTTTTAAAAAACGCAAAATATGATAATTATACCTTTGTAAAAGTGCAAAATATGCTGTTTACACAGTATTTATAAAGTGCAAGGCATGTAAATTAGTCAGTTTTCAAGTTACAAACCGCAAAATTATATTTGCATAGTTTTTAAACCACAAAAATATGATATTACTATTCTGCAATTTTTCACTGTTTACTTATTCTGCAAATAAATAAATGAACTACTGTAAAATTTGCGTGTTCAAGAGTGTCACAAATAATGCGCTACATTCCAGCAGTCACGATCGTCTCAATTATCATCAAAACATTACAAGTACGACATGAAATTCAAATAAAACACTTGAACAATACAATAAATGCATATGATTCAAGATAAAAGGAAAGTATTCCACACAAAAAAAACAAAAAATAAATCCAAATTCATATCACATAAAAATCTAAAAATTGAAAACAAACGTAAAGTTTGAATCAGACAGAGAAAATTGAGAAAGTTACAACTGGAAATGTAAAGTAATTCGGAATTTTGAATGGGCTCTGATCCTGATTGTGAAACAGATATAAAAAATAGGAAAATACTTTTGAGCGGATTTTTTTTTCACTTTCACTTTCATCTTCATCTCGTTGTACTTTTGGAGCTACAACTTTTACAACTGTAATCCAATATAGAGTCTGGGTAGCTGGGTGGTGTATACAATAGAAAACAATCATTTATATATGAAAAAAATAAGGAGGATAAGGACAACTGTCTGTGAGTGTGAATGATAACCATGGCCATGGTCATGGCAATTGGATGATATTATTCTGCTTGTCGTTATATATGCTACAAAAATAAGAAGGAACATAAGCTACGTTCAAAAAAAAATTTTGTGAAAGTATTTTGGAGAAAGTCGGCGAGAGAAAGTAAAAATAGGGAAAAAATGGGAAATATACAAAACAAGTAGGGGAAAGGAAGGGAAGAATGGTGTCAGCTTTTCTAAGAGATGAATATTCATTCTTGAAATTGAAAATGCCCCAAACTCCAAACGTTCTTTTTTTCTATGGAGAATATAAAAAAAGTAGTCGGGTATCTTCAGCTCATCGTCATCGTATTATCGCATCTCATATTATTCCAGTTTCAAACTCACAATAGCGGAGTTGTGAAAATATTTCAAGCGCAAAAGGTTCTAAGTTTGAAATTGCATAGTTATTAAACGATTACAAATACAAGGAGAAAGTCAGATACACACTTTCACTTTTTTTTTAACTTTTCAAAATGTTTCTTTTAATAATTCTAAAAAAATTAGAGATAACATATTTTGGAGGCAAGTAAAGTATTTTAGTTACATATGCTCTTTTGCACTTAAAATGAAAATGATACAAAAACAAAAATCCGGGAGATGTGATTGGATTTAATTTTGTTGAGCCACATTCCTTTTTTATATTTGTCCCCACGAATGCATGTTATGTGGATTGCAACTGCCTCAGTCTTTACTGTTACACACAAGGAAACCGCATCACATACATAGCAACTCACAGATATGTACTAAGCTTATTTTCCATGACCGCATATGTAGTAACCCTGCTCTCATTTCCTTTTTCCCCCTTCAATTTATATACGTATATACTACATTTTTAAATAGAAAAAACTACATATGTAGAGAAAAAAATTTACATTTAAATCTAAATCTAAATTTAAATTCTAAATCTAGACACTCAAATAATGCAAAGTGAAAGCATCAAGTGAGATTATGTTTTGCAAAAATTCCTCTCAGTTTATTCCAAGTTAGTTTTCCCCAAATCCACATTCACTCTCACTTTCACTGACTTTCACCAAATTTCACCAACTTTCCCTTTTAATCTCGTAATTTAAAAAGAAGATCGAGAATCAACAAGCGGATAATATTATCTCCCTCTCATTTTTTTTGATATTTACAAAAAAAATTAATTAAATCTTCCAGTGTGATTTTTTAAGTGCATTGGATTTTTGTTTGAATATACATACATGGTACGTACAACAGATTTTCATTCACTTTTTTGCCTTATGTGTAACCTTCTAAAATTGAGCTATTTTTTTAATTAGTCTGCAGGACTAAAACGCAAATGTTTTTCAGAAGTTTTAAGTAGTATTTGAACTTTTAATGGAGCGCATGCTCTTCTATGGATAGTACGTGAAAGTAAAAAAAAGTGTCTTTGTGGATAATTAGATTTTAATATAGGGCCAAAACCTAATTGAATTAGAGCTTGACATTTTATTTGATGTGATAATTAAGTCTGTGAGTGTTTTCCCAGTCCGTTTTTTGATTGACAAACATTGGTCGAACTAGTTGTTCATAACGTGTAATTAAACCATAGTTGGTAGCCGTTATGAACTACATTCCCCTGTGTTTGACCAAGTTAGAAACCTGGTAGGGCCGGACAAAGAATTGATTTTAGGCACGAATTTGTTTCCTTACAAAAACCAACATTTCGATTTTATTGATGGTTTTCTTTGCTAAAGCAAAATGTTGTATTTGTATGTTCTAGAAAAGTGAAAAATTTTCTATTTACTTGGTTCAAAAAAGTGCTCAATGTTCTATTTACATGTTTTGAGAAAAGTGAAAAATGCTTTATTTCCATGTTTTTGAAATATACAAAAATATTTATTTTGCATGTTTTTGAAAAGTCTCAATATTCTTTTTACATATTTTTGAAAACTGCAAAATGTTCCTTCTACACGTTTTTTGAAAATTCAAGCAGCGGGGGCTGCCTGCGTTGGCCGCAGCCGCATTATCCGGCTCTGAACCTGGTCATGATAAGGAATGTAGCATCTAAGCCTCCTTGGCTCCGCGTTGGGAGACTTGGATGAGAGTCCCTTGATTTTGATTTTTTTGACTAGTCAAAGAAGCAGAGAAGAAAACAGATGCTTAAATTTGGCGTTGTTTAAGAGGGTCTATAGAGCCATATGAGCAGAAGTGCTGCCCTGATTACTCCACAACTGTGCCAGATCATGGTGAAATGTCTGAGTGTGTAATACACATATATATGAGTGGACAATGGACTGGATACTGGATTACACTTAAGATAAAAGGCATGTTAGCATTCTTGGGACTGACATATTACACACAGCACTCCAAGAAAAGACGCGTCACAGACGGTGCAGTTTTGGCTTTCGTGCTCGGTCCTCTGTCCTCTTTCAGAGTGCAACATGTTGTCAAAGTCTCGAAACGTCAAGCTCTAATTCCTTCACGTTCTTCATCCATTCTATCACAGACTTTGTCTTCAACGGGGGTTGTCCCTAATTGATGTTGAAGATTTGTTGTTGCTATCCCATTCTGCTCGTATATGTCTGTAATTATGAAGCGTTTTAACTTCAAGCCTACTGACGCTAAGAACACTTAACAAGGCAATTGGTTTGAATATATTTGAATTTCACTGCACAGAATTTCTAAATAAGAGAATACCTCAAACCCTCGACCACCCTTCTGACTTCTGAGAAACGTTTGCTATTTGAAAAAATAAAGATAGAGATTTGGTTGAGACCAGAAAACGTTATACAAAAGAAATATTTCTAAAATAATTTTCCTACCCCGCACCTAAAATTTGGGTGCGGGGTAAGGTGGCAAAAAAAAAGTTGTTTTGCTGGGACCTGGGACTTACCCCCGTGAGAAATAACTTAATTTGCTGAGTGTCCTAAACTTCCTGAGTAGCTCCTAACGTGACTAGGGAACAATCTCTCACATACTTAAATGGAGCAACGTGGTATTGTTATGAGCTGGTTGGATGGTTGGAATAAGAATGAGTCGCAGTCCTTTTTTGGCCGCCATTTGAACTTCCAAGTCCAATAAATTGTGTGTGTGACGATGAGGCTGGAGAGATAAATTTTCATTAGTTTCTAATTATTCACAGAGAGAAGGAGAGAGAGAGAGGGAGAGAGGCGTGTGGAAAGTATTAATGGGTTTAGCTATCCTTGGTTCTTGGCTCAATTAGCAACTTGAGTCCCATCAAATCTGGGACAAATGACGACGAGGGAGTCCTTCCCCAACGCTTTATTACTTTCAATTCAAATATGCAAATCCATTAGCGAAACTACATCCCTGTCTCTCTAAGAGCCTATTTTATGAAGCGCGAAATTCAAAATCGATGCGCTCCTTAAAGTCATTCGCCATTCTTAAATGTTCCTTGTCTGTTTTGTTTTTGAAAAATTTTAAACGTTGATTATTTATTATTATATTTAAAAATAATTGAGGCTTAAAAAGGAAAGGTTATGGCTATAAAAACTTTCAAAACGTTTATTGCAAAACATTTGGCGAAAATTGTAAATTGGTTAAAATAGGCTGCATTCGTTCATTGGATCATTGACTTAATGGGATTCCGATGAAAACTAGATTATTTTGGATTTATCGTTTGTTGTAAATTTAATTATGTGGACACACGCTCCACATGGACTGGATTAAATTCATTAAATCCATGAATTCAATTCAATTTGTTCAAGTTGAAACTGCAAATTAAATTAAATCTAAATTCTGTATAATATTTCATGAGTGCAGTACTCCAGATATCATATTTTCCACCTTAAGAAAATTGACAATGGAAACGAACCATCAAGTCTTTGAGACTCACGCGTTCGCTCTCACATTCTGACGATGAGTTTCGGTTTCCGACTTTTAGATTTATGAGAAAGGCGACTTTCTCTTCAAATGAAATAGAAATTAACAAAATTCAAATCTGATTTTGTATTTGATTTAAATCCCCGGATTTTAGCTTGTGACAAATGATAAGGCACTGGTCAGTGTCAAATCTTAATCTCGATTTCGACGTAGGCGGGTAAGTTTACATTCTTAAGGTGATTTTTTATTTTGAAAATTGATTTTAAAAGTGAAAGCGAAACTTATGAAGAGAAAGTTTGAGTGGAAGTTAGCATTGAAATTTGAATTTCCCTCAATTTTGATTGCTGACTAGCTGACTAAAAACAATAACATAATGAAAAGTAATAAGAGTGACGCGTTGTTGTTTGGAAACCGTTTAGTTTTTCCCCCCACTTCGTTAGAATGGTGTTTTGGCTGAAAATAAGAAAAAGAGGAGGATCCATAAATGACGTGCTACCTAAATAGATAGAAATTTTGCGGAGATAAGGGATACTAATTTTACCATTTTGCTTTTTAGATTGACGATTTTAGTTAGGATGAATCTTTATCTGCAAACTTACAATTTTCTAATTTCTTCATTTTGTTGATGAAACAACTTGTGGATAACCCATTGAGTAAACGTAAAATGATAGAAAATTTGCATAATGAGTCCAACTGCCAGAGTCATCGTAAACGCAATTAAATTAAATTTGGGAGATAGTGTCATCTTGGTAGTGTGAGTTGACTTGAAATTAAATTAGTAGAGACTCCAACTGTCTGTAACGTAACATGATCTGGAGCTTGAATTAAATGAAGCGACGGTTTTGAAAATAATTTGAATATTTAATTAAACATGCCCCATAAAATTTTTCTATATAGTTCTCGTCCCCGTCCTGTATAGCACTCTAATAAGGGGGTGGGGGTGGGGGCGAGGGGGTGGGGGGCTGTCCATAAATGACAAATGTTTCTTGATTTGAGTAAATTAAAAATGTGCTACTTTTACAAATCGCGTTTCTTCTCGGTTTCGGTTCAAATCCGGAAGTAAGATCTGCCAATGTCAACTTCGCACTAAATATTCTCGATCCGATAAATAGGGTACACAAATAACTTTGGGGGTCGAGCCAAAAGCCGGTGCCGGTACCGGTGAACGTGCGATTAGAATTTCAAAAACTCCCATTGATTGACAAAGTCATGGTCCTGGTTACCGGTACCGGTACCGGTCCCTGCCCCTGCCCCGGAACGGTTTCCTTTGAAAATACGTCATGAACAGACAAAATGTCGTTTTGATGCGTGTAAGTTATGGTTTGGTTATGGGTCGCCTCGTTTAAAAAGACACTTTGGAAAGATTTAAGATTTTTCCTTGATCATTTTTTTTCTTCTCATTTTTGATTTTGATTTATTGTTGGAGAGAGTGGAGACTGGGAACTCTTGAAGAATTAGTAATGAGCTTTGTACATTGCATTGGATTGTCGGTGACGGAGACGGTGCCGGTACCGGTAGCTCCGTTTGAGTACATGGAAGTAATGGCAGGAATAACTGCGGTTCTCTCGGTTCTCGTTACACTTCCCCATCATTTATTTCTCTACTTCCTTGTGTATGTACATGTCTCGAGTGTCTTCGTGGCAGTGGCGATGGCCCTCACACAGAAACCCTCAGATTGTCGTGTTTGACACGTGAATATTTTTTGAATTTTTGCCAAATGTGTACAGAGAGATAGAGTAGGTACCTACGTTTGCGTACTGTTAGGTTTTATAGAACGTGTAGGAATTTTGTATGATTTCTTTCGATTTTGGGACCTCCACTCCCCACACACAGTCACACTTATTCCTAACCCACAAATTTACGGAAATCATAATAAGCTCGTCACAAGAAATTTTTTGATAGATTTTTGTAATGGCTCCCATATTTATCCAGGCTAAACATCCAGATAAATAAAATATGCGTAAAAGTGCTTCTAATATTCACTTGAAGATTTCTGTTCGTTAGATAAGTCATTTTGCAAAAATAAAATATTTTTAAGAAAAAATAAGGAATAAGTTCTATTCTATTGCCTCCTTATATCCTTTCAAACGCAATATACATATTGCAATCACATTCGTATAACGCCGCTTTCACTCCCGATTACGATTAAATTAAACGAAAGATTTTTTTTCAAGAAAGACAAAAAAAAACTGTAGAGTAGAAGAGGGGAGGACTATTCATGACTCCTGATGTTTCGTGATTTGCATTGGCCACATTGTCTGTTCGTATTTGTATTCGTCTGGTGCCATAATAAGGATGAGATCGTAATGTGCGTACAAATCACGTGAAAGTGAAAGTAGAAAGTGAAAGCGGTTTTTGCCCCTCTTAGGGTTTGCCCATAAGTAACGCCCCCACCCCCTTTCCCCCATTTTAAGTAATACCACCAACACACGAATATTTAAAAGGGATAAGGGTAGGGAAGCTAAGACAAAAATGTTAAATTCTCATGACGTCATTCATGCCTGACCCCTTAAGTACTCTAAACATGTGATTCCAAAAGTCACGTAATTGTAGTTTTTTCTCTAAAAAAAAGGACGAACAAAGAACTACTTTGAATATCAATGGAACTTCATGGAGCACGTTTAAATGTATTATGTATTTTATGTCCGTCTTCTACTCGTTTTTTTTTCTTATTCTTTTTTTGGTTGGTTGTGTGTGTGTGTTTCATTCAAAAAATGTGAATCGTTTCTCTCTCTCTCAAACGTTTCAACATTCAAACATTTGAAGAAAAAAAAATATTCAAAGAAGCAACTCAATTTCCTTGAAATTGCCAATAGGATTTCTACGTTTTCTAACCAATGGGATTCTAATGGGAAAATTACCATTTTTCTTGTTTCTACATAGCGCAGCTACATTCTGAGAGATGAGTTACATCCTCATTCTACACATAATTTATTTTTCTATTTTCCAATTTTACAACATAAAAAACGGCAGTTTCATGTTCTATAAAAAAAAGGAGAAATTTTTTGGAGTATTGGGGGAATTTTTTTAAATTTTCCCAAAATTTTCCAAAACTCATTTTTGTTCATTATTTTAATAGATCTTAAGGACAAATTTTTATCGTTTTTACAGTACGATTACGACTCCGCGACTACGACTCAACATTCTCCTTCTCGATCCTCATCGTCAGTATTGCCAAAAGTTTGTGCTGTACAAGAGAGAGAAAAAGAAATTGTCAGTGTATTAAAAAGTATGTAGGGGTCATGCATACAATACTTTGCAATTTTTAAAATTATTTTGTAGACCCACCTTTTTTAAAAAATAATTTCAAGAACTTAAGGCGTGATTGGGGCAAGTTTGAGGAGTGGGGGGGGGGGGGGGGGAAGCAGAAATATTACACTCTTTCAAGAATTTTATTGCACATCATTTACGGACGACCCTCTGCTTTCCTTCTAAATGTTATGATAGTAAAAGAAATAATGTAAACGATGCGATGAGGAAAAGTTGAAACAAGTTTCAGATTTTCTCCCATTTAAAATGATTGCCCACTTCTTCACTGGATTTTCCTTATTTTTTTTTTCAAACTTGTAAAATATTTATGTATATAAAAAAATCGTAAGCGCAAAACTTTGGTGGGCGAGATGAGTGCATGAGCATGAACAACTTTCTTTCTGTTTTTTTTTAGTACAGCCGTAGTAGTAGTAGTAGTAGTTGGTTGGTTTTTATTTTAGGCTACTATATAGTTATACTATATGCAGGATTATAAAGACTATAAATAATACATAAGAAATGGCTTTGGCAGTATATGCTAGTGCTGTAGGCTATAGGGTCATTTTTTAATTTTTAAAGCTCACAGCAGCATATTTGTTCGTCTAAACTTGCATTTTTTTTGTTTTTTGAAAAAAATTTTACTTTAAGAAAACTGTATCGCTAATAAAGGAAGGGGGGACCAAGTCCTCTCTTTAAAATCAAATGTTAAATCCCATAAGAAAATTTCATATTTTAAGTCAAACTTGAAAAATTGAAGAAAATAAAATCAGAAGTCGAAAAAATGTTTGACAATGTAGAAACAACAAGTGTGTCCCACCCCGCCCCCCCCCCCCCGCCCATTTCCCGTATAAATAAGAGATATAAATTGAGTATTAGTTTCTTTTGCAAGAGGTATTTGACGACGTTAATTACGTGGTCTGTAACTAATGAGGTATGTTTGGTGGGAGATAAGAAAGAGAAAGTTACTTGTGGGTGAAAGTGGGTGAAAGTAAATGAGAGCCAAGTGGAAGTCGCCAAGTCATATGTATTTTCTGGACTTTTGGAATGGATATAATTTGTACTTGTTTCTCTCTCTCTCTAAGCTTCCAGATTAGAATTTTGTCCATATAACATTCCTTTCAGTGTTTCCTTTCTCTCACAGTGACAGTGCCTTCACTTTCACTTCCACTTTCACTCCTTCCCCATTACCTACTTTCTCTGGATCATAATGTGGATGTCGATTTGGATCTCATCTTCGAGTGAGCATCCCGAGAGAGGAGAGGACATATGTTCAATCAAGGGCGGATACAGAAATATTTTCTCTGGGGTGGGCAATTCATATCTTGAGCGAAGAATCAAAATAGTCCATTTTCAATTTAAACATTTTAAGCTGTAGAATTAAAATGAGCTATGTAAAAAATACAAAACTACATGCGAAGTTGCACTACAATGTTAATTACGAGCTTTTGAAAAGTGCAAAATGTAGGATTTACGTATACTTTAAAAAAGTGTAAAATGTTCTATTTACATGTTTTTGAAAAGTACAAAATGTTCTATTCACATTTTTTGAAAAGTAGAAAATGTTCTATTCACATGTTTTTGAAAAGTGCAAACTGTTCTAGTTACATGCTTTTGAAAAGTGCAAAATTTTGTATTTACGTGTTTTTTTAAATTACAAAATGATCTATTTACATGTTTTTAAAAATTTCAAAATGTTCCATTTACACATTTTTAGTACCAAAATATTTTATTTTTTGTTGTATAGAAAGCGATATTTCTCTTTCAAGCTAAAACTGGACATAGATCATTTTGATTCTTCTCACAGGATATAAGTGTGCTATCTTGATTTAAAATTTAAACCAAGATATCACACTTGTATCTTATGTTTATGCTTGAATACCCAATGTTAGAAAATTATTTTGGTGGTGGGCAACTACCCTGTTACTCACACATTAGATCCGCCCCTGTATGTTAAACGTTGTACATAGCTAAGCGCCCAAAAAAATACAAAACAGACGCACAACATCTTTATTGTTATCGTTATTTTTCATCTTCTTTCTCAGTGGAAAAGACTCTGGGACGCTGTACAGGGAGAAAGAGATGATTCCTTGAAATTTATAGGAAAGAAAACGACAAGCGGGGGAAAAAAACGACGAGACTTTTTTTTAAAGGATTATTGGTGGTAAAATCAATGTGTACATTTTGTTTGGGTAGAAGGGGAAAATGGGAACAGTTAAAAGTGTATGAGGAATGCCTCAGCATCCCTTCCCCATCCCATCCTATGCATTTCTCCCTTTTTTTTCGATTTCACTCGGTTTGAAACTGACGCTTCTTTTTTAAGTGTTTCCATAATGCATATAGTCCATGATTTTTATTCAACTTTCCCCTCTTCATTCCTGTATTCCTATGTAAACTCTAAATACGCAGATTCAGACTTTGGCCAACTTTCAAAAAGGGATACAAACTTTTACTTATTATAAAACAATCCCCCAAAAAAGGGCAAAACAACTTTTAAGTGTGCAATAAAAATACGGGTTAAATTCAGATACTTTAAAGGCGTAAAGCATACTGAATTATACATTCTTACCTGGTCTAAATAATTAGGTTTTAATTACTAGGTTTTTGAGAGTGCTAATATTTAAAAATCACAATTTTAAAACATGTAAATATTTAAAAATCACAATTTTAAAACATCTAAATATTTAAAAATCACAATTTTAAAACATGTAAATATTTAAAAATCACAATTTAAAAAACATTTAAATATTTAAAAATCACAATTTTAAAACATGTAAATATTTAAAAATCACAATTTAAAAAACATGTAAATATTTAAAAATCACAATTTTAAAACATGTAAATATTTAAAAATCACAATTTAAAAAACATGTAAATATTTAAAAATCACAATTTAAAAAACATGTAAATATTTAAAAATCACAATTTAAAAAACATGTAAATATTTAAAAATCACAATTTAAAAAACATTTAAATATTTAAAAATCACAATTTTAAAACATGTAAATATTTAAAAATCACAATTTAAAAAACATGTAAATATTTAAAGATCACAATTTTAAAACACGTAAATATTTAAAAATCACAATTTTAAAACATCTAAATATTTAAAAATCACAATTTTAAAACATGTAAATATTTAAAAATCACAATTTAAAAAACATTTAAATATTTAAAAATCACAATTTAAAAAACATGTAAATATTTAAAAATCACAATTTAAAAAACATGTAAATATTTAAAAATCACAATTTAAAAAACATGTAAATATTTAAAAATCACAATTTAAAAAACAAGTAAATATTCAGAATTTACAATTTTTAGACGCGTTCAAATACTAAAAATCATGTGTTTTAAAAATGTAAAATGTTCAAAAATGACACAACTTTTAAACGTAAATAATTTTAAACCACAAGGGTTATTTAAAATAATGCCAAATTTTACTTTTAGCTTGTAGAAAATAGTTAAAATTGTGTAAAGATGCATCCTCTTGCATCCTGCTGCAAACAAAATGTTTCAAAATAAACAAGAAAAACGTCAAGAGTCACATATCACGTTTTGAATGTGTAGTGTCACTTATCATAAAAATTCTCACTGCTCATACGCACCCAGTGAAACAAGTAAAATAAAGGAGAAAGTGAACGGGAAAGGTACTTACGTCTAGTTACCTAGACAAGGAGATTACCTTCCCCGAATGACAAATGCAATTTATGTTAACACATACAAACACCCGTAGTATCCGTAGAAGCTTCACACACACACAAATATAAACACACAAGAGAAAGCGTCTGGTTGGTTGGGTGTGGTGGTGGTGAAAGAATTGCTTATTTATCAAGTTGTAAGATAAAAGAAAAAAACCAAGAGACTCGGATGTACATTGTCTTATAATATAATGTTGTCTCTGAGCAAGGTGAAAGTATGGTGAAAACTTTCACGCAATTTTATTTTATATAAAAAGTGTGTATCGTTTGACTTTAGAACATGCAGCAAACGGTAACGGTTATGATTCACGCATTGTTTGAATTTCCATTCAGACTTTCTCCATATTGTCACTTTCACTTTTTTTGGCAAAAACGGGTGCGGTGAAAGTACGATTTGTATTGAATGTTTTTTTTCTGTCATTCCGTTTTTTGCTGGATTTGGATCATTTTTCATTTCAAGACCAATTTCAATCGAGGCTGGTCTCGCATTTAGTTGAAGTATTGAAGTAGCTCCTTGAATAAGCCAAACTTAGATTGTAAAATTACATGGGCATATCTAAAAAATTGGGTTAAAAAACAAGAAATAATAATAAAATAATCTTTAGGGTAAATCAATTAGATTTTAAATTTTTTTTAAAGTGATTGAAAAGTCCTTTTAACCCTTTTACAACGTTGTTAGTGGCAAAACTTAAATAAATATTGCAATGTCCGATAGATAATATGTAGCGTATTTTAGTATAGGAAGTTTAACATTTGGAATTTGGATTAGGTGAAAGTATGTATTTTAGATATGCACTTTTTTTATGTAAGAAATACTAAAAAATGCCGATATCGTCTGTGAAGAATCAAAATGACCTATATCCATTTGTAGCTAAGAACAATATCTACTACTAACAAAAATAATTAAATATGTCTTGAGAACATTTAAATAGAACATTTTGCACTTTTCAAAAATATGAAAATACAACATTTTACAATTTTCAAACATTCTTAATTAAAACATTTAGCACCTTTTCAAAAACATGTAAATAGAACATTTTACAGTTGTCAAATAAATCATGAAAATAGAACATTTTACACTTTTCAAAAACATCTAATTATTAAATTTTATATTTTTTTAAAATATGTAAATAGAAAATTTTACGCCTTTAAAAAACATGCAAATAGAACATTTAACACTTTTCAAAAACATGTAAATAGAACATTTCAGACTTTTCAAAAACTCGTAATTAAAATTTTACGCATGTTTCTCATTTTGTTTTTATGACATAGCTCATTTTGATTCCAGCTTAAATTGGATTAAGGTCATTTTGGTTCTTCACAGACGATATATATCTATATGCATAAACTACGTATGTAGCCACTTTGTGAAGAATCATACAAAGGGATGCATATGTATGTGTCTTGTCTATTTATATAACATGACAAGTTAGACAAGGGAGAAAGAAGAGTGTGAGTAAGTGACTGGGTAGCGTAAGGGAGTCTTATTATTTGCTTTCTCCGCCGACTTTCTCCTTTTTTGTCAAGCTCTCCTCCGTACATATATGTACATGTAAGTGTAGTTTATGGAGTGAGTAAAAGGCGGCCGGTTGAATGGATTTTCGAGGGCCAGTTGATAGATGACATCGTGTGCCTTCACAGCAGCATAGCCTCCTGAAATTCCCACATAAAGATTCTCTCTTTTTTTTCTCTCTCTCTCTCTTCTTCCAAGGACTTTCTCTCATAAATTTCTTGGAGAAATCAGATGAGGGAAAAATAACATGAAACTACTTTTGGATTTTCGATATTTTCCTCCCTATCACATTTATGCTGTCTACATTATATTATATTAGGCATCGTGTTATACTTATGCTGTTACACGTATCTAACGTGCAACCATTGGGCAAGCAAGTTGTAAGGCTTTCGTTTGTGAAAGTAGCTTTCTCCTCTTTGAACAAAGTTGTTCCAGATTTGTACTGTACATTTGGGATGAAGCGGATTCTTTTCAAGTTAAAGAGTAATTTATACGTTAGCGATAATGGCAAATATTGGTTTGTCAAGAGTTGGTACATTCTGCTCAATCTGTACACTTTCACTATCTATATTATTTTCTACTTACTTTCTTTCTAATAAATATAGCTGCCACAAAATTTCAATAGATTGTTAAAATGTAACCATGTCTACACGAAATACTTCATTTTTTTAAAATGTGGACGGTCTTAGAAACATGTTTCTTTTGGCAAAACTCAAAGTGAAAGTCTGGCTATATAACGTAATATATCGATTGTGAAGAACCAAAATGACCCATATCAAATTTAGGCTACAATGAAAACGAGCTGTGTCATAAAAACAAAATGAGAAACATGCGTCAAATGTTATTTACGGGTTTTTGAAAAGCGTAAAATGTTCTATTTACACGTTTTTGAAATGTACTGAAATATTTTATTTACATGTTTTTGAAAAGTGCAAAATCTTTTATTTACATTTTTTTCAAAAGTTCAAAATATTCCATTTACATGATTTTTAAAAGCGCAAAATGTTCTAGTTACATGTTTTTGAAAAGTGCAAAATTTTCAATGTAAATGCTTTCAAGACATGTTTCAATATTTGTGTAGATAGTGGATCGATATTGTTTTTAAATTCAAATGAATATGGGTCATTTTGATTCTTCACAGATGATATGAATTATTTGCAAATTTTGTAGCCATTTTGTAAAAAGAACTTCGTTATTTTTGGGTTTTTACACAATGTGCGCCATCATTGTGATAAAATTACACGTTGCGAATTCCTAATGGTAATAAATGCTTTCTCCACTTTCTCTCATGCAGCATCTTGCCGTGCCCTAGAACTGTAAATTTTCATTTACAGCCTTGGCTTTAAAGTCTATTTACTGTATTAGATGGCTAAAAACATGCCATATGTCTTCCTTAGAGAAAGTTGGAGAAAGCAAGAAAAAATTGGTGAAAGCAGTGCGCGTTGTAACGTTGTTAAAAAAATCAAAAAAAAATAACAAAAATTTCGTTCATTAGTGAACTAAAAAATTATGTTCTAAAATATAAACAGGAAGCCTATAATTTCCTTTTTAGTGTTTCTACATTGTGTGGATGTTTTTAAAAGTAATTAGAAAATGAAATTTCATTCACAAGAAAAAGTAGTAAAAAAATAGTTGTGGTGGTTTGGATAAAGAAAATATTATGTGAGTGTGTAGCATTGTGTAAATAGCGGGAAAGTTGTGATAGTGAAAATGTATTGAGGAAAGAGCTTAGATTTGTATCTGGATTAGATTGAAAATCCCTGTCATTGAAATCTGTATCTTTTGTGTGGGATTTTGTGGGACTTTGTGGACAAAGAGGAAAAAAGGAAAGTATAAACCGCAGACAGGAAAATAAAGGAAGACAAATCCAGGAAGGGACATGAAAAAATGGGGTAAAAAAGTGAAAGTATTGCTTTCAGTTCTCTAACATTTTGCCCTCAAAATCAGTGGTGCTATGTCAGTAGTGCTACTTTTATTTTGGTCATATGGTTTCTTCTGTACGACCATATGTGTCCACAGTCTTTCAAATCAAGGGCTTTTGCTTTATTTAAATGCCAAATCCAGACTTTATTTTTATAATTATTATTAATTACTTGTTTTATCTGAATGTTATGAAAAATTGTAAGCACAGATCTAAAAATATTTTCAAATAATTCTAAAGATGAATATTTTTGTATGAAAATTTTGTATAAATGCTAAAAATTTATAATCTAAGAATTTTAGAAAGTTTTAAAAATTCATATTTAGCAACTTTCGAATAATGCTAAAAATAAATAATTGAAAATTCAAAAAAAGGAAAACAAGAATTTTCATATTTTTAAAAATTACTAAACAAGAAATTTGATATTTTCAAAAAGTACTCTAAGTGATTATTCTGATATTTTTAAAAAGTTTGTTAAAATAAATATTTGGCAACTTTCAAATAATGCTTAAAATAAATATTTGGTTATTTTAAAAAAATCGATAATTATAAATTGTATTTTGCAGTGATCTAATTCACAAATTTTCTCACATGTTTTAAAATTCTACTTTATTTAAAAATAGCCAACATCACAACAGTTATTGCTGTGTAAAATATTTTTCCCAATAATGATTCTAAAAAATGTTTTAAAAATATTTTAATTCTAGTTTAAAGATTTAAACGAAAAACGTTTGAAAAATTTAAAGCCACTTCAAAATTGATGTTTATTTGACATGAATAACGTATAGAAAAAAATATGAGTACACAAAGGCGCGAAAACTTTATTGAGTCACTTTCGCAATGAATTGCAATAGCCTTACAAACTGAGTGAGTATACAAAACAACATTTTCTTAGTTATAATTAAATTAATTTTTAGAAAAAAGTTCTAAATAAAAACACAATTCCAACTCGTTGTTATGGAAGTTCTCTGATCATAATATTATGTGAATATATCTCATTACACTATTCTTCTTAACTCAATTCCAATATTTCCAACTCAATTATCGTCTTACTTATCCTACTTTCTATGACTTCATCATATAATTTACCAAAGTAAAAGTCAGCTTATCCACATAAAATAAATTTCTCGGTCTTTATACCTTTGTAAAGATATTTACGATTCGGATTCCATATAACAAAATTGATTTGTCTTTTTTTTCTTTGCAGCTTCAAGGATTCGGTACGAAATCACGAAAGGAAATTTTGGTGGAGCATTTGCTGTGAAAAATATGACGGGCGCCATTTACGTGGCGGGTCCATTGGACTATGAGAGCAGGAAACGGGTACGGAAAACAATACTTTCTTTTTTCTTTTTTGCCTCTGTCAATATCTGTTAAGGCATATTACGATTACCATTGATAGATTCTAGTTATATTCATATACCACCATGTAACCCATACGCGAAAATAGGGACATGTACTTTTAGTATACTACTTACACTAGACACCCAACAACAACTAGGACCCAACTAGGAACTTTCTCCCTCGTTGACCATTTAATTAGTTTGAAGATTAAAGGAAAGGAAAATATTTGCGAGTTGGGTCCAATTTTTTACTTGACCAGTTTTTACGATTGTTTTACATGAATCTACGACGATCTTTTTTCCACACTAAATTACATTTCTAACATAATATATTTGCTGCATCTGCAAAACAACACAGAATTACTATAGAAATTGAAATCAAAGCAGACAAATAAAATTGGTCATTTATTTTGGTCTACTCTCTACTGATTTCCTATTCGTTTTCAGGCTCTAATTTCAAATTATTTAATTTGTTTATTCGTCCAAAAAAAGTTTTATTGCAAAAAATTTAAATTGGTTATAAATTGGCGGCAATTAAAAATGTTTTAAAATTTTTTATCTCCTTAATTTTTTTCTTGCTTAACACGATCATCAGTATGAGTTAAGATTGGCTGCGTCGGACAACAAGAATGAAAATTCCACAACTGTCGTAATTAATGTGAAGGTAACACTTTTTAATAGAAAACAAAAATGAGTCAACAATTGTTTTATTTTAATTTAAACAAATAAAAAACCAAAGCAATCAAAGGAAATGAATTTGAACTAATATTTTTTAAAAACAATATGGTAATACACGACAGGATGTGAACGATAACCCGCCAGTCTTTGATCGGCCCACGTATGAAACACAGATCACAGAGGAGGATGATCGAAATCTTCCGAAACGCGTTCTTCAGGTTTAAAAATATATACAAATTAAATTGTATAATTTTTATTTAAACAAAAAAAATTTCCCGCTGTCCCAAATTATCTCACGTGATAAAAAGAGTCAAAGGATTTAATTAAAAATTTAAGAATTGAAGTCGCTATATTACATCATCGCTTCTTGTTTTTTTTGTTCTGCTTCAGATAGCATGTTTTGTTTTGCATATTTTGTTTGTTTGACGTTTTACTATTCGTAGTAGTTATAGACCCAATGACCCAATAATACTAACGGCGTTGCACTCTTAACTGAAAAAACATGGTCTTCAAATAAGCACTTGTGCTGAGGCTATGGCGCTGGACAAAGAAAATCTAAAGAGGAGCCGACATTTTTCTTTTTTTTAGTACACGTCAAAGTGACGGGGTGAGTATTTGAGAGAAACATAGGGAAATAAGTGGGGACTATAGTCTCTCTATAAACGGACAGGCCGAGTGATGTCATGTCCAAAATTCCAAAAGTTGGTCTAATAACCGTTTGCCTTCATTTCAAATGGGCTCTTTGCCTCTTTGGAAAAGTGTGGATTCAACTTTTTTTATAGTCTATACTTTCTCCATGTGCATCCTCCTTTCTCCATAAAAAACTATAAGCAAACTAGCCACTTTCGTCCCCCCCCCCTTTTTCTCTTTAGCTTTAAGTTTTGTAATACAAACATTTCCATGTACAAGCTTCAAATCCGTAAAATCCGTTTTTCGGTTTTCCGTTTTTTTTTTAGATTTCGATTTTTTTTATTTGAAGTCTTTTGTGAGTTGTAGTTTTCCTTGTCGTTGCCATTGCCGTTGTCGTCGTTGTCGTGCTGGTTCCCCTCCACACTACGTCCCTAGTTTATTTCCGTTGTAAAAGCCTAAAAAGTAATTGACTATATATATCTATATTTAACAATTGGGCAGTTGGCAGTTTCGCTATCGTTCTCTGAGTCTGACTCTGGCGTTTATTAGAAAATTAATAGATATGGCTTTTTCAACCAGTACTGCGAGTAGTAGAGTATAAGGGCACTTACACTATATAGGCGCACACGTGCTAACAAAAACTAAAATCTCTTATCTGACACCCTAATATCCGCTCTATAATCCCTCCAGAGGCTTCAGTTTAGAAAAGCCTGAAAAAAAACAAAATATTGATGTAGCATGTAGTTAGTTATAAGCTCCTCGCTAAAGATTTTGAAAAATTTTCAAAAAATATTTTTAAAACTAAAAAAAGAAAGCAGATTTTTAATAAACTTTTAATATCAAAATTTATTAAAAAAAGCGTGCACAAAATTTCTTGATTGACTTTCACCTTTCACCGTAGAAAGTCGTTGAACGTACTAATTTTTTTTACTTTTTTTTCTGTGGTTTCTAGTTTCAAATAATCGAAAGAAATCATTACATGGCACGGGAAAAAAAACTATACGATGTTTATAATGATAAAGAATTTTTTTAGCCCTGGTTTCTGTTGTAAGTGGACGTTGACGCTCGAATTCGCATTGACATTGACATTGACGCTAAGCTGTTTTACTTGCGTATGCTATCGCATTCACTCAGTCTTGAGCTTACGTCACTAAACATTGACTAACATCTCTGTACTTCCAAACCAAAATGCGTAAAAAAGGGTCCAACTATAAATATATACGTCTTGTATTTATTGAAAACATCTCGGCTCAAAATGCTCCAACATGCATTAGTTGTGTCTGATCTGTACTTTCACTTGGCTGGTGGATGGTTGGTTTGTATTTTTCCATGTGTGGACGCAGGACTGCTACACATAGTATTAAAATCTCCTATGGCTTTAAGTTGTACATATAAAACAGTACATATAAATCTGTGGGGAAAGCTATGTTGGCTATATGGGTTGATTCGTAATTTGTATAAAAGATTTTTTTCTTATCAGACCGAAACTGGCATTTCCACTTCGTATTTCTCTTTCCTTCTTCTCTGTCTTCTCCCGGCACTGCTGCCGCTCATTTACGGAGCATTTTCATCTGCTCTTCGGACTTTCACTTGGAGAAAGCGAGAGAAAGAAAGTAGTGTAGGGAGATGGGAATTAGTAGGACGGGACTGGAGGAGGCATTGTAAGCTGTAAGCTGTAATGAATGACAAAGTTGATGCTTGATCCTCCTTTCCCTCACTTACTTTCACTCCCGTTCCTCTCTCCCCCTTTGCCCTTCCCGACTTTCTTCTTCCGCTCCGTTTTAATCGCAGCCTATGCCCTTTCTCTTAGATTCTCCTCAGGCCGCCTTCTTCAGCATTTTTTGCCGTCTCCAATTTCCCGATATAGAAAAGTGATAGTGGTAGTAGTCATAGTAGTAGTAGTAGTAGTAGTAGAGATACCCTGCCCGTGCAAAAAGTCAACTGTATTGTAGATTGTAGGGAAAGCATTGAGAATTGAGAACCATGCTCCATTATATACAGTGATGTAATTACTAAGAGTTAGAGTTCAAAGAGAAACAACTTAACTTAAGGATGGCGAGAGAAAGCACTGGGGAAAGTAAGAGAAAGTGTTTTAGTTAACTCTCCCTCTGTATTTTGAATTTGTATAAAAATTCATGCGTATATCGTATCGTGGTTCGTGTGCATCAAACAGCTCCTTCTTTTCACCCTTTGACTTTCTCTTTTACTTTGGCCCATGACCATGTTCCCTTAGTTCTTAGCTTTCGCTTAAGAAAGCCCAATCAATCTAAAGAATCACACACACACACTCACAAATATTCTCACTTAGCCTGTATTTAAGTGTCTGCGTAATGCGTAAGGAATGAATATAGGGCACTGTACAGTATACTTTTGACGATTTAATGATAAACACACAACCAAACTTTCTCCCTCTTATTTAAAAAAAAAAAGATTTTTTCCAATTTTATTTTGTGGGCTGGTGCTTATCCTTAGCCATATACTACTTGGTTTTAAAATAATAGAAAAATCTAATTACATGCTTAACCCTACTAAGTCAAGTAGAATAGAAGCACATCAAGAGTGAAAGCGAGCGAGTTTAGATTTTATGGAGGCGTATATAAATTTTGTACGTAGGAAAATTTTACAACTCTCCAATCCAAGTAAGGAATAAAGACTCTATAAGGTTTAAGACGTACTAATTGTAGTGGAGGAGAATTAATTACGGAACTTGAAAGCAGTGACCATTTCAATTGTCTAAAACCATTTGTTCAGTTTCTATTTTATTGGCAGTAGTAAATTCAATTGTCCTATGCGATTCCCGCCTCTGAGACCTCAAGGCTTTTACTTTGTTCCTTCTTACGATGAGTTTACTATGGGCTTTTTAAAATATAAATATTTATTTAAATAATTAAATACGTAGTATTAAATACACTGGATATGAGAATTCACCTTTTTTTTATTAAATTGACAAATGTTGCAAGGAGAAAGTGCTGTAAAATTTGGATGCAAAAGTACTACGGCGATGAGCAGATATTGATTTTATAAATTTGTAGCGTGGACTTGAATTTAAATTGCAAGTTGAATTGCTCCATGAACACTTGGAGTGAAAGTTTGGTGGAATTTCCAATTCCAATCCTTTGGATTTTGATATCAAAATCCGCATGAACAATGTCAATCGTTTTATACACAGCTCTCAGAGGGAGATGGCAATGGTAATGGTAATGATAATTGCAGAGGCCGTTGACAATGGTGAAAGTACATAGTCATGTTAATCAAAGTGAGAAAGTCATTCACAGAGAACAGAGTGAGTCACTACTGCTCTCAACTCTGCAATTTACATCCTACGACGAATGCAAGGTGGTGGTGGTGAAAGTCCATGTATATGTACATACACTGGACTGGACTGGACTGGAGAAAGTGGAGAAAGTAGATACAATCTAAATCTTAATCTAAATCTTTTACAACTTACTTTACTCCTTGAGAACAGCATCGTCGGAATCGAGAGCAAATAAAGTTTGAAGAGATTAAAGTGAAAGGAGGAGAGTGAAATCAAAAGTGAAAATAGAAGAGAAAGTACAATGAACACAAAATTCTGAGGATTTGAACGTATTTTCAAAGCAAAACACGATACCAATACAACCGTCTAATGGAAGATAAGGAAATCTTCAAAGAAAGCCGAAAGGCTCAATCACTTTCACTCCATTTACTAAATTTTCTGTATATATACTCTTTTGCCTGTATTTTTTTATAAAGCAGTCAAAAGTGTACGTGTGCTTTTCTAGGTCAATCATCTACTTTTCTAATTATTTCTTGGACTACCAAAAAACAAAAAGTCTTGTAACTTTTCAGGAAACAGTGGAGATGTATTATTAAGCTATTTACCAATGTAATACATTCTATTTTGAAAACCTGTAAAATTTTTTGTGCTAAAATATTCCAGAAATTATTTGTTCCAAAAATAAGGAAACGAAAGTCGACAGTAAGAATCACCAGCGTCCAAAGTTGTATTAATAGATGGATTTATCAAAGTAGACATTAGGAGAAAACAACCCTAAAAAGTTTTACTTAATTATATACTTTGAACTTTTGTAATGAAACATTCTTTCTGACTTTGACACCTGTCTATATACTAGGAAAGGAGCAGAAAAATGGAGTAAGATAACAATTTTAATAAATTAAAAGGAAAGTTGCTTTCTTTCCATTTCCATATACACAGCATTGATTGTAGTGATACAAAAATAGTATCATTCGAGGCACTCACAGTACAGAAAATTTTGTAAAATAAAATTGGAAAATTAAGCAAGATAAAGTACTTAGTAGATATATGAATTAAATTTGTAAACTTTCAGATGTATTTACATGTACCGGCTGCGACATGATGGTGAGGGCTTTGGACTTAAATAGTATTAAACGGTAGGAGGAGATTGTTTGGAAAATATCGGAGAAAGTAGTGAAAGTGGAGAAAGCAGTGAAAGTCTTTTTTTACTTTATAGTTCATTTCTCATTGGAAAATCTCATTGCTTTTTACTTACGATTAGGTCTTGATATAAACTGTATATCAATGTAGAGGATCCTGTTTTGGGGGAGGAGGATGAGGGTATATTGTAGAATAGGAGAATGACTATATATATATGTAGATATACAGTGTGTATGTAGCATATAGGGCATATGTGGAGGATGGGATTTATATGGGGGAAGCCCGCTTGTATTTTACATTGACGCTTCATTTGATTCTTTAGAGCTGGAGTTGAGAGTTAGTTACGAGGACAGTCATGACTCTGAAGATACCACTGTAATATCTTTATGTTGTCATGCATTACCTCGTAAAATATCTACAGAAACCATCCCGCTCTCCGTTTCAGTGCAGTTGGAAGGAGCGAGAGCGGGACTTTGTTTTTTTCCCCTTTTTTTTGTGGTGTATGTGGCGGCAAGGACAAGTGACGGCGGGTCCTTATTGGCTCAGGAAGATGCGCTACAATCCTTTTTTTCTTCCTTCTTTTCGATTCTTGTTTTTATGTATGGAGATGGAGACGGAGACGGCGGGGTTAGATTTTTGTATTTTTTGGATTTTAGATTCAGATTTAGAAAGGAGAGAGAAAGCATATGTGTTCCTGGGACACTTGTGTGGACGAGGCTAAGAAGTCAAGTCACTCGTGACTTTCCCTCTGGTTCCAAATGTCTTTACAATTTCACAATTTCTCTCGTGTCAACTTCCTTTTTAGCTTCACATTTCATCATTTAGGGCGCAAATATGCAAAAATCAGCTGAGAGAGAAAGTAAAAATTTATTTTTATGTTTTTTTTTAAACTCAAACATTTTTTTAAAAACTGTAATTTTAAAAGTATCCTTTCTTTCTAATTTCGTATTATCTATGTAATATTCTTTAAAAATTTTTTCATTTTCCTCAAATTTTCGAGTTCTGCCATTTGCAAATTTTTAAGGGTAACCAACCCCAACTTGTAGGAAATCCAAATCCAAGGAAGTATTTTGTCCAATGCGTAGGTAGAGAATTTTGTTGGTTTGGTTTTTAGTCGAGTTCCGGATGGAGATTTGTGTCAAATGTGGGACAAAGAAGACAAAGAAGGAGCGAGAGACTTTTTCGTGGGAAGTTAAAAATAAAAAACGAGGAAAAGGAAGAGAGAGAGAGGCTCTCCTTTTTTATCCATATTTCCAACATTTTTTGACTTTCTTGGCAAAAGCCCCACTAAGCCTACAGAGCCAATCCTCCACTGTCATTTATATAAATAAATAAAATCAAACCTTTAAGCCCATAACCACAAAACCCAATCCACCACCGGCAACAACACCCACACCAACAGAACGAGACCATAGAGACGCAGATATTCGACTTTGTTGTGTCGATCTAATTGAGGAGAGCGGAAAATGGGAATCTGAATATTTGATCTTGGTCGGTGACGGTGCCGGTGCCGGTGCCGGTTTTGTGCGGGGATTGGTGCGAGATATGGGTCTCCGTATTTCCTGTCCTTTGTTGTTTCTTTCACTATGTGGTTTCCACTCAATTCATTCAGCGCTCGCGTCCATCCATATTTTTATCTACACCCTCTCAAGAGTGTGTCCAAATCCGAAATCCGAACCGGTTCATTAATCTCACAACTCGGATAGCAGCTGATCGTATCTGTCTCACTCTGGCCTACATACTGTGTGGTGTCATTTAATCTGGTTTTGGGCTAGACCGCCCTACCGGTACCGGTACCCGTACCAGTACCAGTACCGGTAAATAACTCTTGTGTTTAAATGTCACTTTTTAATCCTACACAAATTCCGCAGTGTGATAACAACAACACCACCGCTACCACAACTAAAAACAATGGCAACAAATTCCGGTTCCGGCATTTGACGATGACGATGACCAACGCCGTAATTCGTTTATATAGTTGATGATTTTTATAATTTTTTTTAGGCAATATTTGGTCGTAAATTTCTGATCCAAATCCAAAAACATGGCTGACAGTAGGTTTCCGTTCCAGTGTCAGTTTCAAATATATCGCCCTTCCAAAATTTTTGAATTCTAAATCCCCCGCGCACACTTCCTGTGCCAACTTTGAGGTCGAAATTATTTTAGTCGTCCCTCGAACGAATTTTAATGATTTTCATAATCTTTCTTTTCGTTTTTCATTTACTGCTTTCGCGTAGTAATTATTACTGGGTATGTATACATATAATGCCTAATGTAAATGTTGGAAATATTATTACGAGAAATCTGTGCAACCCCCCCCCCCCCTCTCCTCCCTCACACAATTGATGTCATAGATGGACTCGTATTAATTTAAAGCAAATGTTGTGGAATAAATTGTGAAAATGTTCCTATCACAAGCATTAAATATATGTTGAAATTGTGGACGATGGATTCAATGAAAAACATAATTTCCGCTCAATTTCCTTTCCTTTTTCGTTGGTTGTGTTCTGAAGGCTCCGTTTCCGTTGTTGTTTTTGTACGAGCCAAAATACTTTTAGCATAAAATATTGAGCTACACGTACTATTTACTTTGAGTATTGCACAATTGTTAGTGTAATTATATAATTTTAAATATGATTTTTTTTTTAGAATTTAGAACCTTTATTATATGGTAATTAATTTAGTTAATTAGCACACTATATTTATTACTGATTATCACACGTGTCTATTATTTAGTTAATTAAATACATTGATATTTTATTTATATATTTGCAAAATTTTTGCATGGCTTTATCCCTTGTTGTGTTTGTTGCAATTTTTTTTTTAGTTTTTTTTTTTTTGAACCTTGGTTTTTTTTAGTATGATTTGACGTTGGTTGCATCGGACAGTTTGAATGAGAATGAAACGCTTGTTTCCATAAGAATCCTCGATAAGAATGATCTCCCACCTGTCTTTAGCCAGCCTATGTACACTGCTGACATTCTTGAAGAGTATGCTGGAGTCTTACCTCTTAAGTTACTTCAGGTATCATTTCAAATTTTTTTTTTATTATTATTTGATTTTTTTTTAAATTTTACTCTCTTCCTATGGTCTGCCACTTTTGTTTACTGTTGGTTTAAAAAAAATTGATTCTCCCGCTTTTTTTATTTTGTGAATGATTTTTGTGTTTCCCATTTAGATTGCATGCATTAAAATTTTGAAATTTCATTTAACCGAGTACTCGGTTAAATGTACAGTATCAGTCTGGGGCATGTTTTTTTAGTTTTTAACACACTACTACTACGCTAAGTGATATGTATTAGACATCCTTGCCCTTGAATCCTTGAATTCTCGAATTTTACCCCAAAATTCGACTTGACGAGTTTTCGATATTTGACGCGTTATTTTAGAACGGGAGGGGGAGAGGTTTTGAAAATCTGAATCTGAATTTCCGTACTATTTTGTATTTTTGGGTATTTTATGCATATAGATTGTGTCCTCCTTAATTTATAGTTAGTCCCAGAGCGGATATAAAGTCATTTTATGGCTTTCCACAGTCATAAATTATGAGGCTGATCCAGGGACGCGGGGCACGTTGAGCGGGGGCTTCGTAGTTGCTACTAATCGTAAGGAGAAAGTAGGAACATCATTTTGCTAACGTTTAAAAGTGGGCACAAGGTTTTTTTCTTCTTGTAGTTACAGTTTTATATTATGGCCTCCTTCTACGCATTTTCTCAACCCTCTGACATAACTCACATTTCACAGCCTTTTAGAAAGACGCAACTCAAAACTTCAACTCTAAAACTCTGAGAATTGGTGACTTTTTTTCTTGTGAATGAGTAGAAAAAAGTTGCTCCTTTAAAATGCTACAAGAGACTCTTTTTTCTGTTTGGCGTCGTCCGCAAATGACGTGGTAGAAAATTCCCCATTTTTAAATAGACCCTGTCATTAGCTTAACCATTGCGTAAATGACAAATATTTAGCCAAGTAATCTAATTGAACCTACTTACTACTTACTTATGACGTCATTTGTGGACGGTCCCTTTTTCTGTTTTGACGAGATTTGAACTCAAATCGGAAATTTGAATTTACCACCGGGGAATTGTGTTGAACTGCATTATTGTGTTTTATTGTGATTTTTTCTGATGGATAATGGTGGACGGTGGTTGGCGATGGTGAATTAATTAAATTTTGGAATTTTTGTGCTAAAATAATGTTTTGAATTTTGCCGCTTTCGCTTCTGTAGTTTTAGTCTAAATGTTACATAGTTTTTACGCGTACTAATTTAGTTTGGTTGTGGAACTAATTTAAAATTTGAAATTCTATATTATGAAGAAACGTGAGATGAGGTGGGACAGCGGGTGATCTTTGCTATACAATAAAAAATTTAAAAAATTTAATTAAAAACTTACTTTATTTTGTCTTGTAATTATTTGCTAAAATTTTGTAATTTGACTGTAATTTGAAAAATGGAACGAATTTAGGTGACTGCCAATGATGGAGATCGAGACAGACCTCAAAATATTGTTTACTTTTTGACTGGGCAAGGGATCGATCCGGATAACCCCACGAATAGCAAATTTGACATTAATCGGACCACCGGTGAAATTTATGTTTTGAAGGTAAGCAGTTTTTTTTTTCTTGTACAGTGGGTTCGCCATATAAGGTACTTGGATATAACTTGGAAATTTTTATACAATTTTACATCGAAAAATGGTGTAAAAAAAGGATTTTTTCCTGTAAAAAAAACCAACTCACTCAACTCACACGTTTCAATTTCACTAATAATGAATTTTATGTATTTTAAAAACCAACCAAATCATTCAAATGAGCTGGTTTGCACATTTACAAATCATGTAGATAGAGTAATTTACAACTTTTAAAAAGCATGCAGATAGGACAATTTACAACTTTTAAAAAACACGCAGGAAGAAAAATTTACAAAATTTAAAAAAAAATGCAGTTAGAACAATTTACAAGTTTTAAAAAACATGCAGACAGAACAATTTTCAACTTTTAAAAATCATGCAGATAGAGCAATTTACAACTTTTAAAAAACACGCAGAAAGAAAAATTTACAAAATTTAAAAAAAAATGCAGTTAGAACAATTTACAAGTTTTGAAAAACATGCAGACAGAACAATTTTCAACTTTTAAAAATCATGCAGATAGAGCAATTTACAACTTTTGAAAAACATGCAGATAGAAAAATTTTCATTTTTTCAAAACCACGCAACTATGGCGTTTCACACTTTAAAAAATGTCACTATAACATTTTTGACACTTTTCAAAAATCAGAAACAAGTATCTACATATATTGGACTAGAGAATAGAACGGAATTAAAATTTCCATAAAGTTCCTAAAAATACTAGTAATTCAAAAATATGTATTATATTATATGTATATTAGTAGTTATGCACGCAATGCACAATTTTATGGACGGACATACATACGTCATACGTCCACACATCAAAGATGCTTTGAAAGTTACAAGTGATCCGAATCCAGGAAAATCCGAATCGGAGTTGTGATCAGATTCGGATTTAGTCTTCGGATTCGGATTATAGGATTGTGGATCAAATGAATGAAGGATAAAAATTTCTAGAGTCCCATGAGAGACATACACAAATATAGGAAAGATCCAAACTTGCGAGGAGAGATTTGAGGAGATTGTGTGTACATAAGACAGATAAGGGGTTGTCCACAAATGATGTCAGGCAAAAATTTCTATTTTTATGACCTTGTCATGAGCTTATATAGCCATTGGGTAAAGGACTGTCTTTAATATGGGATGTCATCATATAGTAGCCAAGTAGATACATTGACCTTATACCAGTGACGCCATTTGTGGACGATCCCTAACTATAAAGATATGTCACATTTAATGGGCCAACTAGAAAAATGGAAAAGCGAGATTCCAAGTTTTTTTTTTGGCTTGAGAGCACAAGTAGATCTGTTATCATTTCCCATTGTCATTCCGTGTGTGGTTTCGGGTTTGGTTTGTCCGTCCGTCCGTCCGTCCGTCCGTCCGATTGTCCGATTGTCCGTCTCTTGATTTATTGGCAAAGATGAGAGTGACTAAATTTAATATTTATTTGAACAGCCTCTGGACAGAGATCAACCGAATGGGAGGGCTCAGTGGCGATTTACTGTCTTTGCTCAAGATGAAGGTGGCGAGGGTCTCGTGGGCTACTCCGATGTTCAAGTTAATCTCAAAGGTCAACAGCATTTCCTATTTTTTTTAGACAATTTATACCTTTTACACAGTATGTACATATTCATTGCCATCTCTTGTTCGTATGTACATACTTCCCCGCAATTTTTTTATGTCCTATTCATGTCCCTTTGTACTTAACCGAGGGATCTATTAGTCTCGAGAGACTCTTTTTTCATTGAGTGGAGTACATACAATTATGCTGCATACAGAGAAAGGAACTAATGTTACGTAATTATATGCGTTATTTTTCATACTTTGTCCCCTCCAGACATCAACGACAACTCTCCTATTTTCCCCCAGGGGATTTACATTGGCAATGTCACGGAAAATGGAACGTCCGGTAAGTTACCTTTTTCATTCGCGTTTTTTTTAAACTTCAATACAAATAGTTTGTCAGCAACTTTTTATATTGTACCTTTTTACAAGGAGAAAATAGGCTTTTCTTGTGCCTTTTTGTAAGAGCAAAATAAGCTAATTACAACATTTTGAAAAGCGCACAATGCGTTATTTTACTTTATTTGACTACTGTAAACTACGGTATGTATTTATACCTTTTTTAAATTACGACATAATATGATATTTGCATCTTTTTAAAAGTGAGTAATATGCTATTTGTACCTTTTGAAAGCGCAAAATACATAGTTTACAGGTTTTTGGTAGCGCAAATTACGATATTTACATCTTTTTGCAAGATTGTAAGTGCAAAATTTGGTATTTACACAATTTTTTTAAAGGGCCAAATGCGCTGTCTACAATTGTTTCGAAGCGCAAACTAAGCTAATAGACTTTTTGAAAGTGCAAACTACGGTATTTGCACATTTTTGAAAACTTCAAATGCGCTATTTACACGTTTTTTCAGTTCTAATAATTATGCTAGTTCAATCTTTTTAAAATTGTAAAATGCGCTATTTGCACATTATTGGAAGTGCAAACTACGCTATTTATTACAATTTTTTAACAGTTCAACCTACACTATTTGCATCTTTTTGAAAGTGTAAAATACGGTATTTGCACATTTTTGAAAGCTCCAAATGCGCTATTTACACGTTTTTTGAAGTTCCAATTACTCTATTTGCACCTTTTTGAAAGTGTAAAATGAGCTATTTGAACATTATTTCAAGTTCAAATTACGCTGTTTACAATTTTTAAAAAGTTCAAACTATGCTATTTACACGTTTTTGAAAGTGTAAAATACGTTATTTACACCTTTTTGAAAGTGCAGAAAACGTTATTTACACCTTCTTGAAAGAGCAAAAAACGTTATTTACACCTTTTTAAAAGTTTAAAAGATGTATGATAAGTAAAGAATGGGCACGTTATAATAAAATAAAATCTTTGGAAACGACGAAAGCAGTGCAGTGCGAAAGGTGAGAAATGTCTAAGAAATGGAAGTGAAGGGTGACTAGTGAAACTGGAGGTGCAGGGCCGTGAGACAGAATACAAAGTAGGGAGTAGGTGACTGACAAATGAGATAGGTGTTCCTGGAGTCTGAGTCTCTGAGCGTGTTTCTTGTTGTGGCACAGGGATGGTGGTGATGACGATGACGGCGGTGGATTACGATGATCCGAACGAGGGGACGAATGCCAAGTTGACGTACTCGATCGAGAAGAATGTGATTGACGAGGAGCAGGGACGACCGATTTTTGAGATTGAGCCAGAAACTGGAGTGATCAAAACTGCCGTTTGCTGCTTGGATAGAGAGAAGACTCCGGACTACTCCATTCAAGTCGTGGCCATGGATGGAGGGGGGCTCAAAGGCAAGTTCCATATACATACATTCTTACAGCACATTATTCCGAGTCGGGCTCCATATCACCCGGCCCGGGTATTATCTCATCTTCCCATCCCCGGTCCCGGTCCCGGTCGCGGTCCCGGCCCCGGCTCCGGACCCGTACCAAGACTCGGAATAAATCTCTGGATTCCGAGTTTCCTGGTACTGAGTACTGGTGCCCGGGATTCCAAGTCATTTGATACACGGACCACGTTTCATTCATCTCTCCCACGAACCACCAACTTAAATCTCAAATATATCACATCTCCATTTTTTTATTTTCCTCGTCCCTAAAGTCTACATGGAATTGCAAACCATTTTAATTTAAATCCTTTCAACGAATTTAATAAATTCTTCAAACAAAATCCCGATTTACAGCTTTTGACCACGTGAAAGAGTCATTTCCGAATTGTTTCAGTACTAAGCACTTTTCCAAGAACGGCTCAAAGCAACTATAGATAAGTAATACGTAGAATGCTCCGAATTACTGTGAGGTTGTGTGCATTGTAGATAGGGAAAACAAACTTTTTAAGGAATTTTGGTTCAAAATCTTTTGTTTAAAATATTTTGCTTACAGTTTCTATGTTCTAACTTTAATTATTGGGCTTAAAATATTTTGTGCATAATATTTTCTGCACAAAATTTGTTTTCCTTCAACTATTTGATGCATAAAATTTTCTACACATAATTCTCCCTCAATTATTTGGTGCATTAAAATTTCTGCAGAAAATGTTTTTGAGCTTAAAATATTTCTTGCATAATTATTTACGCAGAAATTTGTTTTGAGCTTAAATTATATTGTGCATAATAATTTCTAAACAAAATTTTATTGTGCTTAAAATATTTTGTGCATAATATTTTCTGCACAAAATTTATTGTCTTTCAATTATTTTCTGTATAAATTTTCTACACAAAATATATTGTGCTTAAAATATTTTTTGCACAATAATTTCTGCTCAAATTTTATTGTGCTGCAAATATTTTGTGCATAATATTTTCTGCAGAAATTGTGTTTTCGCTTAAATTATTTTGTGCATACTATTTTATGCTCAAATCTAGTTGTGCTTAAAATGTTTATAGCATACTAATTTCTGCACAAAATTTCATCGTGCTTAAAATATTTCGTGCATAATGATTTACACTGAAATTTGGTTTGAGCTTAAATTATTTCGTGCATAATTATTTCTGCACAAAATATTTTCTGCTTAAAATATTTTGTGTACAGTATTTTCTGCTCAAAATTTTGTGTTTTGAAATTCATTTTTTCTTTAAAGTAGTTTTCATTCTAAACCGTAGATGAAGGTAAACGGTAGACGCAGAAGGTTATATTTTGCTAAATGAAGCAGGGATATATTTTGTATGACTATAGTACATAAAGGGTAGTCCATAAAATATTTAGAGTAATTTTACAACCCGTTTTAGCTACATACTAGTATACATATTAGTACCGGATAATTTGGTGAGTTGCTACCTGCGTACTATTTAACATTGTGCTAAGTAGGAAAATACAAGAAGCCATTATATGACTTTGGTATAAATGTGTGGGTTGCTGACGTCATTCACAGACGACCCCCGGACGATGAGTCTCTGGACTGAGAATGTATTTGTTTTTGAGGATTTATCTTCTCACTTTCGCTCGTTCCTTCCTTTAGTTCTGCTGTAACAACAACTTTTCGTTTTTCCTCCCAAGAGAAAGTCAGAGACTGGCTAATGCATAGGAGACCATTGAGAGAGAAGTGAAGCAGAAATTATAATGGCTTCTGGATGTAGACAGCCTCAGTGTAGGAGATCCTAGCTATCTGTATCTGTATCATCGGTACCGGTACCGATCCACCGGTACTTCATCTGCTTCGACTGTAGTTTAGTTTAGTCCGGTCGTTTGGTCTGTTGGTTTGTGGGGGAACTGAATTGAACTGACTCATTAAATGTGTTCCCTCTCTCCCTCCCTCCACATTTCTCTTCACGAAAATCAGACAGACAAAAGAATACTCTGCATTTGGGATCTTCCATAAATGATGTCATCCGTAGGGTCAATGGGTTTACATGGCCACTGATGACATCCCATGATAAAGATTGCCGATGATAAAGGGGTCCTAAAAATTGGGATTTTTTGATGGCGTCATTTTCAAATAATTTGGGTGTTTTAAATTTCAATGACATCACTTATGGACGATCCCTGAATGAATTTCGTGGTGTAATTGTGACATATCGTCTGTGAAGAACCAAAATGACACATATCCAATTTAAGCTATAGAATCAAAATGAACTATGTCATAAAAACAAAATGGAAAACATGCGTCCAATGTTAATTACGAGTTTTTTAAAAGTGTAAAATGTTCTAATTCCATGTTTTTTAAAATCGTTAAATGTTCGATTTACATGGTTCTGAAAAATGCAAAATGTTCTATTTAAATGCATTTTGAAAATTGGAAAACGTTCTAATTACATGATTTTCAAAGGTGTAAAATGTTCTAATTACATGTTTTTGAAAATCGTAAAATTTTCGATTTACATGGTTCTGAAAAATGCAAAATGTTCTATTTAAATGCATTTTGAAAAGTGGAAAACGTTCTATTTACATGATTTTCAAAGGTGTAAAATGTTCTAATTACATGTTTTTGAAAATCGTAAAATGTTCGATTTACATGGTTTTGAAAAGTGCAAAATGTTCTATTTACATGCATTTTGAAAAGTGGAAAACGTTCTATTTACAGGATTTTCAAAGGTGTAAAATGTTGTATTTACATGTTTTTGAAAATCGTAAAATTTTCGATTTACATGGTTTTGAAAAGTGGAAAACGTTCTATTTACAGGATTTTCAAAGGTGTAAAATGTTCTATTTACATATTTTTGAAAAGTGTAAAATATTCAATTCAAATGGTTTCAAGACATGTTTCAATAATTTTGTAGATAGTGGATATTGGTTTTAGCTACACATGGATATGGGTCATTTTGTTTCTTCACAGACGCTATTATGTCTCAAAAGCGCAGCTTTGCTTTGACAAATGTCCCATTAATGCTGAATATGTTGGTTAATTAGGAACCGGGACGGCGTCTATACGAGTCCGAGACGTGAACGACATGAGCCCACATTTTACAAAGGACGAGTGGTACACGGAAGTCGATGAAACGGATGGAACGGCCCTTCCGGACACGCCTATTCTCACCGTCACTGTTCACGATGAGGACGAGACGAACAAGTTCCACTACAAGGTCATTTTTATTTTATAGGAATATCTTAGGAACAAAGTAGATGTGATATTTTGCATCGGAAATACTAGGGAATAGTTAGATGACGCCTTTTGCATTTTGTAGGTGCTGGAGAACAGTGGCTACGGGGCGGACAAGTTCACGATGGTGCGGAACAACGACGGGACGGGCTCATTGAAGATCGTTCAGCCGCTGGACTACGAAGATCCACTGCAGAGTCAGGGCTTCCGCTTCCGCATCCAAGTGAACGACAAGGGGGACGACAACGACAACGACAAGTACCACGTGGCCTACGCATGGGTCAAAGTTTCCCTCCGAGACATCAACGACAATAAACCGCAGTTTGAGAAGCCGAACATTGAAGTGTCCGTCTATGAAAATGCAGAAGTTGGGAAGAGTTTGGAGACGTTCAAAGCCACGGATCCGGATCAAGGCGGAAAGAGCAAAGTTTCCTACGCCATTGATCGCACTTCGGACCGAAAGAGACAATTCTCCATCAATCAAGACGGAACTGTCACCATCCAGCGCACTTTGGACCGCGAGGACACGCCAAGGCATCAAGTGCGTACTTTTCCATTCTATTTCATCTTCTTTCTTTTTTTTACTTTCTCCCACTTTCTCTTTTTTGCTTTCTTTTTTTTTACTTTCTTTATTTTTCAAACCAAATTATTTCCAATTCTTTCCACTGTTCCCCATTCAGTTTTGTAATGAGCCGTGCAAGGTGCAGAGAAATACACATGTATTTTTTCAGTGCGTAGTCATTTGAAGCGAATTTAAGTTAAATTAGCTACGCCAAATAATTACGATTTTAATGCAAATCTTGTAGCCGCGCTTTTTTAAGAGGCAAAATTCAATTAGTCAGATACTCTGCTTAAATAGATAGTCCCACATACTTGTGTAAAGTATTTAGCTCTTCTTGCACCTTGTCAAAAATGAAGAACACTTTTTTGTTTCAAAAGTCTAAAAAGACGTTATATAATTATATAGACAGCATGTGCATATTACACGCTAAATACGCTCTTTTTTGAAAGTTACAAATCTGTGTTAAGTATACTTTTTAGAGTACAAAACAAGAAATTTATACTAGTTTAAAAGTGAATGCATTAGGAAAGTTAACTATGCTTTTTTGAAAGTGGAAAATGCTCGAAATCTACTTATTCAAAAGCGCAAAAATTCGATAAATACACTTTTTTAATCTGCAGAAGGTGCTAAATACACTTTTTCGAAATTGAAAAATCCGCTAAATAAACTTTTTTAAATTTCAAAATGAGATAAATACACTTTTTCGAAAGCGCAAAATGCGATAAATACCTTTTTCTTAAAAGTGCAAAATCCGCTAAATACACTTTTTTGAAATTGCAAAATGCGATAAATACACTTTCTTGAAAGTGCGCTAAATACACTTTTTCGAAATTGCAAAATCCTATAAATACATTTCATTGAAATTGCAAAATCCGGTAAATACACTTTCTTGAAAGTGCAAAATCCGCTAAAACTACTTTTTTGAAATTGAAAAATCCACTAAGTAAACACACTTTCTTGAAAGCGCAGAAGGTGCTAAATACACTTTTTTAACCTTTTTTTAAACTGCAAATTAAACTATTACTGTACACATTTATGCCTTTATGAAATTAGGAATATTAAAATAGATAAATTCACAATTTTGGTATTTTTTGTAGTATAATTAAATTCCAGATTTATTTATAGACCACAAGTAAAAACTAGTTGTAGAGCTAGGAGCAGGTTTTGTGTCAGGGGGCGTCCATCAGTTATGTCTAAATGTAGGGGGAGGGGGAGTGGGGCACGACATATGTAAACTTCAAATGATGCGAAATTGTAAGAGTGGTAAACTACTGGTGGGGGTGGAGATGGGGAGTAAAAACTGTGCCTTTGTCCTAAACGTGACTGATGGACGACTCCTTATTTAGTGAAATCGGACAGTGAGCAGCGTAGTTGCGTATGCAGCTAAATAATTCATGAGGAGACTTATGAATGGATTGAAACGAGCTCTGCGGATTATTTGATAAGCGAATGGTAGATTACCAGTGCAGAAGATGATCTGAAACACAATCCGTGGTTTTCCTCACGGAGCTTTGACAAAGCTTTGAATTTCTACATGAAATTTTAAAACACAATGGACGGCCATTGAACATGCGGCCGGAGGAGGGAGGACAAAAGACTTTTCTTCCTTTTTGTCTCCTCTCCACAAAATCATCCCACAACACGACTTGACTCTCTAATTTACAATATTTCAGAGTTCTTCAATCAAATTCATGTAGGTCAAAAAAATACAGACTGACCTCGTTGGCGAAAAAAAGTGGCAGAAAATATAGATTCTAGAAATTGCGAAATTTTGCAGTTTCAAGAAAAAACAATTGAAAGAAAATTACCTAAATTCAAAAAGGCATAAATAGCAAAATTTTACAGCTTCAAAAATCATAATTAACAGAAAATTACCTAAATTCAAAAAAGTGTAAATAACGAAATTTTGCAGCTTCAAAAAAAGTTAATTATAAGAAAATTACCTAAATTCAAAAAGGAGTAAATACCAAAATTTTGTATCTTCAAAAAACATAATTAAAAATAATTACCTAAATTCAAAAAGACGTAAATTGCAAAATTTTGCAGCTTCAAAAACGCATAAATTTGTGTAAGTTACAGCTTCAAAAAATCATGGATATAAGAAAATTAAAGAAATTCGAAAAAGGCGTAGATAGCATATTTTACATCTTCAAAAAACATCATTGCAAAAAATTCCAAATTTCTTAAAGGACTAAATACACAATAAATTTTGCACTTACTAAAAGGCCAGTAACACGAGTAAATATTTCAATTAAAAACATGGCAAAAAAATAAGATTCCTAATATTTATTTTTAAATTTCTTACCACTTTCATTCCAGTCACAAATGTACATATAGCTAGTTTTACAGTTAGTTTTGAAGAATTTATTATGCACATCGTAAGCATAGAAGCATATCTTTCCACTGAAAGATATACGTTTTTGATACTCATAAAATATTGGAAATAAACGGATTTGCTTCTACATGGAACACTGTGTTTAGTCTAATTGCATGTCTTGTATCTTGTGGTTGCTATAGGTAAAAATCCTGGCGATTGATGACGGACTCCCGCCCAAGACAGCGACGGCGACGTTGACGGTGATTGTTCAGGACATCAACGACAATGCCCCGACATTCCTGAAGGACTACAGACCCGTTCTGCCGGAGCATCAACCGCCCAAAAAAGTGGTCGAAGTTCTTGCGACGGACGATGATGATCGCTCCAAAGGAAACGGACCGCCCTTCACCTTCCGCATGGATCCAAACGCTGCTGACGAAATTAAAGCATCTTTCAAAGTTGAACACGATCCAAGTAAGGCACCACTCACAAGCACTTTAATTAATTTTCTTTTAAAAAAACGTGGAAAAAAATTATTAAAACGGTTTTTTCTGGATTTTTTTAAAAATTATTTATTAGAAAAAACACCGTTTTTCTTATACGCAGAAACTAACAGCAGGTCAATATAGACTATCGACCTGAATTTAGAAAAGATATCCCATTTTGAATTTTACTCAATTCCTATATCTGCCTCTTGGGAAATAGCGGGATTAATTAATTTGAATTTAGACCCAAAGCCAAGTTGAAAAATAAGATTGTTTTTCACTCCTTCTCTTTGTTTTCAAATTTGAAATTGTTAGGGGTCGTCCATAAATTATGTCATGGAAATGTCCTGATTTTTAGGACCTCGCATGACCAGCATAACTATGGTGCAAATGGCTATCTTTAACATGGGATGTCATTAGTATTCACTAGTAGACCCATTGACCCTACCAGTGACATCATTTATGGACGATCCCTTGTAGACTATGTTCTATTTTTGTGGTGGTCGTTCATTTGAATTAATGGTACCATTAAATTAGAAAAAAAGGAAGGAAAAGATCTTTGGTCTTTGACCATGCGTCTTCATAAAGAATAAAGACCAATTACAATTACAAGCAAAACCTTTGTTGTTTTTCTATTTTGCTATTATTTTATTCAACACTCGATTTAGACCTTTGGCGAAAAACAATTCATTAGGGGCAGCTCATCAAAGGCGTCATGACAATCTTTGTGGGTGGGGGTGATTATAAAAAATGGTTTAAAGTTTGCACTCACGTCAGTCATTGCTTAGAATTCTGTTGGGGCGAAAATAAAACATGATTTTTTGAAGGACGTTATTTATGGATGATCCCATTAATGGAGTGCCTTTTTTTAATTGAGCGGTTATTTGTTCGTGTGTTTGTGATCAGAGGGTGCGAATGGAGACGGGATGGCGATCGTGTCCTCACTCCGAATGTTTGACCGGGAGCAGCGGAAGGAATTTCTAGTTCCGATCGTCATAAAAGATTCGGGAAATCCGGCCATGTCCGGGACGAGCACGTTGACGGTCATCATCGGAGATATCAATGACAATAAGATGCAGCCCGGGACCAAGGAGATCTTCGTCTATAATTATGAAGTAAGTTCTCCAGGTTTTGAAATTGGGCGAGTCGCACGCTTTCCGCACTTTCACTGCTTTCACCACTTTCACGAATTTCACTACTTTCACCGCCTTCCAAGTGGAAGGAAGAGGAAACAATGCCCATTACAAGTTTTATTACTCTCCATTTAACTCTCACCCTCCATTTATTTGAGACACACTAAAATACTTTTAACTGGCTCCACGTTGTACGTTGTTCCTGCGTCCAGGAGCTACTTCATCTTTTGGCTTTTGTTTTAGTTTATTTTATTTCATATCGTCTGTGAAGAACCAAAATGACCCATATCCATTTTTAGCTAAAAGCAATATCAGCTATCTACAAAAATATTGAAACATGTCTTGAAAGCATTTAAGTAGAATATTTAAAAAAATTTTTAAAATATGTAAATACAACATTTTACACTTTTCAAAAACATGGAATTAGAACATTTTACACTTTTCAAAAAGCATGTAAATAAAACATTTTGAACTTTTTTTAAAATATGTAATTACAACATTTTGCACCATTTCAAAAACATGGAATTAGAACATTTTCCACTTTTCAAAAACATGCAAGTAGAACATTTTGAACTTTTCACAAATATGCAAATATAAAATTTTGAATTTTTCGAAAACTACGTTAGTAACTAATGATATTTAATTATTACATAATATCGTCTGTGAAGAACCAAAATGACCCATATCCATTTTTGGCAAAAAACAATATCAACTATCTACAAATATTCAAATATGTCTTGAGAGCATTTAAATACAACACTTTTCAAACACATGGAATTAGAACATTTTGCACCTTTTCAAAAACATGGAATTAGAATATTTTGCACCTTTTCAAAAACATGGAATTAGAATATTTTGCACCTTTTCGAAAACATGTAAATGTGACATTTTACATTGTTGAAAAACATGAAAATAGAACATTTTACTCTTTTAAAAAACTCGTAATTAACATTCTACGCATGTTTCTCATTTTGCTCTTATGACATAGCTCATTTTGATTATATCTTAAATTGGATATGGGTCATTTTGCTTCTTCACACAGACGATAAGATGAATCTGATTCCTAATAAGTCCGCAGTCCGCGTACAACTCACTCCTATGGCTATGTAGACACGCGAACACGATTAGTTTTTTATAGGTATAGCCTCTGTAAGCGTACTAATAATGCCCTATATATCACACGCTTAGAATTTATTACTTGTAAACAAAAGCTTATTGTTTACCGCCGTTTGCAAAATAATTTGTTAGCATTCCATGTTTCTTTTAAAAACAAACGAATCTATTGATTCTTGAAAATCCGTGTATTTACAATGCATAATTTTACATTTTACGTCATTGATGGACGCCCCCTATTATGAGTACTAGATACTTCAAGTGGACAGTAGAAGTATTTTTGTGATTTATTTAATTTCTAAAGTTGGGCTAAAGAGTAGTGATAAAAATAATGGTGAAATTGGCCAAAAATGTCAAGTGGCCAAAATATAATGAAAAAAAATAAATTGGAGGGTAAATTGTTGAAGAAATAATAAAAAAAAGAAAAAGTAAGTTTATGAAATAGAAATAAAAAAAAAAGTCGAGGGGGTTAATAACGCTGAGTTGCTGTTCTGTATGGATGTTGACAGGGTTCGAATCCAGACACGGAGATTGGACGCGTGTATGTTTATGACTTGGATGATTGGGATCTTCCGGATAAGAAATTTTATTGGGCGGAGAGAGATCCTCCACATCCCAAATTTCAACTTGATGAAGACTCTGGAATGATTACGATGAAACAGGAAACACGACCTGGAACGTGAGTTATTTCATTACACTTCTCCATTATTACTTTTCCCCTGTTTTTTCTTCTTGTGTTCTTTCTTTCCTTCTGCCTTCTGTTCTGTGAGTCACTTACTGTCTCATGTTCCCTGTCTCATACACTGTCCCTCCACCTGTCCACCCCCACCCCGTCCGCCCTGTCGCCTACTCCCCCCCCCCCCTCCCTCCATTCCAAAGCACACGTGTCCATTTTCACGCACCTCTCGTTTTACTCGGTATTTTCTTTTTTTTTTGCCCAACTCTAATTTAATTGCAAAAGAATCTATTTTAAACAGAACAGAAATGTTACATCTACTTGTTTCAAAATAAATTGTGTAGTGTGCAATGGACATAGTTGCTGATACCAGATTTTGATTTCGCACGATGTTATGTATGATATGATGATAAAGTAAGACCATTCTAATTTTGTTGTGTTTAGCTTTTTTTAAATACGTAGTTGGAAATTTATATACTTTTTAATGCTACAAAATAATTTATTTATGGATGGATTCGACTAGCCTCAGCCCATACAACATTTTTTAAAAACGTTTAGAAGTTAGAATATGTTTAAATTTTGCAATGATACAGGTAGAACTTTTTAAACATTTTTGAAATGGTGTATTTAGAACATTTTACAGTTTTTTGAAATGGTACATTTAGAAAATTTTATAGTTTTTTGAAATGATGTATTTAGAAAATTTTGCAGTTTTTTAAAATGGTGAATTTAGAGCATTTTACAGTTTTTGAAATGGTGTATTTAGAAAATTTTACAGTTTTTTGAAATGATGAATTTAGAATATTTTACAGTTTTTGAAATGATGTTATTAGAAAATTTTGCAGTTTTTTGAAATGATGAATTTAGAAAATTTTACAGTTTTTGAAATGGTGCATTTAGAACATTTTATAGTTTTTTGAAATTATGTATTTAGAACATTTAGCAGTTTTTTAAATGGTGAATTTAGAACATTTTATAGTTTTTTGAACTTATGTATTTAGAACATTTAGCAGTTTTTTAAAATGGTGAATTTAGAACATTTTACAGTTTTTTAAAATGGTGAATTTAGAACATTTTACAGTTTTTTAAATGGTGAATTTAGAACATTTTACAGTTTTTGAAATGGTGAATTTAGAACATTTTATAGTTTTTTAGTGGTACAGTTAGTACATTTAACACATTTTTGAAATGAGGCAGTTAAAACATTTTGCACTTTTTTGAAATAGTGTAGTTAAAACATTTTACTTAAAAAAAAACACAATAATAACATTATTTTAAATCCAAAGAAAACTTTAAATTCAAAATTCTTAAGAAAGTCACAACGTCACACAATTTTACATAACGAACGTTTGTAAAAACATCTAAATATGACGTTTTAATGTTTATTTTTGAAATTTTGAAATACAACGCGTTTTGAATATTTTTGACTGATATGTGCAGGTTCTTACATAATTAGCACAAATTTTAAAAGCAAGTAATTTGGATTTTTAAAAGAGTATGTTTTACAGCGTAAAAATCATGATGATTTTTGTGGAAACTAATTAACTAATGAAAACTCACATGGTTTGCATAATTTATAGAGAGAAAGTAGGAGAAAGGAGAAATATTCTTTTTACTTTGGAATTTGAGAATCCACGAAAAAAAAGTTTCTTTCTTTTTTTTCGGTGAATTTAATTTTTTTTCTTTCATCTTTGAACAGATACGAACTTGAGTTTCAAGTCTTTGACAGAATTCACACGCAGTCAAAAATCTCTGCAAATGTGACAGTGATTGTTCAAGACATCATGAAGGAGGCCGTCATTAATTCCGGTTCAATTCGCATCGCCGGCATTTCTGATGAAGACTTTATTCGCATTTGGGACTACAAGGTGAGCCCCCCCCCCCCCACACTACCCCCCCACTAATTGCTTCCGCCATTTATTTTAAATATTTTTTTTAAAGAAAGAAAGTTTTTTAAAAATTGAACTTACCTACTAAATAAATGTGATGATGAAATTATTTGAAAATGAATGAAAATTGTGGGAATTTCTCATATGTTTAAATGTTTTCAATTTGTGTTTATGTGTGTGATTTTTGAATGCGTGTGCAGACTCAGTCGGTGATGCGGAGTAAGGCTCAAAAGTTGAGATCAAAGTTGGCACAGATTCTCCAGACAGATGAGAGTAAAGTGGATATCTTCAGTGTGATGCTCAAGCAGCGACGTCCTCCAATTACAGACGTTCGATTCTCAGCCCACGGTTCTCCCTACTACAAACCTGTGAGACTTAATGGCGTCGTTCTCCTCAATCGTGAAGAGGTTCGCTCTCATATTTTTTTAATCTCCTATTATTATAACATTTTGTCCCAGGGGCCGTCCACTCCTGACGTCATCAAAACACTTGGCAAAATTCAGCACTCCTCCACTTTGAAGCTTTCATTCTACATCTTCCTATGGCCTTCCCCGTTCTAGATAAAATAGTGCCCCACCCTCCCTAAGTGTTGATGACGTCATTTATGAATGCCCCTAGTTGTATTACTACTACTACTACTACTACTACTACTACCTTAGGCTCAAGTTCGGGTTCAAGTATAAAAGCGGGCGATTAAGATGACGATGACGACTATAAGTAGCGATATTTAGTATTAGGGATCGCGCATAAATGACGTAATATAAATATCCCAAAGCTACTTCCTTTTACTTCTCAGATTTACGGCCCTTAGATAGTAGATAGGAGGGTTTACCACTGTGTAACTTGAGCCTAAAGGATAGAATAAAGACTATGTAGAAGTGTGCACGTTGCCCATATCGTATGTGAAGAACCAAAATGGCCCATATCCAATTTAAGCTAGGATCAAAATGAGCTATGTCATAAAAGCAAAATGAGAAACATGCGTCAAGTGTTAATTAAGAGTTTTTTAAAAGTGTAAAATGTTTTATTTGCATGTTTTTGAAAAGTCTAAAATGTTCGAATTCCATGTTTTTGAAATGGTGCAAAATGTTGTAATTAGGTACATATTTTTAAAAAAGTTCAAAATGTTCTGTTTACATGTTTTTGAGAAGTGTAAAATGTTCTATTTACTGAGAAGTGCAAAATGTTATATTTACATGTTTTTGAAAAGGTTCAAAATGTTCTATTTACATATTTTAAAAGTGCAAAATGTTCTATTTAAATGCTTTCAAGACATGTTTCAATATTTTTGTAGATAGTGGATATTGTTTTAGCTACAAATGGATATGGGTCATTTTGGTTCTTCACATACGATATAGTTTGTACTATACCGTAACCGTCCAGCTATAGAGTCCCAGTCCCACGCTACAACATAAACTAAATTGATGGAGAACTGTGAGAAATGTCTAATTATGATAATTCTGCCAAGTTTTGAGAATTGCATAAATAATTGAGTCATTTGATTGAGTTGTGAATTTGAGAGCTAATTGAAATTCCCTCGAATCATATGCTAAGCCTCTCGTTTCCAATTCTGAATAAATTTTCCAACTCGACTGAGTAAAAGGCCGAAGCCGAAATTATGGGACTGGGACTGCGACTGGCGACTGGAGCGAGATTTTAGGAAACGTGTGTGATAAAATGGAAATTTTGTGTGAGAGAGTACAGTCATGTGATTCTGTGATATAGACTCTCTCAAACAATGTAAAAAAAATTTGCGGGTGGTTTTTATTTGATTTCTTGTGTGTGTGTGTGGGAGCAGATTGAGAGGGAAGTGGGGATTAACATAACAATGGTGGGAATCGACGAGTGTCTGTACGAGAACAAAGTGTGTGAGGGCTCCTGCACCAACTCGGTCGACATCAGCATGATTCCCTACACGGTCAATGCAAATAAGACGTCCCTCGTGGGGGTCCGAGTGGAAACGGTCCCGGAGTGCATGTGCGGTGCGAGGAACTTTACAGATCGGGACAAGGAGTCTTGCAATAAATACGAGTGCTTCAATGGCGGACGATGTGTCGAGACGAAGGCGGGTCCCTTGTGAGTTCTTTTTTTTTATTACATTCATTTATTCATAGTACATTTCAATATTTACTCTGTAGTGTCAATTCGCCCCAAGATTATTTCAGGGGCTATCCGTATATTATGTCACGTCTGATGATCCCAATATATATTATATCTATACTTCTTTTACTTCGTATTTTTATCGTATATGGATATTTAATCTACCTCTCCTTTTGTAAAACTATTTAAACTTTTTTATTTTGTACAAAAATTGACATCATCTATGGATGACCCCCAACCCTTGGGGGGTTATTCTGTTGTCAAATAGGATTTCATTGTTTCCTATTAATTCTCTTTTGTGGATATTTGCATTTTCCTATTATTATTATTTGCCGACCCAAATGAGTTCTACTGGACTCCAGTGTCCAGAAGCACAGAAGGAGCATGCATAAATTACGCCATTTAATTTGGAAATTGGGCATTTTGAAAAGAGGGAACTTTTTTTTGTCCGTCAATTATGTACATTGACGTAAAGAAAAATGAAGGAAACAAGAAAAATCGACAAAATGGACAGTTAAAGGGGGGCATGTTTTTTAATAATGTAATTTATGCAGAGCCCCTTATTAATTTGTATGTGCAAATAATACGATGGAATGTTAGACTGTCCACGTTCCCCTGATATTTGCAGAGTGAAAGTGAAAAGCAGAGGTTGTGGACTGAGTAAATACAAATATTAAACGCGTACATGAGTGTTCATAATTTGTGTGTGTCTCCCTCAGCTGCGTGTGTCCCCGAGGTCATGACGGCCCCAGATGTCAAATCAGCAGTCGAACTTTTCGTGCAAATGACTGGGCTTGGTACCCCTCCCTCGAGATGTGTGAAGAGTCCCACTTGAGTCTGGAATTCATCACGAAGCGAGAAGACGGTCTCCTCCTGTACAATGGCCCCATGGTCGCGCCCGAACCCAACGAAACTGTCGTCTCGGATTTCATCGCACTGGAACTGGAGAAGGGAGAGCCTCGACTTTTGATTGATTTTGGATCCGGAACTTTGGAACTTCGCTTGAAACCAAATGGGACACTCGCCAACGGAGACTGGCATCGCATTGACATCTTCTGGGACACTGAGGTTATCTCTCGTTTTTATTTTTAATCCTAAAATCCTATAAAATTATCTACTTTCACTTTCCGTAGCGTAATGCAGGAGTCAACACTTAGCTCATATTGATTCCATTCCTTTTTGGAATTTTGAATCAAAACATTTTGCAATATATGCATATTATGATATGTAATTCTTTTTTCCAAGTTGCAATTTACTATTTATAAATTCATTTCAAAATGTTTATAGTACTCTTGTGTACTTTCCATAAAAAGTTGCTAAGTATGCTTATTTTTAGATATGGGAAAAGTGCAGTTAGCTTATTCAAAACTTTCCCAAAAGTGTAGTTAGCCTACTTTGAAATTTTGAAATTGCAGTCGTAAAAGTGTTGTTCACTCGTTTTGAACTGTCTTAAATTTAAAATTCCATAAATGATGTCATTCAAATTTCTCTCTTTTTAGGACCGACCCACCCCCATGTCATTTCAAGTCATATTACAGATTTAGACCCACCCACCTCATAGTATGACATCACTCATGTCATATACGCTAATATTCAGTATACAATAAATATTATAGCTTACGAGATTAATCCACCATACTATTGGAGAGATTTTCGATAAGATGTTTTTGTAAAAAGAACCTTGGAAAAACTTTGAAATGCTTAACAACATGGTGCCCATAATGAGTTTTTTAGTCCATAATATAATTTTTAGAAAAAACGAGAAATGCCTAAAAATGATTTTTCAATCCTAATTTTTTAAAGAATAATTTAGGCACAATTTTTAAAAATTATGTATAAAAAGCCATTTTAAAATATTCAGAATCTAAAAACAATAGAGACATAAAATCTTGAATTGTTTTTAGAAAGGACATGGCTCAGGTGTTGAGGAAAATTGGACACCTGTTAGATTTTTCTAAAAATCATATATACTGCAGATAATTTAACGCTTAACAACTTTCCCAAAGGAACTTTTCTTAAGTTTTAGAACTTGAACCCATAATTTTGGGTCCAAGGTCAAATATAAAATCGGGCTTTACTCCCATAAAATATATGGCTACCATGTAGAATTTGCTGCTGATTAACAGGGCGGTCTTTGTTTTGGCAAAAATTTAATTTTTGTCCCTACTTTGGGTCAAAGGTCAAAAATTAAAATTATAACTAACTTCTTAATTTTTATGATGCAGAATTTGATGCTGATTCCCGTGGTGATTTTATACTTTTGGCAAACAAACTAATTTTTGACCCTATTGTGGGGTCAAACTTTAAAATAACTTAAAAATAGAGCCACGAATTAAATTTTTGGCAAAATTAGGACCAACACGTTAATCAGCAAGAAATTCTACACCGGATATGTGAATTTTATATGAATCTATTGTGGTTCAATGTTTGACCTTTGACCCAACATTTTGGGGTAAAGTTCTAATATTTGAGAAAAGTTCCGTTAAAAAAGTTGTTAGGCGTTAAATTCTCTACTATATATGTGATTAAAAAAATATAACAGGGGTCCAGTTTTCCTCACTAACTGTGACATGTACTTTTGAAGTTAGCGGGGTGGGTATCTTTAAATTTGAAACAAATTAAATATTTCGAAATTTTAAGTTTTGTTTTTGAATTATGAATATTTAAAAATGGGGGTTTATTTTTTTATACGCCATTTGCAAAAGTTGATCTTAAATTTTTCTGGATTCAAAATTCTTGATACTTGTAAATATAAATTTAATCTACGGAAACATCGGATGACATCATCCAAGCCCGTTTGAGGGACCCACTGTGTCATTTAAGTCACCTTTTTCTGAATTGAGGGACCCACCTAAGCGATGACATCATTTATGGACCATGCCTTATGTAGCTTGTTTCGGTCCATCGGAAAAGTGTAGTTAGCTTATTTTAAACTTGCAGAAAAATGGAGTTAGTTTATTTTTTGAAATTTTAGCAAAGTTTGTTTAGCTTATTTTTCGTAGTTTTTGAAAATGTAATTAGCCTATTTTGTAATTTTGAACTGGCAAAAAAAGTGCAGTTACCTTATTTTGAACTATCGGAAAAGTGTAGTTAGCTTATTTTGAACTATCGGAAAAAAGCAGTTACCTTATTTTAAAGTTTTAAATTTTTTTTTCAAGTGTAGTTAGCTGACTTTGATCTTGCAGGAAAGTCAGTTAGCTCATTTTGCAATTTGAGAAAAGTATAAATAGCTTATTTTAAAATTTCAAAAAAATCTGTAGTTAGCGTGTATAATTCAAAGCCATGATAAATGATAGGAGATACCGCATTTCCTATGAAAGTATAGACGACCCTTCAGAAGCGTACAGGTGTGGGAGATCCAAGTTTGAATAGTAGATAGGTCTATTTAACAATTTAACACACTATTATATGGCAATAGACGGGAATGTAATTGGAGTCAGAATTTGAATATTAAATTTTAAGCGGGTCCACTATTACAGGAGATACGGTATACATATGTAATTAAATTGTGTGCGTTGTCGGTCGTGTGAATTAGCTGTCTAATTCACTGTTCTGAATTTCTGAACGAGTAAATAAATGTAAAATAAAATAGATTATGAATTCGGAATTCCGAGTCTGGTTTTGATTGGTCTGTTGTGCTCCGTGTGATAGGTGGTGAGGATGGTGGTGGATCTGTGTCGAAGCGCTCGCATTAACGAGGCAGATGACGGGAGTCCGTCTGATTTTGACAGCTCGAATTGTCAGGCTGTGGGGAACATCCCGCCCTTCAACGAGTACTTGAACGTCAACACTCCGCTCCAAGTGGGCGGGATCTTTATCGAGCAATTTGATCCGAGTCTCTACCTCTGGCGCTACATGCCCACCACCAAATCCTTCGAGGGCTGCATTCGCAATCTCATTCACAACAGCAAGGTAAGTCCACTCACGAACCATAGGGGCACCCCCACCCCATCGTGCAAGTCAACCTGAAATTCAGTTGCCAAGTTTTCTCATTATTACTTAATAATAACTAGGTTTCCTGTCACACAACACACTTTTTGCGCATGCGTGAGACATACATTTAGTTAGACACTGAAAACTCTAATTGGCCCATTCCAGTTTTGAGCTAAACTCTAATTTCACTATCTACAAATAATTCAAATATCTTGATTCTAACAAAACAAGTTCAAAACATATTTTGCACATTTCAAAAATACGTAAATAGAACATTTTGGAATTTTTAAAATCATGTAAATGGAATATTTCCCACTTTTTAAATACATGCAAACAAAATATTTTGCACTTTTTAAAAACATATAAATAGAAAATTTTGCACTTTTCAAAAACGTGTAAATTGAACATATTGCTAGTGTCAAAAACGTAAATATAGCACGTTTTGCACATTTTCAAAAACATTTTAATGGAATATTTCCCACTTTTTAAATACACGCAAACAAAATATCTTGCACTTTTCAAAAACATGTAAATAAAACATTTTGCTAGTTTCAAAAGAAGGTAAATAACACAGTTGGCACTTTTAAAAATTTCTTGACATTTTAAGCCCTGTGTTACATTACATTTAAAAAAACTTAAAATTTTCTAACAAGATTTATCAAGTAATTTTAAAATAAAAAGTCACTTTTCTAATTTAGCAATCAAACCTTGATAATTTAAACAACTGTTTTGCGCATGCCTAGGAAGTTGTACAACTAACTAGCTTTATCAAGGAGCGGTAGAAAACGGTTCAAAATACTGCTTTTTTAGCTTTATTTCATAATGGGGTCTTTCCAAATGTGTCTCTCTGGTCATAATGAAAAAGTCATTTTAACATAGTAGATAGTAAATATATAATGTTGAGTTAAAAATCCTGACCTCACCAACGTAATGTGCCCCTCGTGACTTTAGCTTTACGATCTCGCGAACCCGGGTCACTCCCGACATAAGATGGTAGGGGGCTGCATTCCGATTGAAGACGCTTGTTTGGGGAACGGACTCATCGCGGGCTGCTCCGAGAATGGGCACTGTGTAGGGAGTTTCAACGATCCGAGATGCGAGTGTAAACCGGGTTGGATGGGCCAGGGCTGTGCCATCCGAACCGTTCCTACCACATTCAAACTCCAGAGCTACATTAAGTATGCCTTGTCCTTCGAACCCGACCGCTTCATCACACTCATTCAACTCCGCTTCCGAACACGAGAAGTTCACGGGGAATTATTCCGGATCAGTGATCAGCACAATCGAGAGTATGGAATCCTCGAGGTTAGTTCCCATTTACAGATTTTAGAATTACAATTTTTTAAATTTTTTTTAAACAAAATATCATTTGAATATTGCCCCCTTTTTTCCCGTTGCAGATCAAAGACAGTCGACTGCGATTCCGTTTCAATCTGAATAGTTTAAAGACTGAAGAAAAAACATTGTGGCTCTCCTTCGTACCTGTTGATGACGGCCAGTGGCATACTGTCAAAGTAAGTGGCGACGATGTACATATCGTCGGTGAAGAACAAAAATGACCCATATCCATTTTTACCTAAAAACAATATCCACTATCTACTAAAATATTGTGAAATAAGTCTTACAGCATTTAAATATAACATTTACAACTTTTGAAAAATATTCAAATAGAATATTTTGCACTTTTCAAAAACATGCAACTAGAATATTTTGCACTTTTCAAAAAACATGCAAATAGAATATTTTGCAATTTCCAAAAATATTCAAATAGAATATTTTGCACTTTTCAAAAACATGTAAATACAACATTTTAGGCTTTTCAAAAACTTAAATAACATTTACGAATGTTTTGCATGTTGTTTTTATGACATAGCTCATTTCGATTCTAGCTTAAATTGGAAATGGGCCGTTTTGGTTCTTCACAGACGATATATATTTCCATGACATCATTTGTGGACGAACCTCAATTGACAAAATTTTAATAATTCCTCTAAAAAATGAAAAAAACTCACTTTATTTTTAAAATGTTTGTGCACCCGCAGGTGTCCCGCCATGGCTCAGTGGCCATGTTAGAATTAGATGGCGGTGAGGGGAGGAAGTACAACGAGACATTCCGTTTTGAGGGTCATCAGTGGATGTTGGTGGACAAGCAGGAGGGGGTGTATGCCGGGGGGAAGGCGGAGTACACGGGTCATAGGTCATTCGAAGTCTACGCTGACTACCAGAAGGGATGTTTGGACGACATTCGACTCGAGGGGAAACACCTCCCACTGCCGCCCGCTCTCAACGGGACTCAGTGGGGTCAGGCGACCATGTTCAAGAATCTGGGTCAGAACTGTCCATCGAATAATCCTTGTGCGAACGTCATCTGTCCACCACCCTTTGAGTGTGTTGACCTCTGGAACGAGTATGAGTGCGCGTGAGTGTCCCCCTTTTTTCTAAAGAAACATTTTTAAAAATCGCCATTTATGCATTGCAAAAACATTTATCATATACCTATTTTATTTTATTGTGTTTGGACGTTTTCAGTTTTTTTTAAGTTGGTTCTAATTTTACTGATTATTTCCTCCATTTTTAAACATTACATAATATATGTTTTTTAAAAGGTTTTTATTTGTTCATATTTTCGTTACTAATTCCCATGTTGGGATCGTTCATACATGACGTCTTCTGTGGGGTCATAGGGTGATTTTTAAATAGTGAGATTTTGATGACGTCATTTGTGAACGTTCCTTTTCCAAAAAAACTGCCACAGTACAAAATTTGTTCTTTAACCTATATTTGTGTTATCTCTGGTAATAATAATCTAATAACAAATTTAATCTCTAATATATTTTTGTTAGATTTTCTTATATAGGCGTTTTCTTAAAAATTGGTTTTCCTTTCAGTTTCCTTGACTTTGATTTTTATCCTTGATTTCTAAAATATCGTAAGATACAGAAACTAACCAAACGTGAATTAGATTAATGTTGGAAAGTCGTTTGAGAGAGTAGTGCATATTTAATACGAGCCTCTGCTCTGATTGGGTGTGAAGTTGTGGGGAGGGGCTGGAGATGAGTCAGGACGAGAAGCACTGTGAGGATAAGAACGAGTGCAAGGACAGTCCGTGCATGAACGGCGGCGTCTGCTCCAACCGGGAGATCCCCGTTCGCTACTACTGTGAGTGTCCACCCGGCTACTGGGGGCAGAACTGTGAGCAGTACCAGGAGGAGCAAATCTTGACGCTGAGCATGGGAGCTCTCGCCACCATTCTCGTCTGCCTCCTCATTATTCTTAGTAAGTCCCACCCCCTAGTGTCTGTAGCCCCGCCCACAAAGTAAAAACGTGCTAAGTCCCTCACACAACTAATTCATAATAACCCAGTGGGCTTACTGAAATGATCATAAGAAACGCCCTTTCACATCTGCTACATAACACTGCTACTCGGGCTCTGCTTCCGCTTTGTTTTTTGCATGCTTCAATCGTCTGTCTGTCTTTGTGATTGCACTTTTATCTGTAGTACAACGTTTTAGATCTGTAACTGTCTGTGGTACTAGTAGTATACTTCCTTACTAGTAAAGTAAGCCAGCGAGAAACCTCACGTACTAGTAAAGTAAGCCAGCGAGGAAAATTCCGCACTAGTAAATTAAGCGAGTCACCCCGTGACTGGAACTTTGAAAACAAACTTCTTAAAAATAATCGGAAAACGAAGAAACGTCCAATACAAAATAAAAATTCGGAAAATCTAAAAAAGGTAAAAAAGGATGCATGGTTGTAAATTTGTATTTTAAAAAACCCGGGGAATCCTTAGGTGTCACGCGGGAAAACGAGCGTTTGGGTCTGAGTGCAGGGATATAAATGAGTGTGTGGAGTTGAAGCCGTGTGAGAATGGAGGGACTTGTGTGAATCATGTGGACGAGCGGATGTACACATGTTTCTGTCCTAGTGAATTTTCTGGTCAAGACTGTGAGCTGGAAGTGCTCCCCTCAGGGATTATCACTACATCCACAGATTTTATTATCGCACTTATTGTTTGTATACTTGTGTTGTTGGGTAAGTTTTTAGTTTTTTATTTTTTAAAACTTTTTTAATGAAGTTCATCATCACCGTTTAATTTTTGCAAGACACTTTTAGTGAATGTTATTATTAATTTGGCTGGTTATGGTTCCATAATATACGCTCTGCTAATTCGTATTATTTGATTAATTTGTTGCACGGAATATATTTTAATTTTTTTAATTTGTTATCTAGAAATTATTTAGAGCAGCACTTTGCTACACTCGTAAATTAATGTGATTTGTATTTGTGGGGCTAAGGGGCACAATGAGTCAAATTTTATGGTGCATTTAATAATGTAGATACAAAAGCATGAAAATTGGAGCATTACATATTGGAAAGGCGGGAGAGTCACTGTTTACACTCTGATTACAACATGCAACATGTGAAAGGGATCAAGTTTATGAGGCAACTTTTTGTTGGGGTAATGTGCAACATTAGCTAATTTGTTTTGTGTATTCATTACGATAGTTCTGGTCCTGGTGTTCGTGGTGTACAATAGACGGCGGGAGGCTCAAATAAAGTATCCCGGTCCTGACGATGACGTCCGTGAGAATATAATTAACTATGATGACGAGGGTGGCGGGGAGGATGACATGACTGCCTTTGACATCACACCACTACAAATCCCAATCGGGGCTCCTGGTCATGAAATGGTCATCTCAAAAATGCCATGTGAGAATTTACGTACTAATTCATTAATTACATAAGAGATTTTCCACAAATGACGTCATCGGTCCACGTGGTCACTGATGACATCCCATGTTTTTCAATGACGTCATTTGTGGACGTACCTTAAGTATATCAGTGAAGTAGTAGTAGTAGTGTTAATAAAAGTTTTGAATTTTAACGCGGTTTTTTTTTTGAAACATTATTCGCATGATAGACATGATGAAGATGCCGGATTCTCAAGCAATGGTTGGAGGGGGTGAGCCAAATGTTGGGATCTTCATCGATGATCACAAGAGGAGAGCGGATCACGATCCGAACGCACCTCCGTTCGATGATCTGAGGAACTACGCTTATGAGGGCGGTGGAAGTACGGCAGGGTCGCTTTCATCGCTTGCTTCAGGTATTTCGTACTGTTTCATTTATACATTGTTATTTTGTAAGAAAAAAAAACTGATCGTGAGCATTTTAAAAACTTGTATTTTTCGCGCTCTTTGACACCCTTAGGGACTGACGATAATGAGCAAGACTTTGACTATTTAAATGGATGGGGTCCGCGTTTCCAAAAATTAGCGGATATGTACGGCCATGGAGAAAGTGACGAGGAGGATCAGTAATATTCCAATAATATATTACGTAAATTATTAGAGACAAAAAAAATGTTTTGGAACGTCGACGCACGGTCGATCTCGGTGGTGCGTCGGCTTCGGCGTCGGCGTCCGCGGCGTGCGTCTTACAAAATATTTGTAAAAAAAAGAAAAATAATTCAAGAAACAAATTGTCACACAGAGTCAAAAAGTCATAGAAAAAAAATCTCATTCCATGTGCCATATAAACTTACACATACTACTCTATACAATGTAATTTAAAAAAAGAAGAAGAAGAATCCTCAAAACTTAAACCAGTACCACATCCAGTCCCAGACCCAGACCCAGACCCAGAGACATTCGTTTTACATTATTTCCGAGAAAAAAAAATAACAAATACATACAAACAACTACATACATTAAAAAAAAAGATAGTGAGTGACACAGTTCAAGATAAAGCCAATTTTCGAATTTTCAAATTTTCAAGATGGGATTTTTTCAAGACAAAAAAAAAATATATTATAATTCTTGAGAAAAAATTGAAGAAAAAAAAATAATCACTAAGTCAAGATGAAGAAGAAAAAAAAACAGACACACAAGATTTAAAATAATATACATTACAATATATTACCATTAAGAAACTCAACATCATTACATCACTATCGTAAGAAAGGGTAACAAAAAAATGGGGGGAAAATTGAAATCAAAATAATTCAAAATATTATACACAAAAAAAAAGATAAAAGAAAAAAACTTTTTTATACATTGTATTGAATATATTGAAGTAATTGAAGAAGAAAAAAAAACACAACTCATTCATATATAAACACTGAACATGTTATAAGATTTAAATTAAAAGAAACACAAAAGGCGACGTAACATAAACGAATACATAGAATAGGATAAATTAAGTAATTAATTAATTAATTATTTAATTAATTAATTAATAAAAATAATACAAAAAGTGTTTAGAATTATTTTGTAGACCAAAAGTAAGAAGCAATTACTAATTTTTTTTTAGTTGTACAATATTGTCTCGAATCTCGACGAATGTATTTGTAATAAGTTTAGTAGTAAAATTATGATGTCCTGTCAAACGTATCATATGTATGTAAAGTGTAAACTGTTCTGTACAATACAATGCTGTAAGTGTAGGAATATTTAATTAATTAATTAATTAATTAATATACAAACAAAAAATATACCTTACATGTAATAATGAATTTTTTTATAAATATAATTATACTTATAGGGATAGCAAATTATTACACAATTCTTCAATTTACTTACGATCTCCATTTCTCCACATTCAAATTTGTTTTTTTCGCGGCAATTTTTGTTTTGTGTGTGTACCCTATTGAAATCATACTGTGCTGTAAAAGTAAGGACAGCCGTACTAAATGCTGCCCACTGTAAAAGAAAAACCCATTCACGGAAACCACGATAAATTTACATATAACAAATCCCAGTTTTTTTAGAGCAGCACATTTTAATAATAATTTTAGTTTGTTTTTTAATTTGCCAAAGATTTATTTAACTTATTGTTATTTACAACCTGTGCCAGTGACGTTAATAATAATATTGTGTACTGTATGTATTACTAGTAATAAGGCCAGTCGCCATGCAACTGGTAATTTCCCCCACGGAATAATTTTTACTCGCTACTTGAACTGAACTTATATTGATTGCCAGAGAGTTTTAAAATATTCCAAAAAAAGGGACGGGGGGGGGGGGTATTTAAAAAACGTGGTAAATCAAAGGCTCGTAGTGACTGTAAATTGTTTTGAGAGAGAGAGAGTGTTATATTAGAAATTAAATATTATTGGAACCCATCACTGCTAATTTCCATTGATCTCACATAATATTAATAATTAGTATTAATATTATATTAAATGGAAGTATATTATGTGTATTTAATTATTACAATTAATTAAAATAAAAAAGAGTGAGAAAAAGTAGGAGGACTGTTTCTTAATGTACTCAGTCACGTCTTATAAAAACCTTTTCTATATATAAATAAATATATATCCATCCACTATATATTTCTATCTTCTCTTTCAACTTCCAAAACAAATTTTACAAATGTGTTTTTTTTTCTCTGTATTATAATTTTTTGTTTTTTTTATAAGTTTTAATTGTTGTTGTTTTTTGTTGTTTATGAATTTTTTTTTAATTGTAATTTATTTTATTTTATTTTACATTTAAAGCCTGAAAAGTTCAAGAGGTTTGATTTGTTAATTTAAATAAGAATTTTTATTAGTAGCAGCTCCCATATACTTATTTATTTATTCTAGCTTATTAATTTTAGTTTTTTTTGTCTAATTTCCATATTTTTAAGTTTATTTATTTATTTAATTATTATTATTATTATTATTTATTCAAAAAAAAATCAAAATGTTGTACATGACATGTAATTAGTTATTACAAAAACTTTGCTTTGAAAACAAAAATAATCAGTATTTCACACAGCCCCCCACGCGCTAATTATTTTAAGTTTTTTTTGACCACTTACTTACTATTTTTTTGTAATGTATAATTAATTATCTTTTTAAAAAAAGAATTATTATTGCATTCCATTTTCTTGTTTAAAAAAAAGCAAACAACATTGGGATTTTTAGATTCCAATTTATCACAAAAAAACTTTGTTTCTTCTGTAATTTCTAAAAAACCATTTTAAACTTGATGACATAATACTTTATATAAATATGTACGTGTAGGTAAGCTTATATACACAAGAAGAAAAAATAAAGTATAGGAATTAAAAAACTAATTTATAAATGACTGAAATCATATTAAACACATATGAGTACATGACATCTACATATTATATTATATATAAACCGATTATCTATATTTACTACACAAAAAAAAAATGATTATACTTTACAACAATTTCCAACAACAAAAAATAAAACAACACAAATTTAAACCAAAACGACATTATTCGAATATATTACATAGATACTTAAGTACTTGCTATATGTATGTGTAAACAATATAGCTTACAAAATAAAAATGAAAGGCAGAGAGTCTTTTAACTTGTATTTTTATGATTTCCAGTTTGTTTTTTTTTATTTCGTTTATATGATTTTCATTTTCATTTGTTCTCCTCCGCTTTTAAATTTGCCTCCATTTTACTAGGGAACTACTGGGGCGGGGTTAGGGGAGGGGCCTAGGGGGTCTTGGGGGTGGAGTCAAAAGTCATCATAATTTTCCTACTTGAATATTTGTATGTAATTAATGCTAATTATTTAAGATTGAACTTATTATTTCTACTACAATTATTATTCCTGACCCCGTTTGACCTTTGACCTTTGAACATTCCGCTGACGTTCCTATAGTAGTTAATTTATATTATAGATATACTATACATTATGATAAGTCGTTTTTTGATTACTAATATTTAATAATTAAGGAAAGGCGCTAGGCCCGGAGAACACACATGATATACATACTAATACTAATAACCTATACTAACCATAGAGTTAAAAAAATAACTAAAATAGGTAATTAATTATAGATTTTGTAGTAGCAGTACTTGGATTTCGAATTAAAAAAATAATCCCAGGAATAATTAATTAATTAATTATTACATTACACTTAAAAAAAGTACATTGTGACAAAAATACTAAAATACTAAAATACTAGAAAAGTATAATATATAAGTAGATAGAAAGAAGAAAAAAAAACAGCGGGATTTTTAAAAAACAAACAAAAGAGCGATCGACATTTTTTGGGCTTCTTCCTCTGTAAAATAATAAAAAGTAAAACACGTTTTCCATGACTAATTGTAAGTTCGTAAATGAGAGACATATAGGAGTCATATATAATGTAATAACCTTATACGCACTAAAAGTAATTATGAAAATTGTAATAACCATCCCATTATTAAATATGGCCATCAATACGGAATGGCCATGTAGTAGTAATTAATTAGTAATTAAAAAAAAATAGTAAATCACACACGAAATACAATAAGACACTAATAAAATGCACCTATAGGCAATTACTTAATAAAAAATATCTTAATAAAATACTCTCCATAATTTACATACCTAATAATGGAATTAAAATTACTACAGCCCACTTTTTGTAAGTTAAGCTAAGTTAATTAATTACTACTAATTATTAATACTACTGACAAACACACCCACAGCGACAATTCCACACTTCTCTCTGTACACACTGTGTAAGTATATAATAATGTTGTGCATAACAAATAAATAAAAATCTACAAATAATTAATTAATTAATTAATTAATCCCATAATTATTACTCTATGTATAACTTGTACAGTTAATGTCAAGTCAACAGAGAAATCACATTACATATAAAAACAAAGGAAGGAAGGAATCCAGGTAATAAATATATCATTTCCTTTTATTAATATATAGCAATACAGGTAGTAAGTAGTGTCACAGGAGTCAGTCAGCACCAGAAGTGCATAGTGTAGATAGAAGTAAACGAATGGTTTAGGAATAGGGAAAATTAAATCGAGTGAGTCAAGAATCAAAATGGTCCATTCCCAATTTATAAGCTATAGGATTAAAATGAGTTATGTCAAAAACACAAAATGGGATACATGAATAATATGCTGATTACGAGTTTTTTTAACGTTCAAAATGTTCTATTTACATGTTTTTGGAAATTTCAAAATTTTCTGTTTACTTTAAATTTCACTTAGGAGCACATAAACATAAAACATATATTTTGCATATACTTATTCACCAGTAATAATTCAACGTAAGAGCAAGAAATGGTTTTGTATTTCTTGTGCTAATAGGGTAATCATTACATTCTACGTATTCACTTTTTATCCCTCGTTCCCCCCAAACTTCATGTCCTCATGAAGAAAAGATGTAATTGAGGGGGGGGGGGCGGGGTAGTCAGATTAGAGTATTTTGAATGCCTCCTCTTCTGGGTAGGACTTGAATTGCCTCCTCGTGTGGGTAGGACTTGAATTGCCTCCTCGTGTGGGTAGGACTTGAATTGCCTCCTCGTGTGGGTAGGACTTGAATTGCCTCCTCGTGTGGGTAGGACTTGAATTGCCCCCTCGTGTGGGTAGGACTTGAATTGCCTCCTCGTGTGGGTAGGACTTGAATTACCTCCTCGTGTGGGTAGGACTTGAATTTCCTCTTCGTGTGGGTAGGACGTGGGTAGGGCTTCAATGGGCTAATGCAGGCCTCCGGTTTTCTAGGTAGGTAACGTCTGCTCAGCCATAGTAATTTATGCAGGCCTCCTCCGCTTCTGGGTAGGTAGGAATGCTCGATTTTTAATTTATGCAGGCCTCCGCAATAGGGTAGGTAACTTCTGCTACAGGGGGGATGCAGGCCTCCGCGATAGGTTAGGTAACGTCTGCTTTACGGGGACGGGGTAGTAATATAGGCAGTCCTCCTCAAAGATAAGATAGATGCTTGAATTATATTGTAGGAATTTTTAATGAACAGTAGTAAGTCAGTATTTGTATATTAGGCTATCGTCGTTGGACGACAGTGTCAAGTTAATTTTAATAAAATTGTCTTTCTCAATATAGTAGCTAGTTGCCATGGGTGAGATTGCTTGCTCTGCAATGACGGGCGAAGGTAAGTGTCGTATGGCGTGGTGTAGTGAGAACTGTTAGTAGAGCACTGTGAGAGGTTTGGGTCTTCCGTAACTCTTACCAATTTTTTATTTTAGAAGCAGGGATCGTAAACCTACTAAAGCGGTTATTAACTACTTAATTAATTATTAATTAAAATAAAATAATATTAAGCACTGTGAGTTAGAAAGATCAGGTAGGTTAGGTTTTATTATTTTTAAAATGGGATAGTCGGGGGCGAATATAAAATTTAGAGTAAAATAATGTAGATGCGACGTCTTTGAAAGCCAGATTCCAATTAAAAATGAAAATCAAATTATTGTGGTTCAAATGCCACTTACATTACAGAGCTACAACAAAGACAACAATAAATATTTATTACATGCAACCAGGTCTCTTGCACCATTTCCTAGTTTTTTGTAATTTTTGCACCATTGTAACATGTTAGGAGTCACAGGTACCTACGTTAATTTGATGGGAAGGTGTAGGTAGTGTCAGTGTAAGAAAGATGCCTATGTAGTTACTATTTTACATTCTATTAATTTAGCTTTTGTTTGAAATCCATCGCTATTCAAATATACACACTGTAAGTATGCAGTGGTGAGTAGGATTTGAATGATACACCAACAGGGGCCCAACAATAAAGACGCAATACGTTCTGATTTTTTTTTTAGCTTTTAGAAGTTTTATTACAAAATTTCACTCAGGAGCACATAAACATAAAACACATATATTTTGCATATACTTATTCACCAGTAATAATTCAACATAAGAGCAAGAAATGGTTTTGTATTTCTTGTGCTAATAGGGTAATCATTACATTCTACGTATTCACTTTTGCATGCGAAGTAGACAGTATATTATAAAATAGTTAAGGGGGTTGATAATATTATTATTTATTATTTTGTAAACTATTTTTAATCTATTTGCACAGTGTTTTTTTTTTGATTTTTTTAAATGTTTCCAACAAATATAATTTAGTACTATTGCAATAACAACAAACACTGATCGTGAGAGCGCTTTTAAAATTCCACAATATTTGCAAGTGTTAATTATTAAAAATTACTTAAATGCTATAAGTAAGCTAGCCACGTTCTGTGCCACAAAATTCAAGAAGAGCAGCGTAGACAGCCTTTCCATCTTGTTAAATCCACCCACTTGGATTCCAATGTTCGGCATCGACCGAATTTTGCGTGGTTTCGGTGCGGGCTCTCTGACATCTTGAGTGAAACTAAAATGGAGTTCTTGTATTGTTTGACAAGTTCCGGGATCTGAAATGCTTTCTCGTAATTAATCGAGTAGGTTATCGCAGAGGTACACCCAATCAATGCACTCACAAACGCCAGAAAAGAGTATTGATCATAGAATTTTATCCCCACAAACAATCCATGAATTGACAATGAAATACAAAGAAGCTTGAACGCAAATGTGATTCCATATTTGCTTAGGTTGAAAAAATGTATCAAAATTCGGAGCTCGTGACAATCCTCAAACGCCTCCTGGATGGTTTGTTTTAGTCGGGACCGATTCCTAAGGTTTCTGTGAAATAAAATTAAAACAAGTATACAGATATACAAAACGCATAGAACGAGTCAAAATTAAAAAAATGTGCATTACGTTTTCATCTTCTGCATTTCAATTTTCAGTCCTTGACTAGATTTCTCCATGAACGTCAGCTGAATGAATACGTTAATGTACCACTGAAACTCCACAAAACATAAAGTGTAGCACTCTACAAGGCCGCACAATATATACGACAACGGTGTTTGAAGCTGAGTTGGTAAAATGTTGTAATATAGTTGAGGAGTTGTTTCGTCCATTAAAATATATGACTGAAGCCCAAAAACTCCCACAATGTTCACATAAGGCAAACAATTAATAAATAGTTGTTGCTTAGAACAGTTCCATAATTTAGAGGTTCTTGTTTCATTTTGTTTTTTAATAATAAGTCCATTCCAGACAATAGCGGTTTCATCTAAATGCATCCAAAATTGAGCAGGAAAATAAATTGCAATAATATTGTAACCACAGACAACCATTAAATGAACTGAGAGGTGACTAAAATTCAAACTTTCAAGGGGTTGCAATAATTGGTAAATAAACTGCCCACATTTGTAGAATGTACCTATTACAGTAATACAATAAAGTAAATGTGCCAACACCAATTTCCACACTGATGTGAATTTGCGAATGTGTCCTGTTTCCTCGTTAAAATCAAAGGGAAGAAGGCAAAGCTTTGACGCGAGTTTAATTCTTTTCAAATTAGCTGAACTTATTGAGCTGGCCATTATTTATGATATTATTTCAGATCTAAACTATTTACTATATTATTTTATTAGTCTGCGAGTTCAAATATTTTCAAGATGTATATAATAAATTAAATACAGTCAAAAATTTTTGCATACGGTCAAGTTTTTGAAAAATATTTATTGGGAATTCGGTAGGCCTTAATAGGATTTAACTATTTTTTTTATTATTCTTGAACGTGTAATGAAACATTGAGCACTTTACAACGAATAAGTCACAATAGTATGAGAATTAGGTTTTGTATGTGACCTAAATACGGTTAAAAATATAGAGCGACGTGTGGCGTAATTTCAGTTACAAAATATTCATGGCATGTGTATTCATTTATTTTCAAGAAACGAAAACTAATAATAAAATTAAAGATTGCTAATTTATTGTTTCAGTGGAATTTAATTATAACTTGAGGAAATGATTTAGTGTAATTTACGAAGAATATTAATTTTAATATGCAGGGAATACTTTAATTAATTACATATATTAGCGAATCGATTCGACTTAATAGCAGGTACAAAGTTGTTTTGTCAGTGGACCGACAAAATAAGAATAATTGTGCCTGAAGTTACGTAGTGTGAGTGTGGGAAGGACAATCCAATGATATTCCGCGATGGCGTCAGCCAACGATATAAGGCTTGCCTAATTATAGTTGTTTGTTTCACTTTGTTTGTGTGTTGGATCTCAACATCAGAATCTGTCGTAATCAAGTTTCAAAATACCAAAATGAGCAGAAGTGTAGTCGTTTTAGTAGCTCCAGAGGCTGAAGTATACCAGCATACATGTAATAGTTCTATTTAAAATCTAATGTTCAAAAGGCGAAAAAGATTTTGGGAGTGTAGGATTTATAATTCTTCACTAATTAATTGAAAATTGGAATTAATTGACTGGTCGAATGACACGATTAAACAAATAATTTAAGGTTGTGACGTATAAAATATGGCAAATTTTTAAACTTGAAACGTAACAGTTAGTACTTTAGTAGTTAGCCTATATTTAGTAGCAGAGCCTATCCTGTTTAGTCAGAGATTATTTTAAGCCAGAAATGTTATACACGGTGACAAAATTTTTGAAAGCGGGAGCCAAAATAGGCTTCCGTCTTGGCTTGAGAGCTTCAAGTTAATTTCAGCGAGAAAGAAACGAGAAAGTGGTATGCAGAGTTCAAAGAAATCGTGGATGAAATGGTCTATATGAATTGCACAAAGGGTTTGGTTTGGTCTTGGTCCATGGGAACGACAGGACAAGGGAACTCATGGAGTAAGTCCAGGGGTGGGCAACCTTTTTGGACCGAAGTGCAAATTTTTAAAAATAATTTGAGCCGGGTGCACATTTTTATTGCTCAAAAAAACAGTTGTTTATTTTACCCAATTTTTTCTGCTGTATTACACCAAAAATAAGGCATTAATTTGTCATTTGATGTCGAATTTAGCTGCATTAACAAGTTTTTCAGTCTAAAGTCGAAGTAAACACGTAATTACATCTGTTGTTCCCTAGAAAATCTATCATTTTCTAAAATTCAAAAACTCTCGCTTGCAAATTTTGGTTCTTTGGCGTGCACGGTTTCGCACGCGTCAAGTACATAGGTTGGCCATCCCTGGAGTACGTCCTCCCGTGCAGGGCCGGACGAAGGAATTGGTTTTAGGCAGGAATTGGTTTCCATACAAAAACCACCATTTTGATTTTATTCATGGGTTTCTTGGGTAAGGCAAAATGTTGTATTTACATGTTTTAAAAAAGTGCAAAATGTTGGATTTACTTGATTCTGAAAAGTGCAAAATGTTGTATTTACATGTTTTAAAAAAGTGCAAAATGTTCGATTTACTTGATTCTGAAAAGTGCAGAATGTTGTATTTACATGTTTTGAGAAAGATGTTAAACGTTTTATTTGCTTGCTTTTGAAATGTACAAAAATTTTTATTTTGCATGCTTTTGAAAAGTCAAAAATGTTCCATTTACACGTTTTTTTTTAAAATTTAAGCAGCGGGGGCTGCCTGCGCTGGCCGCATTATCCGGCCCTGCTCCCATGGTCGACTGTGTGTGTGGTAAAGTTTTTCAATAGAACTAGCAAAATGTGTGCCTGTGTTTTAGGATGTTCAAAAATTACATTACACAGTTTAAAAACTCTACACTTACAATAAGTATAATTAATTGATGTGCATTTGATTCAAAAAGGTATCCAGTTTCTGATTGCGAACAAATTTTATGTGGATGTGCGAAGGGCAACAGGGAAAATGTTGGCGGATGAGGTGGAGCATGATCGACTTTCCTTTAAATTGGCCTTGGCTCTTGAAATGGTTTTTGTTTAATAAGGATACAAGTATTTTTCTAAAAATTGGTTTCCTTTCTTGTAAGTCGCATTGTCATCGTAAATGTAAAGACACATAAATTACAGCTCTCAAGACCATTCGTTTTGATGGAAAAAAGAAAAATCCGATATTTTCTTTATTTACTTCTGGCCCATACAACACGTTTTATAGCGATTTTTCAAAAAATAAATTGGTTTTTTTCGATATTATTCGAAAATTGTTCAAATAACAAGCTGTGAACTGGATCATAATTAGATTTTGCCAATCATTGCCGTTCTAATGATGTATCACTTTTATGCAAATTCCATGAGTATCCGGGCTAAATATCGATTTTTAAATTAATCGTAGAAGAAAAACAATTAAAAAACCATATAACACTATGTATCTACTACATATTACAGCTCCATATTACTGTTAAGGCTGCCCTTAAACAAGGGGCGAAACCCCTTGTTTTGTGGTATGTACATACGTTTTTTGAACGACATAATGTGTTGCCCACCTTCTGCTTTGAACTATAGTAACGTACTTGACTATAATGTATTTAGAATGGAATTAAGGATACAGCGCTCATCCGGACAGCAGTTGAGATTGGGATGGAGCTAATTAATCAGACGACTCTTGTGGATGACTCGGTAGACCTGCTCTACGGACCAAAAGCGGTCGCGGAAAAGAATGCCAATTAATTGCCAATGATATTCAGGAAGGAAAATTAACATATGGCTTCTCTGAACAGCATTTAAACTAGGAAGTCAAGAGCAGGTCAAGCGTCTCATGGTGATACATACATACATATCGTCTGTGAAGAACCAAAATGACCCATATCCATTTGCAACTAAAAACAATATCCACTATCTACAAAAATATTTAAACATGTCTTGAAAGCATTTAAATGGAACATTGAGCACTTTTCAAAACTGTGTAAATAGAACATTTTACACCTTTTCAAAAACATGGAATTAGAAAATTTTGCACCTTTTAAAAAACATGTAAATAGACATTTTTGCACCTTTTCAAAAACATGGAATTAGAACATTTTACACTTTTCAAAAACTCCTTATTAACATTTGACGCATGTTTTTCATTTTGTTTTCATGACATAGCTCATTTTGCTTCTAGCTTAAATTGGAAATGGGTCATTTTGGTTCTTCACACACGATATTTAATATTTCACGGACAACATTTCTGGTCATAAAATAAGAGCACGATATTGAAATGCTCCACAAATCCCACCAACATATTATACGCCATTACAAAGGCCTTTTGAGGATTACAACACAAGGGGCTTTGCCTCTTATTTTTTGTTTCGCATGACAGCAATCAAGTGATAGCAACCGTATTTTGAAAGAAACACTTTTGTGTTTAAAAACCTTTTAAAATTGGTGTTTTTTGAATTTTGCGCGAAACCAAAAACTCATGGACACGCTCGCCTCAAACGGAGCCATGATGTTATCTGTACATGTTATGAACTTGGCCTTTAAATTGGTGTATCATTTTATGTTTGGCTTGGTGATGTATTTCGAAAGTTCGCGAAATTATAAAAAAAGCTGGCTGGAAAAAATACTTAAAAAGCCATCCATGATTTTGTGTCACGCAGACCTGCTATATGGAGAGAAAGATGCAGCATCTCTTGTGGAAGTTAAACAAATTTACGAAGATTTAAAGACTGGAACAGTTGCAAGAGCTTAATAATATTTTAAAACTGAAAACTTGTAGACAAGAGTATTTGTGCCACAAATAATTCTATTCTAGTATTAGTGACACAAGTAAAATAAACTCATTACAAATTACAAACAAAATTACAAATATTTAAGTTGACAGCGACAGCTTAACAATACAATTTTATTTGTAATAATAATATGTCTCCCTCTATTACAAGCAAATTATCAGTACATCCAGTACGCACGAGAAATTGTTTTTTAATGAAGAAATGCAATGAAGCTCATACGTTTACGGAAGAGCAACTTGAGGAATTAAAAGTTGCTAAACCAAAAAGAAAGATCACCATAAAAATTAGGTCAACTTTGCAGGATACAGAATTTCAAGAATGGTGTCTACTTAGATTAAGGGGGTGGGAAGTGAGCCAATTTGCAGAAAACCCAAAAAAAAACCCTAATGAATAAAGAAGGTATGAAAACTTCAGAATACGTCACATCTATTAAAATGAATGCTAACATTAGGAGCGTGAGAGCCATTAGCACTTAGTCGCAGCTTAGACGGTACCCATTGAAGACACTGCGATGAGAAAAAAGAAACACTTGGATGGACAAGTACTAGGCAGTTAACTAATTTGGCCAGGGGAACTAATTTGTAACCAACGGCATAACAAAATTCTACAGATAATTGCAAAGGCGATGAAAGAAATAGGGTTTGAAATTGGACAGGAACTGCACTTGATCTCAGAAAATGGATCTGCTAGAAGAATAGACATTATCGTCTAAGATAAAAAATGCAGAAATGGATACATTCTAGATCCTACTATATGGTTCGAATACGGCCATGCGGAAAAAAAATCCTCATTAGTTGAGGAAAGCTAACTTTAGGAATAGTCTAGAGTTAGATGAAGTTGAAGTCATTGGTCTCTACATAGGGGCAAGGGGAACTATAACCAAGTTTTTCCAACAATAATTAATAGGTTTAGGTTACCAGGATCTATCACTACGGAAATAATGCTATATGCCAATAGACGCTCCATCAATATGTATAATTATCATCTATATAAAACCTTTAAAAATTTAATCCATTTATAATCATACTATAAAAACGTAATGTATTATATAGTCTTATGGCTACTGCAAGTGTGCAGCAGTGACTTGATACATTTTTTCTTTCTCGCTTTAAACTTTAAGAAATGCATGCAAAGCTTTTTTGCGCTTGAAAAAAGGTTCAAAAAGAGTATTTTGCCCTTAATTAAAGAATAATATAGCGATTTTAAACATACAAAATCGCCTTTCACACACGTCTTCAAATCGAATTAGGGATTGACTATCCCTTGCTCTCATTACATAGACGAACGTCAAGTTTAGGTTGACGTTAAGGTGCAGCAATATTTACGACACCAGCTCAATTGGGCCTAACCCCATTCAACTACAGTATCTAGGTGTAACTAAGCGCTAATACATCATTAGAGTACTCAAAAATAGAGCAGCGGACAGTGGACTGCGGACACCATGATTTGGATTTTATAATTATGTAGATTTAACTGGAAGGTTGTAAGTTTATATTATTTATATTTGCCTTACAACCAAAAATTGTTTTGAGTGAGCAAACCAATTTGTTGTGAGCTCAGCTTCTACTTCGGACCTGCGGCTGACAAATAGATTTTTTCTTTCTTTCACGGGATTTCAAACCATACATCACTCGTTGAAATCGTCCTAGTGTTTCAAAACTGCAATAAATTGTGTAAATGGGCAGTAGTAACATTTTCAAAACGAAAGTTATTTATTTATTGTCACGTAAATTAACATTACACTGCCACGCGGTAATAGACATTGATTATGTATTATTTAACTATTTGTTGTCCCATACAGAAATATGTCATTCAGGTATAGTCTAATCAAGAGTGTACACAAAGGTCCAATGTATGCAGAATAAGTAATGTTTGGCATAAATAAAGTTTTAGGACGTAATGGGACTGAATTTTGAACGTAAAAGCTAATTTAATAATAATTTACTAATGCATACCTTACTCAGTAGGTTAAACTGCTAAAAATAACAAGAATATGTTTTTGTAACAATTACAATATATGCCTTACTTGAAACAACAACGTATGTTTTCACTCAAACACAATGTTTATTTTTTTGATAGTATTTTATTTACAATCTCGGAACAAACTTCTACATTTCCTGGATGCAGAAAACTAAAATGGTCACCGTTGACAGTAGACTCAACAACTGGATTCTCACAAAACTACAAAAAAAAAGGAAAATCATTACATTCAGTTACATATTGTTGATACATGCATTGTATGTATATAATGCCAGGTTTTCAGTCAAATGATAAAACAAGTACCTGCTGAAAGTAGTAGCAACTTTTGGTGTCGATACCTTCCTTTAAGTATTCTGCTTTAATTAAATTAAGACGCGCTTTGATTTTAAAACTTTCACTTGGATTATACGCAAAGCACTTGATTGCTAGCGTAATAGCCCTTTTACATAATTCCTTTTGAAAAGACGAAATTCCATTTTGTTGCAGTTTTTGTTCCAACAAATACAGGACCAATTCTCTGTTTTTTTCTCCACTAGTAGGATGAATGTTATTAAGAAGCATCTGTTGATTAAACAATCACAAAGAATTACTGCTATATTAATAGCAATTGATTTAAGTACTTTCACAAATTATATCCTAGAATGACGGCAAAAATACGCCCCACACATACCACTAGTTTCTATAGATTTGTTTTTATAAGATTTTTAAACTTTGTAAATTTACAAAAGTTATTTAAGCTACGCGCATAATTTTAGTTTATAATACCTGTTTTTCGTCATCAAATAAGTGGAACGTGTCATCCAAGAAGTATGTAAAAAATATCATGGGAGCCCTTAAATCGATTTCTTTAAGGCCATTGTAGAAGCAAAATCCATCCAGCATGATAACATTATCAACCTGTTCACGTTTAAATATATCGTGAGTGAAGAACCAAAATGGCCCATACCCAATTAACGCTAGAATTAAAATAAACTTTTAAATTAAACACTAAATGAATTGAATGCGTAAAATGTTAACTATGAGTTTTTAAAAAGTACAATATGTTGCATTTACAAGTTTTTGAAAAGTAATAAATTTTCAAATTACATGTTTTTTAAAAGTCAAAAGTTCTAATTACATGTTTTTAAAAAGTGTAAACTGTTCTAATTACACTTTTTTGAAAAGTTTAACATATTTGATATTTACCTGCCTTTTAAGGTTTACACGATATTCATATATTTTTTGTAGATCGTACAATTCGTACTTACGATTAGTTAAAATTGGATCTGGGTCATTTTGATTCTTCATTTTAATTCTTCAATGGAATTAAAGCATGAATTTAAAAATGAATTTGTAATTTTATTGGTATAGTTTAAGTATATAGTTTACCAGCTCTTGATGCACGAACTCAAGTTGACGAGCTATTTCGAGCGCTATTACTCCTCCTCCAGAGCTTCCAGATATGTTGTATGGGCCCCTTGGTTGAACGTTTTGAATTTCCTTTCCAAATGAAAATAAATCAAAAATGTATTAAAAAATTTACATATTTTGTTATGTAATATACCATATATCCTATAACAGTGTGTGGGTCTGTAATAGTACTCGGGTCTGAGAAGTTTCAGTTTGAATAGTACGCGTGTCTATTTAACACCCTATTAAATGACAGTACGCGTGTCTCTAATACTACCCGGGTTAGCAACAAGTCGCGGGTATGGGATATCTATATTTGAATAGTACGCGGGGAAATAGGATATACGGTAGTATAAAAATTATCAATTTTTGTTGACAGTGTTTTTATTTACCTTAATGTAATAAGCTGCAATAGCTTCACATGACATCAATTCAACGTTTTGAGCATTATTGTCTTCAACAGTTTGAATAGCATACACATCACTGGTTATATGTGATGCTAATTCATTAAAATTCTCTGCAAGGCCATCCGCACCATGAACAATGAAAATTGGGCTTGAGTCACTAGAGCATTTGCTTTCTAACTTAGTCAAAATTTGAAGATTCCTGTTGGGTTTCTTAATATCTTTATTAAGTTTTTGATAATTTCCGGTCTTGTCATTGGCTTCTTCAATTTCTTTAACTTCGCCCCATGTTAAAGACATTACTTTTGCTACATTGACAGCGTAGTTATAATCTCGATTTAAAATTTGCCTCATTTCAGCTCCACTTAGAGAGTCTAATCCAAGATCTGACAAAGACTTACTCGGCTCAATATCTTTCAAAGGAATTTTGATTGAACAGAGCTCAGAGACTTGTTCTGTTAACGTACGTTTTTGTAATTTTTGATGTTGAACATTAACTTCATCCAAAACCATGGTTGTTAGGCATTCCTTGACAGAAAAACAAGGTTCGTCTTGTTTACTCTCTATAAGAAATTCGTCAAGCACACGCAGACAATTAGCCAATGTTTGTGCACTTAGCTTACGAAAGTGTTTATCTGAACTCATCCGCTCTGCAACATGCCCTACTTCACCGATCACACCCCACTGTATCGCCAGAGCGTGACACCCAGCTCCTCGTCGCATAAAACAAATTTGCTCCATGCCAGAATTAGCAAGGGCATAGTTACTCATACCTTTTTTTCCATACCCCGAGACAAGACTTGAGAATGCAGTGAAGTATTCCAGCGAAGGGCTAAGCATTCTTGTGACAATGTCTAAATTATGTGTAATGCATATTTTGGGCCGTGCCACTTCTTTAAACATTTGCTTTGTTTGATTCGCAAATGCCGCATCATGTAGTACCATCCCTAAGTTAAAAATCCCACCTACGCCGTTGTTGAACCGCTCCAAAAGCGTTTTTATGAATAACTTGGCTGCTGCAAAATTAGTTAAATCTGCATTTGAAATTGTAACTTGGACACCTAACTTCATCCAGCTTAATAGGCGGTGTTTTTGGTAGCCCGTAGTCACATGGGATCGTGACACTAAGACAAGATTTATTGCTCCTTTTTCTACTAACCAGTTAGCGACCTCAATCCCAAATCCGCCTATACCTCCGATTATTACATACACCTTATTAGGATCAAAGTATGTCATTTTACTCGTGTTTTGTATTCGGACACAGCCTTGACCTTGTCTTGTTCCCAAATCGCCTATCTGAATAACAATCTTCCCCACGTGTTTCCTTAATGCCATGTGTCTAAGTGCATCTTTTAAATCATTGTGTGGAAAAAGGGTGTACTGCAACGGGTTGACTACACCATTAGCAATTCCATTTCTGACTAAATTGAGAAGTTCCGTCTTACCTTCAGTTAGTTCATAACATATTGGTATTAAATCAACGCCATGTATTTCAATGGCTTTGACAAAGTGTCCCATGCTGAGGGAAGTCCTACTTTGAATATCAAATTTACCAATTTCTAAAAACTTTCCACCAGGAGCTGTACAATTGAGACTTGCTAGTAATTTGGAACCTGCCAATGAATTAAGAACAACGTCAACGCCTCGGCCGCGAGTAGCTTCAAGTATTTGATCCTCAAAGCTACAATCTTGAGAACTGCAAATGTGGCCATCAGATAAGCTTGGAAATAACTGTTTTATATAAGAACGTTTGTCGGCACTGCCCACACTTGTAAATACACGACAGTTGTTGCTTAAAGCAAAATTAATGGCTGCCTGTCCAACTGCTCCAGCTCCACTGTGGATTAAAACTGTGCTGCCCGGTCTTAATGTGACACGTTGCATGAAAGCGTGATAAACTGTAAAATACGCAGCAGGAACTGTGGCCGCTTCTTCAAAGGACCAGTGTGGCGGAATTTCGAGTATCATTGCTCTACTTGAATCTTCAATATGAGTTGCAAAGGCATTTGGACCCATTCCCATGACACGTGCCCCGTATTTATTAGTTCCTGAGAATTCCACTCCAATTTGTTGAGAAACCCCATTTTTGCTACTAGTTTCCATTAATTTTCCAGTAGCAAGCATTAAATCTTGAAAGTTGACCGCTGCGCATTTGACGTTGTAAAAATTTTTATCGCTTGTATCTGATTCTAATAATTTAAAAGGTGACTCTATCCATCTTAAATTGTCCAGTGTTTTCACATCAGGAACACTCACCTGCGCATATTGTGCGTCACAAGTTTGCTGCGTTGACAAGTTGCTACTTAGAGGAATAGATTTGAAAGAACCATGAGTTCCACCCAAGTAGAAGTTCATCAATAAATCTTTTGAAATCAAATCTTGTAACAATGGACATGGTTTCGAGAAATTGAGTTTTAATTCGCCTTGAGGATCATAAATACATCGTATTTTATGCCCATTAATTTCTTGCTTTATACTGTTAGTAAATCCAGTAATGCCACTTGTAACATTGTTCTGTGAATAAATAAATACTCTTGACACGCATTCGTCTGTTAGTAGGCTTTGTAATTGAGGAACCCATTTATATCCTATACCGTCAAGGGATAAGCTTGAGATATTTTCCAGTGGTGATTCGTGTTTCTACATTGTATGCAAAAAATATGCATTAATTCATATTCATAACTTTAGAATATAGGAAATTGGTTTTATACATACATTAAACAGGTTATTATGCGTGAGCATATGATTATAAACATTTTTTAAGAAAATCACCTTTTTGGTAAGCAATATTGTATGAGTATCACGTGAGTGTTCCGCCACCGTTACAAATGTTGTGTTACGTAGGAACTCTTTGACTTCTGAAGTTTCCGAATTATTTGAATAGAAAAGTATCCAAGAGCTTGAGTTATCATTGTTTGTCGCATGCTTGAATGCGTTAACATTGTCTGTGAAAACTAACTGTGTGTCCTGGTTTAGAGTAATAACATCGTCAAAACTGTTTGAGCAAACTATGCTGTCTAAACTAGAAGAATCTAATGAATTATTTCCCCAATTGTCTTTAATTTCTTTAACTGCTTGATACGTGGAGATGGTAGCTAGAGTTGCGTTTCGTGCTGGATGATTTTCTATAATGGTGGACAGTATAGGTAAAATAAATAAATCACTTTGTGAGCAAACGTATGTTATGCCTAATTCCTTATCAAATACGTTTTCAAAAACAAGATCCACAAGAGACGTTAAAGTGACGCGTTTCCAGCTACTCTCGTCATTGGAGCTACTTGCAAGCTGAAGGTAGGGCACAAATGTGTACCAGTTATTTACAATGTTTTGCTCTATGACCCTATTGTGAATTTTATTGGTCAAAATGTTGCTGAACTTGATGCCAGGAGCTGCAGTTTTGTTCTTTGCTATATAATTATTAACAGGTATTGTGTTTGAGTGAGCTTCGATGAAGTGCTCCAGTTCTTTAGGATTGATTTCGATCGATTCAATGAATGTTGGAACTTGTGGCACTTTGCTTGGTATCTCTGTTAAAGATGCTTGTAAGACTGAGTCAATGTACGTTGTCCAGTTTTCCTTCCAAATAACTTCTCCCCATTCTAAAAAAAGTAACCAAACTTTAGGCAAGGTTTGTTGTATTCGTTTAGGTCAAAACTGAATTACGTAGTTCTATATGTGATGTTTAGATGCATTAAAATATTAAAGGTTACATAAGCATGCTGCAATATGTTTTTGGCTGTTTGAACCTACTAAAGTATATAAACAAATTTAAGGCCGCAGAAAGCTGCTTTCCAGTAGAATAAAATTCGCCTTAGTAGTCAATATAAATCCAATGTCAATGGACTGGAATTTTTGTGTTAAATTGTATGACCAGATTTTATCAATTTTATGTACATACGTGCTATGTATTTCATATTGTAAGGCTATGTGCGCATCCTTGATACAGGCAGTATTGTAGTGAGGTGTATACGCTCAACCTAACCCTTATCGATGCGGACGGCGAGCACCCTTTCTGTGACCCCTTTTTAAGAATCCTAAAGTTCCGTAACCTCTTTATTTTCAGCCATGAACGTTCACACTCCAGACTCTAAGATCTTTTTGCGTTTCAGCAAGAATCCTTACATGACTCTATATCCCGACCACCTGTTTCTATACAGTACTATACATCGACTACACTTACTTGCATGTCTTTTCTACTTCCCATATGTGTAGAATGTATGAATTACAGTGTAACTAAATAAGAAATCGCCTAGAGGTAAATTTTGTTCTATTGTCTGAATGGACCAATTTTCCAATGGGACAATGTCCCAGCATATTTTTCACGTCTCATATCATATCGTGTAACTAAAACCTATCCTATCTTTATCTCTTACTCGTATATTATCTTATACTAATACAAGTACATTTACTAAGAAATAAATTAACTATACACTCAATGCCTGTAAAATGGCAGCGTAGTTCAAGTTTAATGTTAATTTTCAGATCCTGCTGTCAAGTTAGGTAAGCAAATAATAAAAAATAGAGTTTTCTAATATAAAGGGGTTTTGAGGTTTAAAATCATTCAGTTGCTCCACACTTTTACTTTAAATATCATTTGGAGAATATTTTTTTAGGTAATAAGATTTCTATCTACAAGGTCATCACTGGGTACTCACATTTCACTTAGCTTCAAGTTACTCAAATCCGAAGATAAGACTAAAAACATTCTTGACGTAGCATTTTTTAATTAATGTCACTGTGCTAAAGCCTGATTTTTTAGTACTATAGTCAGAAATGAAACTCAATGTACTTTGTGCTATGGAATAGTTGAAGATTAATAGTATGACATACCAATTCGATACCTAATAGCCTTGCCGCATAGCAATTTAGTTAGGTAAACTACGGAGGTGGCCTAGTTAGGTCAAACTTTCCGCACAGTCATCTCTTGTAGGTAACCTAAACGAAGAAAAACCCCGCACAGCCTTACTTAAATTAAGAAGAGCAAACGTGATTGGTTAATTTAACTCGCCAATGAACGAAAGTGTCAAAGACATCCTTGGTTGAGGGAGGGCAAAATAGAGTGTGGTAAAAGCAGGACCTTTAGTTAGGTATGATCCGCACAGCGCGTCTCACCTACTTACGTAGGTATTTAGATCTTTCCTAACGCATTTTACGTAGATAAGGAGTTAGAAAAAACAACGCCCACTTAGGCTTAGGTACGACTCTCCGCACAGCACCTTTTTACGCTTTTTACGCAGGTAACCTACGTAGGTCTGCTATGCGGAAAGCCTATACGACTTATATTTCCTCGCTGCCAGTTCATCTGTAATTTGAATGTTAAAAACATACTAAGTAAAGAATGAATTGTCAGATGCGTGATTTTGTGAATACGTTTTGTATCTGAACTTGTAAATACGTTTTGTATATGAACTTGTAAATAAATAAGCCAATTAATTTAAAGTTTTTTGTTTTTTATTTTATTCCAATATTTTACATCTTTGTTCATTTTTTATTGTATTGACAATTTTAAGTAATGTTTATATTGCGATGTCCATTAAAGTCAGACATATTTTTCTTTGTTAATGTAAAATTGTATAAATAATCGTTCGTAGATGTAATTTTCCTTGATATAAAAGTCTTTTTATTCTCATTAGTATTTGCTGTGAGAGCGTTCACATAGTCAATATGTCCTAAATTTGTTTTTAAATAGGATTTAGGTACACCTTTTGCTCTCATGTAATAACTAAGTTTAAGAGTGCATTTTTAGTTTAAGAAAACAAAAGGCTCTAATTAGACCTTTTTTACATTTATCATCCTTAAATTTACCGCGTGCGTATTTTTTTATCTGTAATCATGCATAAAACCAAATTTACTTTCAGTTGAATATCTGGTGGATCAAAAATATCTCAATTGTCCAGCATAACTTTGTACAAATCTACTTTAATACCATTTTTTATATCACCCTCACTTGCTACATCACTAACTTTTAAACTATCAGTATCAGTACCGACTAATTTAATCCTTGCACTATACATTGTTGTAAGGTAATCCTAATTAAATTTATACATATGAGTTTTACTAATATCTAAGCATGCAATTTATGTATGGGTAGGGTTGTCTAGGTAAACAGGTATTTTTTCATATAAACTATGTTGTGTAATTAGCATGTTAATTACTATGTTGCAACTACAATACTACTTAAATTGGCATGTTTTGTTTAATTTGATACTCTATCACCTGTAACCTAATAACAAAATATAAATGATGGTACTTATTTAATTCAACTCAACGTCTATTACGTTTTTGTTCAATTGATTTACCACATAAAGAATTTACCATCAATTTCAAAAATGTTTTTCAAAGTTGTTTGTTGCTTTCTGTCTAACATTTGTACATACTGTAATAAACGGTTTATACTAAGCATCCTGTTCAAATTTTAAAATTTTGTGGACTTTTTGAAATTTTATTTCAAGTTTTAAGTATATATTTAGAGTAACATAGTAAATAAAATAATTTTTATTTGGATCTAAGTCAAGAATTAAGTTTTTACTATTTGATCCACCTGTCATATAAAGATCTTTGTAAAATTGTGTCTGATAATAGTATTACTCACTGTTTACTACCTTTGGATTTGCTGGGGCAGGAGGAAAATTATAAAATTTGTCATGTAATTTGGGTTAAATTGAAAGATCACATTCTAATACATAATCATACGGTGCATCGTCCTAACATTCGACTATAAAATCGTAATCATAACACGCTTTCAATTCCTAATTTAAAATAAGGAAGTTGATGAGACAAATCTGTAGCATAAAGAACATAACAATCGTAATACTTAAGATAAAATTAAGGTTTGGAAAATTCAAATTCCCCCTATGGCAGATACCTGCTATAACTATCTACATTGCTTACTGATTCGCACCCTACATACCTACCTCTTTAACCATCCTCAGAATCAAATGCATTTCAGGATCAGTTATATAGTCTAACATGACTTCACTAAGTAGAGTACTTAAAGAAACATACTTGGCTATATCTAGTTTAAATGTATCAACAAAAATACTTCTAAAATTTTTAAAACCATTAACTGAAATTGTGGTGTCCACGAATAATAAAAGTCTAAATATTCATTTTTTCATCAAAAAAGTTGAACAAACTGTTTTTACATGTTTGTAATCTTTGTCACTAATACCTCTGTCAAATCAGAATAAAACTATATTTTTACAGTAAATCTGTACTTTTTAAATCTGCTTTACAAGTGATTGAATTATAATGAAAAATTTGTTTTCTATAAATTAAATGTATAGGTTCATCCATATCAGAAACGTTGTTACCAAAACAAGTTTAAATTCTCCCCGTGTTGCTTTAAATCCATCTTTATAATTTTTTTTAAGAATACTAGAAAGCTTATCTAACGAAGTATTCAAAAATCTTATGGATTTTTTATTTATATTATTACTAAAATTATATCAACTTCCTTGAATAAAGGATGATTCAATTCCTGCATTATAAGATGTCCGTTGTGACAAATAGGTTGTTAAATAAAATAGAAATAAAGTCTGTATACCTAGCTCTGATTTTACAATATTTACAAGCATAACCTAGAAACTTATTAGTAAAATGATCTTGATGTCCAACTGGCATTTTCCCTGACATTTGAAGTTTAAACCGTTCCTTAAGGTCCTTAAACTCCTATAAATAAGGTAATGTTTTATCACAAAAAAAGCAATCTTCACCGTTAAGCTTGTAAAAATCATCCATCATAGTCGAAAGTGCTTTCTCCTGTTTGTCTCTTATTTCCTTTACCTAACTATTAGGATGGTCTGGCGACTTTCAACCGGAACGACATAAGTCGACGACAGTTCGAAGAAAGACATTTTGCCTGAAGACATTGCGTCGAGTGGACATTGAGTCGACGACGTTGCGTCGATAGACATCGAGCAGAAGACTGTAAGTCGACGACATTACGCTGTTAGACAATACGTCTAATTAAATTACGCCGTTAGACATTACGTAGTTGTTTAATGCAGTGATAACGGCATTGATGTCATTTTATATAAACGAAAAGAAAATGAGAAGTAGAGAGAAAGACAGCTTTATTTAAATACATTTGACACCGTACGTACTCCAGTACAGATAGCACAAAGGTCTCACTAGTCAGTATACGTATTACGTATTGTGTGATAATCTACATTTTATGCTTTTCAACTTTTAATTCATCAAGTAACTATGTGAATAGTTATTTTAGCAATAAAAACAACTTTTAAATGTTGCGTATATTCTGTAAAAAAAAATTTAAAATTACAATCATACATAAACCAGCTGACATCTATTATCAGGCCCTACATTAAAATTTGTAATTTAAAAACAACAGTAAAGTAAAGTAAATAGCTTTAACGTCACTTCCACACAGCGAATTCTTACTGATTTCCAGGAAAAGACACCTTTTTACTACATTACTACTCACTATAGTCGTTATTTTTGTATTTGATTTTATTATTTCTGACTACTTTTTCTAGAGAAGGGAACTCTAGAAAGCCTAGAGAATAACTCCGAAAATCTGTACAACAATATAGGTACGCCGTAACTGCTTGACATAAACAATAATTGATATAAAAATCTGTTTCCCAATCACATATTCGTGTTTCCGCTAAAACTTTAAAGTGTTATCTAAATAGTACTATTGGACTGAAAAATTGTGTTCTGCAACAATTCTTTCGTACAGAATAGGGACGAAATGGAAAAATATTAAAAAATCTCCTTAATTTGTATTGGATATGATAGAAATATGCACAATTAGAATACAACTTGATTTCATTCATACTTAGGTGAATAGAATCATCAAAAGCTATTTGTATTACTTGTATCTCTACTAGTGTTGTCAAGCATTCCTGGTTATGAATTTAAAAATTAAAATATTCGAGACTTACATTCAGATACTCAAATAAACTGTTCTGGAAATTTGTTATCGACGGACTTTAATTCAACGCATTGTCCGTCGTCGAAACAAGTTATACGTAATGTCGTTCAACGAAATATCTTCGACACATAGTCCACTACGAAATGTCTGACGCCGTACTGTCGTGAGCACGCAATGTCGCCTACGCACTGTCGTTCGACGAAAAATCGTTCCGGTACAAAGTCGTAGAATCATTATAATAGGGTATAACATCATTTAAAAATGTAGAATAACATCCTCTTTATCATCCTTTGAATGGTAGAGAGAGACTGTAACTTTATTACACTGATACTATAATAGTATTATATTATTTCGAATCTCTAACATTTTTATTATAATTAATTTAAACATAACTAAACCCACATACTTTGTGTATCTTATTTAACTCTGTAAACCCTCCAGTCTTTTCAAATGAATAATAACTTGGATCAGAAATTTGTTCTACATTATCTGCTTTACAGTCATAATTATCCTAAATTAAACTCTCCAAATCGGCAAAACAAAGGAATTCATATTCTTTTAATCTACAAATTGTAAATGTGTACTTTTTTCTAAAAAACTAGTTACCTGAGCCTTTAACGCAGTATATCTTTCCTAATTAAACTTAGAAGCAGGCGTGCTTGGGTGAGTGGTTAGGACTGCAGACTGTAACGAAATTTACAGCCTCAGACCCGGCTTCAATCCTCGGCCACTGCTAATCGTTTACGGCTCGGTGTTGTACGGTAAACGTCACTGGATAATTGATTCAAACCCAATCTCCTTCGGTGCTCCTTAGTGACCACTTCTTACTGTAGGGGCCTAGGGAATGAGACTCCTTTACTGTGGAGGAGGGGACGGGGATAGGTGAAAGGGTACAAAGACCGAGACGATCTAACGCGGTAGCCTCCTATTTCCTCACCTACAGTAACTGGTTGAGTCTGGTTGTATGAAGTTCGGGTAAATCGACCCAATAAATATATTATTATTATTAATTAAACTTAGAAACTCCTTGGAAATTAACCATTTCCAATATAAAGTTGCCCTAAGAAACCCACTAAATCCTTCGCTCACGTAAAATGTTACTTTCTAAATCCTGCATTAGTAATAACAAATTAGTAACTTTTTTATTTCCTGTATTCTTACTAAGAAAGACTGGTGACGTATGCTGTTTGATCCTTTCATCCATCTGTCTTGATCTTTCCCTTTCTATCATTAAATATTTAAATGTGATGGTTCTACTCAGTAATTCTGATAACCTGTCATAGTATTACTCCTGCGTCTGAGTTGATAGTTTGGGATTAGTCTAAACTTCCTCTCGTTTATCCTTGCTTTTAATGACTGTCCTCATTTCTAACGTGGTATACCCATAAGCATATACATAATTACGTAATTGCGAGATTCCTTGGCGAAAGCAGCGCAAACAGTCAAATTTTAACCTGCTCTTCTAAATTTCAAAATTTAATCCAAAATTTGATGGTAAATCTTACTAGAATTAACTGGTTTTTAGTAACATATCATCTGTTACCTAAGGGGGTACAATAGAAAGTAAATTTCGACTCCTAGTATTAAAATTTTACAAAGAAATATTAGATTAAAGTTTCCAATGCTTTAGGATACCACAATACGTTACCTTAGAATACATACGTTTGAACTAGGCTGTCTGTATACTCATACTACTCGTCAGCGGCCCGGACCGACACAGGATTGATTATTAATCAAAAATTGGTAACTCAAAGGTAACCGTCGGTGACCGGGCTCTATTCTCAGGCAAGTTCTTAATATATCCCAGCCTATTAATATTAATACTTAAAACTAAATGAAACACGCTATAATCCGAATCATAAGCTGTGCAAAGTTTTGATACACAACCATATGCACACCACATATTTGTTTTCTTTTCTATATCAACATGAGTGCCGAACTAAAGAAGTTAATTGAAGCTTTAACAAAAACTGTCAACGACAATCATGCTGTGATTCGTAACGATATTCAAGCCCTTAAAACTTCCATCGCGGCTCAAGACACTAAGATTAAGAATATTGAAGACACCAATGATCTAATTAAAGCAGCCATGGTAAACATGCAAGCACAGATGATGGTCATGAAATCCGATTTAGTTGATCTTAAAAACTCAAAGAGGAGACAAAGTTTAATTATCTCAGGAATTGAAGGCATCGACGAAAACTCATCTGCTGGGGATATTGGTGAAGCATTTAGCGCCTTTTGCAGCGACGAGCTGGAATTAGATTTAGAAGGGCTAACTCCGTCGAAATTCAAGTTGCTTCCTAAGCATCTATCTAATACTGATTCAAAGGCACGTATTCTGTGTTATTTTAATTCCATTGCAGACGCAGCTAAAATACGACAAAATCTTTACAAGTTGAAAGGATCACAATACAGTATACTTGACGACCTTAATGCTAAGCAACGCAAAGTGAAATCATATGCTCTTCAACAAGTCAAGCATCAAAATGACGAGGCAAAAAAAGTAGTTGCAAGAATGTGGGGAAATAACTTTTTGATACTTACAGAAGACAGCGGAAACGAAAAGTTTTTTGTCTCAAGCGGTAAAGATTTGTTTCCGGCTAGTCATATTTCTGGTTACAACCCTAAGTATGTTAAAAAAAGAAGCAATTGACGGTCAGGGCATCCCATAGCATCGGTTAGTAACATCTCATTTTGGAACGTAAATGGTTTAAATACTTTTCTATCTTTTTTAAATAATAACAATATATCTACTATTCTAACTTCAGTGGTGTGTATATACGAACATTAGTGCACAGAGGGGGATCTTAAATTTAGCAGTCCGAATTTTCAAAAGTATGAAATAATATATTGTTCAGCAACCAGAGAAGGAACGCAAGGTCGGGCAAGTGGTGGCCTTTGTGTTCTTGTGGATAAAAATATCTATAAAATAAAGTCCATTCCTGTGAACTAAAATTATTTCATTGTTACGGAACTTATAAACATTCAATCCAATGAACCTTTAATTATTGTATGTGCATATCTACCCCCAGGAAACAAATACAACTATCTCATTACCAAGTTTGAAGATATTTTATTAAACATTTCAAGTCAATACTGTAAAGAACAAATAATCATTGGTGGGGATTTTAATGCTAGAATCGGACTTGAAAACCAACTTGATGAGCAGGCCACCTTTTCTTCTAACATCACTTATAAACGTAAATCGCTAGACTCAAAACTCAACCCCAGAGGAGGCAAACTGCTTGATATATTTGAAGGAAATGATTTCCTAATTCTTAATGGCAGAACTTTATCCGACTACCCTGCACAGTTTACGTATGTATCAAGGAATGGTTGCAGCGTAATTGATCAAGTATGGTGTAACAGTAACACAATAAAGGAAATAACTGATTTTAAAGTCCTAAAATTTACTGAATCGCCTCATTTTCTAGTCCAAGTGTCATTAAACTCAATGCACAATACTATAAATACAAGTTGTGACCAACAAAAAGTTTGTATCAAGTGGAATGAGAATTTAAAAAAAGTTTATTACGCTGCTCTTCATGAAACTCCCCCGCATAATACAACTAATACAAACAAATTATATTCGGACATAATTTCAAACGTCACTAATGCAGCTAATAAAAGTGGTATGATCAAAACAACAAAAATGCCTTTTATCAATAAACATAAGCCATGGTTTAATCAGCAGTGCCAAACAAGTAAGCGAAAGCTGCGTAAGCTACTCAAGATTTGGAAATGCACGAACTTAGACACTCATCTCAACAATTATCTGGACTTTAAAAACTCACACAAACACCTGCTATCGCAGACAAAACAAAAATACTGGGAGGAGATTCAAACTTGTTTATCGAATGTGAAATCAGTCTTGGAATTCTGAAGTACAGTCAAACACTTTTGTTCACGTCCTGTTAACATCCCTGAAATAACTAAAGACGAATGGGAGATATTTTATCGCGATCAAATGCCGACACCTGAGGTAATCCTTAGTTCCTCTGATTTTTATAATGAAGTTTTGGAACTGGAAGAAGAAATATCTAAATCAGAGTTACTTTTTGCAATATCTAAATTGAAAAACAACAAAGCACCTAGAACTGATAAAATACCAAATGAATTTTGGAAGTACTCTTCGGGCCCTCTACGAGATCACATATTAAACCTTTTTAACAAAATTATGGCTACTGAGACCACACCGGAACGATGGGCGGAAGTCGAATTATCAATGCTCTACAAAAAAGGTGACCGTGGAGACCCAAGTAATTATAGAGGCATTGCTCTTATTAACACGATTTCAAAACTTTTCACTCAAATTTTGTATAACCGAATAAACAAATGGTGTGAGAATAAGCAAATAATCCCGGAAAGCCAAGCAGGTTTTAGGAAGGGTCGTGGCTGTTTAGACCAGATATTTTCTCTCTCAGCAATAATACAATCAAAATTACAAAAACAAGGAAAACTCTTTGCGCTTTTCGAAGATTTCAAAAGGGCTTTCGATTCGGTTAGGCAGGACATTTTATGGGAAAAGCTTAACAGTAAAGGGGTTAGCGGGAAAATTATAAGGAGAATCAAAGGTATCTACGATCACGCGAACCCTTAAATCCGCGTTGGTGGGAGCCACACTGAGTCCATCAAGGTCACTTTGGGTGTTCTACAAGGGGAAATTCTAAGCCCGCTACTCTTTTCAATTTATGTGAGTGACCTGGACGAATATATGTCGAATTTCAAAGCTGAGCCGGTTGCAATGGGAGGATCAACAAAAATAAATCATCCTCTGCTGGCGGATGACACATGCATAATAGAGGAATCAAAACAAGCCTTACAGACCAAAATTAATATTCTAGAGTCCTATTGTGCTAAAAACTTCTTAACAATTAACCTCATTAAGACCAATATCATTGTTTTTCGAAAAGCTGGTAAGCTGTGTAAAACCTACATTTGGTTCCTGGGAGGACAAGCAATTAACATTATCAAGTGCTACACGTACCTGGGAATTACATTTACTTTTTCCGGACTATTCCGTGTCGCAGCATCTGAGATGAAAAGAAAGGCAACGCAATCATCTGGAGCAGTATTCAATATTCTTACTAGCTCAAAAACAACTTCATGGATGTGCAGACTAAAACTTTTAAGAGCTATCATTCTGTCTACTCTACTCTACGCCTCCCCTATTTGGGCATTAAGATACATTGACTTACTAGAATCTGTTCAAATCCAATATTTTAAGCGGTTACTTAGGCTACCAAGAAATACTCCTTCACATTTCGTGCGAGCTGAAACTATAATTAAGCACATTTGGTGCCAAGTCGTGCGGCTGACTCTACTCTTCTGGGCCCGAATCCTGAGTCTTAACGAAGACAGAGTTCCAAGGCAGTGCTACAACCGTCTTGTTGTACTTAATAATACAAAGAGTCCTCAACTAACATACAACTGGGCGTCCGCAGTTCAAAAATTTTTAAACGACTCTGGTTTTAGTTTTGTATGGGATGCGCAGTCGTCGGAGGTTATATTGGAAAACTTAGATGCAATTACGGAAAGAATCAATGAACAATCTATGCAAACAGATCTACAACGCATTCAAAACTCATCTTTTAATGAAAATTACAAGTTCACAAAATCGGATGGTGTCATTTCTAAATATTTGTTATCAAATCTTCCAATTGCGTTTCTCAGAATTTTTTCACAATTAAGGCTTGGAGTGGGTATAATTGCAGTAAAAAACAAAGCTATAAAGTTTGACACACAGAAAAGGTGCAAACTCTGTGGTGCCGATAATTTTGATGCGTTTCACTATGTTATTAAGTGCCAAACGTTAAGTTCTCACAGAAAAATGATTTTGGGTGAACCTACTTATTCTATCAGAGATCGGCCACAATTTGCAAGTTACTTGTGTAATCAGACCCCCCAGTTTATACGGAACCTATATATCTTCTCTTTCAAAACAATAAATCTATTCCACGCTAATCCAGCCTCACCTCCATAGTACATTCTCGACAGAGGTTACTTAGCAGTGATTTTAGTGAAATAACCGCCAGCGAAATAGGAAATAGGAAACAGTAAAGTAACTACCGGATCTTCAACCTCCAGTGACTAAACCACACACGATAAAGCGAGCGAAATTCGGAAGCGTTTTTAAGGAAACTCGGAAGCGTTGTTGAGGAAACTCGGAAGCGTTTTTGAGGAAACTCGGAAGCGTTTTTGAGAAAATTGAGGAACATAATAAATAAATTTGATGTATAGATCACGTATAATAACGATAAAGGAATCCAAAAATGTATACTTATATCACAACTCGTGTCACCCTGTGGCACAACTACAAAAGTATTATTACTACTAAAATGTGAATTTAACTTCATTTAGATGTATATAATTCAATTTAATGTTATGGGAATGCCCCTATAAACATGAATAAAAAAAATTATTTCAATTCATTCATTCAATTCAATTCATTCAATTCAATAATTACTTAATTGCGGGTTATTTTTTTCCAATAAAACTACTTAATTTAATTTCAGTGAGTTTTGTTAACCATCATCATCTTTTTTTAATCGCATCATATTTGGTTCATCTTTTTTATTGTAACATTTTTAATCTTTTATAGCTGCTAACACTGACCACTTAAAACATGCCAGTTTATTGTTTTGATCATACTTTTGTCAATGATTAATCTTTTTTATACTGGTCTTAGCTGTTTTCAATATTAACGACACATTTTGTCCTTTCATTTTTATACTTCATAGTCCTTGGTACTTCTATGTATGTTCCACCGCGTATTGATCTGTATTTTGCCATTTGTATTTCCAATTTTTAATCAAAGTCACTTCTGATCCTCGCTTTATGAAATTTTCAATCCCACTTATCTCTTGCCAATTGCAACAAATTAAAAATATTTGAACTTAAGAGTAATGTATAAGACTAAGAGTTAAACTATTTTACAACTGTCTCCTCATCTTTTTCATTTAAAATAGACATTAAAAATTGATAACAACTCATTTCCTTGAATACTTTTAACTGATCATCAAATAATTAACTTAGTCTAGTATTCAAAGCAAGAAACAGTGTATCTGAATTACAAAAAATATGTTGTAATAAATTTAATTCCCTCAAGAATTGAAGAATTGTTCTTAATGTAATGTCTAACTCTTCTAATTCCTCATTATTATCTCCCATACCTACTTAATTATTGTCGGCAATCAAAAGATAATTTCCAACCTTTATTATTAATACCTTTATTATAGGCTTTATTTACAATATTGATTCTACTCACCTTATCAGCTCGATGTTAATAAGCAGTTGAAATAGTGTTGTTAGTAAGTTCAGATTCATACTGCTGCATCATGATCTCAGATGCACTGTTTTTTTGTAACGCTTTATTTTTTCACCATTGTTGACTTAACGGAAAGGACCAGGTTGTTCATCTGAATACCGTTGTCGTTTCATAATACTTCTCTTTCGCTCTCGTGAAGTGGTTACAAAACGCTTTATAAAACGTCCTTTAGTTAGATGTACGTCTTGTGCAAGTATTTTAGCTATTTGTTTAGATTTCAGATCCTATTGTTGATTGTCCCCACTGATAACAACTTTAACCAAGTCATCAGCTTGCTGAATTGATCTTCTCTTGATTCTATACTCAACCTTATCTGGTAAATACAAATTATATTTACATTAATTTCTTTGAATTTCTATTTTAATCTTTACACTGTACTTAAAACTTATCACTAAAAAACTTACTGTTCTTGGCTTGGTAATCTTGATCCAAATTTTAAAACTCAATAATATCACCATCATTATTTTGAAACGTTTTATATTAGTCGCACGCTTCATCCATCTTAACATCAGTGATATATTGTTAACCATGAAGTGCAAAGGCTTTGGCATTTTTACACGCGTTTATCATCTCTGAGTTAGTCAAATAACTTTAATGACCCATTTACTAGAGTAAAAAAGTGGAAATCGTTAATTCAAAATAAAAAATATTTAATCAACTGAAAACATTATTATCAACTCAAATTGATAAAAAATAATAAAATTAACGTACAAGTTTGTAGTAAAAAAGTAATCTTGAAGAAGAGTGGTAATTCAGCAGTTCTTTAGCGACTATGTATGTAGCGAATGTGTGGGCTTTAAGTAAACATCAACTGTGTAAAACAGCTAGACAAGTATTGAAATCCTGAAGTATTGACAACGTACAAGTAGGTTAAAAATATTAAACTAAACAATAATTTGTAAGCTGAGTGGTGTGATTTATATAAGTAAGTGTAGTGGGTCAAACGTTTAGTAAACAAAATAAAGTTAATAAAAAGTTTTTCAAATCAGCTAGGGGTTATTTCCAAAAACGAGATAGGCGCTTAAAAAACAACTACAATTAAAAACAAAATTTAAGGTAAAGCAACCAATTAGAAATAAAAACATTCAAGCAAAAAAACGAAAAATCACAATTAAACGAATTTTTAACAATACAGAACGTCAAAAAATATAACTGGAGTCTTAAAAACAATAAAAAAATAAAATCTTGGATTGATAAAACACACTAAGAAATGAAAACTAAAGAATAATATTCAAAACCAAAACACTAAAAGTTGAATCACAATTATTTGTAGTTTGAAGAATACAGAGCGTGAAAAAACGCTACAACAATCCAAAACGAAATTGGAGTGATGAAAGCGATTAAGAATTAAAAATTAAAGAGAAAAAATAATCAAGTACAAATAAACAAGTTAAATCACGGTTATTCGTATGTAGGTATGTAGGTATGTAAGTGTGTAGCAGTATTGCATTTTTCACCCATTGGGTATAATACACTGCATATTTCTGTTAGACGGTATGATCCATTGAGTCACTCATAAGATGAGATGGTTCAGTTTGAATCTGCCTCTGTTAACTTTAATTCTACTAGGATATAGGCTAAGGTACTGCCGTACTGCGGGCGCGAGTGGATTAAGCTAGGCTGCTCCAGACAGTGCGTCATTAGTTTTCCCGTTAGGGAGGAGAGACCACAGAGTAGGACGAGTGGTGACAGCTTTTTCAGTTCCGCCACACCTCGAATTCGCTCTACAGCCAACCCCACTGGAGGCCGCTCTTTCAACAGAGACTTGGTGGTGATGCTTGTAGTAGACAGTAGAAAGAAGAGCTTGTATAGTTCTTGTTCTTATGTGGATTGCACACAGAGTAGGGCTGATATGTATCTATCATTAAGTCAACTGCATCTCCGTCTCAGTTAGTGAATTAGGTAAAGAGGAACGCGAGTAAAGAAAACTACCACGGATAAATGTAGAGAGCACCCATTCTCCTTAAGACCTCACAGCACCCCGCTCAGCTCCCAACCGATCTACCAAGCCCCGTCACCCATCCAACTCTCTATTCAGAGTGCCACCAGCTCCCCGGCTCAGTAGTAAGCCATGCCATAGCATGTCAGACCACCAAGCCGGGTTTGGTTATTCGTATGTTAAAGAATACAAGGAGTGAAAAACAAAACTACAATAAAAAACCAAACGTATTTAAAAGAGAACGATCAATTATTAAAAACAAAGGAGAAAAATGTTTAAGTTCAAACAAACAAAAGTTAAATTACGATCAATTGTATGTTAAAGAATACAAAAAAAAAACTAGAGCCCGAAGTTAGCTTACAAGTGAAAAACAGAATAACAATGAACAACAAAACAAAAATAAAGTGTAATTAGAAATTTAATTGAGATAAAGATTGGTCCAATTGGTCCATTCGGTCAATGGAACAGGATTAACATGTAGGCGATTTCGTATTTAGTTACACTGTAATACATACCTTCTACACATATGAGAAGTGGGAAAGACATGGAGGTAAGTGGAGTAGATATATAGTACTATATGGAAACACGTGGTCGGGATATAGAGTCATGTAGGGATTCTTGTTGGGACACTAAAAGATCTTAGAGTCTGGAGTGTAAACGTTCATGGCTGAAAATAAAAAGGCTACTGAACTTTAGGATTCCTAAAAATTGGTCACAAAAAGGAAGCTTGCCGTCCGCATCCATGAGGGTTAGGTTAAGCCTATACACCCTACAAAAATACCGCTTGTATTAGGGATGCGTACATAGCCTTACCATATTAAATACAGCCAATGTATGCATATGAATTTTGGTCACACAATTTAATACACAAAAATCCTGTTCATTGAATTAGAAATAAGATACCCTTGTATGATGGATGCGTACATAGCATTACAATATGAAAAACGTACCACGTATGTACATTCTGACATCAACTGTCCTCCAAGACGGTTGAGTTGTTGGAGCGTTGCTCGTGCCACAAGGGTTTCAGGCGTCCCTTAAGCCATAGAGCATTGGATGCTCTCACCTTAAGTGCAGTTAGGTTGGGCCGATGCCTGACTAAGTACAGCGAAGTCACTTTTACTATTGGACATCCGGTTTGACGCTTTACGGTGTTTTGCAGCGAGGACGCGTATCTACTTACGGAGTGCTTGGGCAATTTACGGTTTTCTGGATTACTGGACTAATATTCTTGTTTGTTTTGGAATTGCTGAATTTTAAACCTGTCATCCTATGGAGCTGCGTCTTTGAATTTAAGACTAAATTACTCATCCACTGTCATCATTCAAATTAAAAATACTGAAGATTGAAGGGTTGGATTTATTTGTAACTATTGCTGTAAGTTATAAATAATTCTTAATTTATTGTAGCTTCTAATTGATAGCACTAAACATGAGTTTTAAGGGTAGACCACATGAAATTTGTAACATTTGTAAAAAAACTTTTAAAAAGGATTTATTAAAAGAAGGTCATGGACCGAATTTTGTGGAGGTGTAAGTAAGTATGGTGATGCTGTGAAGTGTCTACGCAGTATGGAAGGTAACGTAACTAGGACACCAGGGTCAATACATGATGGTGTTATGGATCGGTCTACGGCGTCAATGGATGAGACCCTGGATGTCCTTCTTCGGCATCACTTTCCTAGGCTAGATAGTGGGGAGCGGCAAATTATAGATCATAATATGTGCTCCCTGGAGTTGCATGGCTGCTCAAGGGTTGTAACTGAGAGAAAGGTGCAGAATGCTGTTTGGAGTTTTAGTCTATACAAGTCTGCGGGGGCTGACGGTATTCAACCTGTGCTATTGCAGAGGAGTTTACAGGTGATTTAATGGCGGTTGGTTGCTCTCTATTAGGCTTGCCTGGCATTGGGCACTGTACCGCTGTGCTGGAGAGTGGTTAGGGTAGTATTTCTACCTAAGCCGGGTAGGGGGGACTACTGTAAGGCCTCTTTGTGGAGGCCTATACAGCTAGCTCCCAATTTGTTGTTGAAGGATGGGATGGATGGGCACATCAGAACACCTGAGCTGGAGAGCAGGCTCAGGGCTAATCATCAGTTTGCGTACTTGAGGGGCCTTTCCACGGATGCAGCTATTCATAGAATAGTGGCGTATGTGGAGAGGGCTCTTGAGTCGGGACAGATGGTTCTGGGTGCCTTTGCCGACATTAAAGGGGCCTTTAACAATGTGTTATTTAGTGCTATAACTTCAGCGCTGGATAGGTTTAAAATTTGCTCTTTGGTTAAGAGATGGATCGACTTTAGTCTCAGACATAGACAGGTGGTGTCAGAGACTAGTGGTTGCTCTAGGGAACGGAAGGTGGAGAGAGGGTGTCCACAAGGAGGGGTAATCTCACCACTCCTGTGGAACTTAGTTATGGATGGTCTATTGAACCGGCTCAAGCAAAGGGCGTCGTCTACTCTGTCACAGGGGTATGACAATGATACTGGGGTGCTTCAAAAATGCAAGGTGCTTCGCACACTCACACATTCTGTCACTGAGGGTCTAGATATCATTTGTGACTGGTGTTTGGAGGTGGGATTGAACCTTAATGCTGAGAATACTGAGTTAATTCTGTTCATTAGGAACACCAGGCTCTCTCCCAATTCTGTGAGGTACAAGGGAGTGAGTCTGGAGATCCGGCAAACAGTTAGGTACTTAGGCGTTGTACTGGACAAGGACTTGACCTGGATGCCACACTGCAAGTCAGTGGAGAGCAAGTCGCAGGTTACCTTGGCTAGATGCAAACGCATGGTCAGAAGTAAATGGGGTCTATCTCCCACCGTCGCGAGATGGACTTACACTGCCCTTGTCCGTCCAGTAATGGAGTATGGGGTTGTTGCTTGGGCTCCTGCACTGGAGAAAAGCTCGTTTATTAGTTTATTGGGTAGGGTACAGCATCAAGCGTGCCTTATGATTACGGGTGGGCTTCGATCGACGCCTAGGGCGGCGATGGAGTGTCTTATCGGCCTCATGCCTCTGGACATCTGTCTTAAGGCAGTGGCTGTTAGGTCTATGCATAGGCTGAAAACGAGGGATTTGTGGACAAAAAATCCTTTGTTTGGGGGCTTAACCAGTCATACTGTGATTTGTGAGAGGTGGGGCTTTTTTGTCCCTATTCTCCAGATGCCAGTGGACTGGACGTATAAGAGCCTGGAAGATAGGAGGTTTACTGTTGAACTTGGGTCGCGAGTGGACTGGGCTTGTGACCTATCCCTTTTGGGGCGTGGGGTGGTTTGCTTCACTGACGGCTCACGCGATAGTGATAATGCCGGCTGTGGAGTTGTGATTGAGGACAGAAACCAGGGAGTAACCCTTATGGCTTCGTCTGTGTATCTTGGTATGGATGCTTCTGTATCTCAGTGTAAGACCCTTGGTATCTCCTTGGCGGCCCATTGGCTGCTAGAGAATGGCACTAAGAATCTTCCGGTCAGAGTATTTAGCGACAGTCAGAGTTCTTTGCGAGCACTGTCCAGGCCTTACACTGTCTCGAGTGTCGTGTGGGACTGTCACACCAACCTTAACAGACTTGCTGAGAGGGGTTGTGAGGTTGTGTTAGTATGGATCCCTGCGCACTCGGGTTTCAGGGTTAATGAGGAGGCGGATAGGCTGGCGAAGGCTTTGCATGATGGGAGTTGCGGTAGGCAATTTGGTCCAAGACCAATTGTTCCAGTCCCACTCTCCGCGGTCCACTGCGCAATTGCGCAATGGGCTAGACGTGAGCATAAAAGACAATGGACTGGACTGCGCAACTGTAGGCAGGCCAAGCTCTGGATATTGGCACCACTTCACGGCAATGCGTCGTTGGTGCGTTATCCCAGAGATCAGTTAAGATGGCTAATTGGGCTAGTGACGGGGCATGGGGCTTGGGGAGCTCACGGATGGAGGACTGGAGTGTTAGACTTCCCTACGTGCTTGCACTGTGGGGAGGAGGATGATACACCAATTCACTATTTGACTGTGTGCCCTGCCTTTGTACTTGTGAGGAACCTCTATCTTAGGGGGTGTCTTATATCATTGGATATTTTGGGTCAGGCGTCGGTAGCTCAGTTAGTTGCGTTTTCGCGCTCTACTGGGAGGCTTGCGGCTTGATCTTTGTTTTTCTGCTATTTTTGAGGTGAAGTCTGCAATAGGCCATAATTATAAAGGCCTCGGCGGCGTTGGTCTCTTTGGGACCAAACCCCTGTCACATAATAATAATAATACCTAATTAGGATATTATGTGATTATTTGAGAGGTAGGCAATTTTGTATTAAATTAGGCACCTATATCTCAAAACAGTATAAGTTAAATGTTAGGGTACCACAGGGTAGTGTGCTGGGTCCTGTATTGTTTATTTTATTTTTCGACGATATTTGTGACGTGTTAAAGCTTCCAGCATTGTATGCCGACGATGTTGGTGAATTTTGTACACAAAAATCATCTGACTTACTGAAGTTGGAACTTACTAATGCGGCTTTTAAAATTAATAATTGGTGCATTAGTAATGATATGCAAATGAGTTTCATTAAAACTGTGTTTATGGATTTTTACAATCCTAGGTCTAAGCGGATTTGTAATTTTGACTCTGTAATGTGTGGTAATCAGGAAATTAATAAAGTAGATTCATTTAAATACTTAGGCATTTACTTTGACAGCTGTTTAACATTTAGATACCATGTCATTTCTGTCATTCAAAAAAATGCGTTTAAATGTTCTCGTTTGATTAAATATAAAAGAGTTATTGACCCTAATCTTATAGCTATTGTATTTAAATCACTTGTCTACTCGCAATTAGACTCTGGTTTGCCTATTTGGGCAAGTGTTCGTAAATCTTTACTTGATAAAATTCAACTTACTATTGACTATTACCTAAAATGTCTAAAAATTAAAGGACATTGTTTTAATTTTATTCATCGTAAGCAACTTGGGTTTCCTAATCGAAAAATGTGTAAGCCTATTTATATGTCTAACCTGTATCAAATGTTTAGCTTATTGACAGTGTCTGAAAGAATTTTGTATGTTATTCTATCGACTACTAGAACACTACTTAATCAGGATTAAAAACTTGACTGTATTCTTGAAATTGAAACGGTCCATTGAAATTGGCCTTATATTGACTATCACCTATGAGGGACTCCACGGTTCCGGCAAAATTTGTACTTTATAACCGGAATCCATTGTAACAGTTTAAGGGATTTGCCTTGTAAGCGAGCGCACCATAATTGAGATTTAATTTTTATTGTTAGCTAAAACAAAGTGAAGCGAGATATATACATCTTTGTCCATTACATACACATTATGAGCATTGTTTTAAAAAGTCATTTTATCTAAGTTTGCTTAGTTTAATTTAATTTTAGACGAGTACGTAGAACTAAGTAATTTGCACCTTATTCGAATTGTTGTACTTAAGTTAATATCGGTTTCTCGGATTACATCCAATTGCTTGAGAGTCTTTAACTTTTGCAATATTTTGTACTCCGTATATTTTGTTCGTTACTTTTGTTGAATTTTCCCCTTATAACCAGACTATCCCTTCAATCGGTTCCATTAAATTCGAATAATTTTAACATTGGAACGATATAGCTTGTGAACTAAATATTTCAAATTTGTCCCTAGCAGCCGGGTTTCCCTTTAAAGCGGATCCCATATTTCTGGATTTCATTGTACTAAACTTGTATTAAAGGGTTAATTTTTTTTCTACGTAAAATATTTAACAACATTAAAATCCTGTAATCACCAACACTCTGTGTTCACACTAGTCTGAATTTTAGCTTTTATTACTAATTTGCGAAAGCCTAAACTTTGTTTTTAAAACTCTCTAACATAACTTACTTTACATTTTACAATAACTAAATCTCAATTTATTATATGCGCGTAAGCATACCTTGATTCATTTTGGTAGCATAAAATTTCTCTTAAACTGATGATTATTATTATTATTACAAAGTGGTCAGACCTAGTTACCTCCAATTTGTATTCTTTTTAAACTTTGAAAGTAATTTTGAAAATTATAGCCGGCTAGACTAAGGAGCTTGTAAAAATCTTTGGCTTCAAGAACATTTGTCTCAGTATTGAGTCGTTTAGGAGGCGTTGTGAAAACAGTCCGCACAGCAAGATCTCCTTGTATCTTCCCCTTAACAATTGTTATACTGTTTTCAGTGATTTCAAATAAACCAGTTCCCTCTTGCATGGAAAATCGGAGCTGTGTTATATTGTCGTGATTGAGAAAAACTGCACGTTCTAGTGCAAGATCTTGGAAAGTGACTTTAAGGTTTGTGTAATCAATGCCAAGGAAAGCAGCTAAGCTTTTCCAAGCAAAGTATAAATAATGCGCTGCTGGAACAATTACACGGTTTCCCAACATATGGCCTTCCAAAAAATTGTAAATGCTATTTAAATCAATGTTCATTACTCCGTGTACGTATTTCTAAAAAATAAAAATTGAGTAAAATTGTACATGTTAGGCTGGGGAAATCAAACCTTTTAATAACTGCCGAGTTCAAACATGTAAGTTATAAATAATATTGCATTCTACTAGCACTGTAGTTCCTGGGTTAAGTGCGCAATATATTTAATATTTTAAACGTTAAAACAATGTACACCTTTTAAAGCAGTTTTAGCTTATGTGGTTATTTACCTGAGAATTTTCAACATTAGGAACAATCCAATCCTTTTCATGATTCCATCTTACAAGCGAACTCACAAATGGGGTTCTTGCTGCCACAGGAAAATGTATTGGAGGATAAAGGGACGAAATATCTAAATTGCAACCAGCATTGTATAGTTCTCCAATGGAAGAAAAAAAATGTTGTAGCCGCTCTTTGGGTTTGTAATCCATTGGACTCAAAATGACACATTTTTTGGGAAGCACAGATTTTAAAATAGATCGAAGCACACCTTGCGGAGCTATTTCAATACAAACTGCATCTTGAGGAACGTCTTGTAAAGCTTCATGAAATAATACTTTGTTTGCAATATTAAAACCAAAGTACTCAGATATTTTTCGTTGTTTAGAAATTTGCCTTGATAACTTAGGAATACTCGAAGATATCCAATTACTAGAAGGGCTGAACGTCCGACTTTCAGTTATATCATCAATGGACTTTACATAAACATCTGTACACAAGCGTTGGTTTGGACAATGTACAGTCACATTACATGTATTTAAATGCTTACAAAATATTCCCTCAGTCTTAAGTTGTAAAACAAACTTTTCAACAGCAATTTGACTCCCAGATATAGTTACATTATTAAGACTATTATGACATGCAACCTCAATATCTGGAAGACATTTTTTTTGTAGGTCATCTGGAGAAAGCCCAACATTAGCCATTTTTCTTGTCATGGCTTGTTTATTTTCTTCCAAGCATCTCCCACTAGCATGAGATATCTGTATTGCTTCTTCTGCTGATATGCAACCATCGGCGTATGCACACAATATTTCTCCACTGGAGTATCCAATAACTCCATTTGGATGAACTCCGCAAGCAGAAAACGTATCGTGAAGTGCAATCTAATGGAAAATTGTTGCACTGAAAATTTAATACGCAAAGTATAATTTAATTATTTTAAATTCATTGTGCTGCGCTTACTTGTACTACAGCAATTCCAGTTAAGGCATGTATCGCGTTAGAAAACATTTTTGAGTTGGAGAGTACATCTTTTATGTCAAGACCAAGATTTTTACAAGTTGTTTTAGATTTTTCAATCGATGAATTAAATGCATCGATTTGGCGTAATTCCTTTCCCATTTCAGCCCACTGAGAACCTAATCCAGAAAATAAAAACCACACTGGACGCTGCTTTATACTATTATTAACTTCTGCTACCTTAGTGTCAGTGTCAGCAACAAAGACACTTCTCTCTTTAGGGTCAGGGCTTCCTTGTATGATTCCATATCCTCTGTAGTTGTGACCAACAATTGGTTTGGCATATATTTGATGCAGTAGTCCACAGGATTGGTGATCAAACGTTTGGACTTTTTCAAAGGTATTTAGTGAATTTAGAGCTAAACTCAAGCTTTCGCGCACGTCCCTTTCACCTTGACCCGAAAACGGAACTACTAAAGGCATGTGAAACGAATTAGGTTTATTTTTAGCATCTTGTTCGTTCTTGTTGCCGTTAAGCTGCAAAATTATGTGACCGTTGGTTCCACCAATTCCGAAAGAGTTTATTCCAATTAGATTCTGAGAAAGAGGTTCAGGTTCAGTGACAACCTATATAATATAAAATTAAGATTGCGATTTATTAAAGTGAAATAAGTACTCACATTATATTACGTTTTAAAAATCCGGCGATTTGCGCCGGATTTAGCAACTGTGGGCCCAAAGTAGATGCTGAGTTTGCAGCGAGTTAGTTTTATCACTGAAAACAAATGGGTTTGTAGTAACGCTAACATAAAACCGCTAGTGAAAACGGGCTAGGTATTAGGTTTGCTGGAACTAGTGGGCCGGTTGTATGTGCTGCCTTTTGAAATGGGCTTGGTTAGAATAGCGCCGGTACGAGTGAGCTAGGTGTGAGTGTTGATAATAGGAATGGGCGGGGTACGATTGGTGCTGGTACAAGTAAGCTTGGTAACATTAGCACAGGTACAAGTTGGTAGGTAAGAGTTCCGTATCGTGTGAGTAAGAGCAATTTTGGCACGATTGGGCTGTGCAAGTTTAGCGCCGGCACGAGCTGCGCTGATTTGAATTTTGCTAATTTTTGTTGGCCTATACAGGCGCGTCGAAACGAACTTCTGCATGGGGGGCAAGATTTATGCGCCTAAAAATCAGCGTGATTTGTCCATCAATAGGTCGAAGTAGATGCTGACCTCTTAGCAAATATAAGCTACAACGAAATAGTAAAATATTATTTTAGCAAAAGTTACATATGATAAATTTTAGTTAGAGCACTCGAATAATAACAGTATTAACAAAGGGTGATACTTTAGTGCTTCAATGGTATTTTGCTTTTTGGCAATGGCCAATTTATTTGTTTAAGCAATGATATATTTATTTGCATCAATGATGTTTAAATATTTTTTCTGGCAATCATATATTTACGGCTATTTAAAGGAGTACATACTTTTTTTAGCATTCTAACCAAAATATTAGAATAATGTATTCATGAGTTCATGGGTAAGGGTTGGGAATGGAGAACTATTTATAATCGTGAATGACGTCAAGAACTGATAAGATGAGTTGTACCTTCCTTCTATCCCTGTCTCTCACTCTTATTTGAGTTGACGATCATTTCAGTTGTGGTTGCTTACTCAAACTGTTTTACTACCAAAAATAATAAAAATGAGTAGTGGTGTTGTGTTTGTTAAAAAACGGTCAAAACCAGAATCTGACGAGGAGGAAGATCAGCCACCACCGTGTAAATTGCCAAGAGGATGTGGAGGCTATCGAGAACCTATTGAATGGGTACATAAAAGCACATATAATAATTTAAAAGAAGCATTGGTAGCCGTTGGAGATAACTGGAATTTGCAATATTCGAATGGATCCGTGCATTCAGAAAAAAAAATATACTACTGCCTAAAGGACGGTAAAAGATGTCCTGTCAAAAAACAGTTACGACTGTTAAATGACGGTCATGAAGTTGCATACTTTGAGGCAAAATGTGTCGACCACATTGATTTGGACGACCCTACTAAGACCTTGTCATGGGAAGTCAAAAATCAGATTCGCGAGTTCATTAAAAATGGCACCACCGGAGGATTGCAAATATTGAGACTTTTGGGCACTGTCGACAATCCACCAAGTGTGAAACAAGTTAATAATTTTGTTGCAAGAGAAAAAAAGAAGAAATCAGACGGCGGCGGAATGAGTGTAGGAGATCTAAAGGAGTGGGTGGAGCAAAATTCTAGTTTGCCCGATGATGAAAATATTGCTTACGTTGTAAATAGTGTACTTCCGAGTAATAAGAGCGACACACATCTCCGTATTTTTTTGACTACCAAGTTACTTCTTAAATGTGCGATGTTGACCAAATGTGTTATGTGCGATGCGACGTACAAACTTAATTATCAGGGCTACCCCATGATTGTGGTTAGGGTCAGTGACAGCAATCGGGTATTTCACCCGTGTGGCATTGGAATCTGCAGTGGGGAAGCTGAAGAAGATTATGAATTTTGTTTTGCATCTGTGAAGTCTGGGCTTCAACATCTTGAACTCGAGTACAAACCAACAGTTCTAGGTGCTGACACGGCGCATGCAATTACTAACGGATTTCAAAATATATTTGGGGATAATTTTGCTCGCGTCGTGTGCTGGTTTCACGTTAAGGAATGTTTTTCGAAGAAATTGAAGGAAGTCAAAAACACAGATCTTCAAACGGAGCTTCAAGGTATAAATAAACTAACTTTAAAACTTCATTTCCATTCTACGTTATAGCAAACATTATATATGACTATAATAATCTGACACTAATATCGATGTAATGATTTTATTACAGATGATATCGAACTTCTGCACAACTGTCCAACAGTTGAGTCTTTCCAACTAGGGTGTAAACTGTGGAAGATGAAATGGAAAACTAGCAAGGACCCTCTCGTTAAATCATTTGTATCATATTTCATATCCCAGTGGATTGAAGATAATGAGGGTTGGTTTCAAGGTGTAGCTCCTGGATATCCAACAACAAATAATGGAATGGAATCATTTAACGCGCTCATTAAAAAGTATCATACGATGAGACTTCGGTTAACTTTCAACATTTTTCTAGCTAGAATGAAAGACATGCTTCACACCCACTCATGTGACCGAAGTGGAGATTCGCCACGAAAGTTGTTTGCAACGAAGGCAACTTATCCACTGAAAATCCAGCAGAATGCGTACCATTGGCATGATGAGATTGATTCTTACTATCACAAGACTATGGATAACTCAATAACAGTTATTTACGTTGCGTCATCAGGTCACACACCAGTATCATCTGCAGCTGTTGTTACGACAGAAACGAAAGTCTATCGTTCATTTAAAACTTTTAAGGAACATTTTTTTTCCTTTCACAAGATCTACCTCAATTTTAACGACTGGCTATTGTCTTCTTGTTCTTGCGTATCCTACCAAGAAAAACTTGTATGCAAGCATATATACGGATTAGCGGTTTTCAATAATCTACATGCTTTTTCTAATCAAGCTATAGATATTCCCTTGGCAGGTAAACCGAAGCGAGGAAGGCCTGCTAAAGTTAATGTTGGAAGGTCGAAGGCTCAGTCGCAGCCTAGTTGTTCGCAAACTTCGAAACCTTCATTATGAGCTCCATGCATTGTAAAAACATGTATATAAACATAAAACTAATATTATCAAAAGACTTACATAAAGTTAATACCATTCCCAATTAAAATGACATTGCCAGTTAAAATAAATTTGTTATGAAGTAAATATCATTGCCAGTTAAAATAAATTTGTTATGAAGTAAATATCATTGCCAGTTAAAATAAAAGTGTTTAAAGTAAATATGATTGCCAGTTAAAATAAAATTGTTTATATTAAATATGATTGCCAATTAAAATAATATTATTTTTGTCCATTGCCAAACCGTCATTGCCAAAACAAATGAACCTTTCCATTCCTAATACGAGTACTGATGAAAAATAAATAAATCATTGACGATTAAAGTAAACTCATAACCGAATAGAGTAAACTCATTGGACCAAAAAGTTTTACCCTATTAACAAATGTTCTTCACAAACGTTATTATCTCAATTTAATTTGGTTAATACTTGCAAATGACAGCTATACGCCACAGTTGTGTCGTCTGTGAATAAATATTTGTTGGCAGTTAGTTTGACCCTATTGGAACTTGAACGCCAGAGAGATAACTTGTCTTTACTTTTTATTCCTCTGGAATATTTTACTTTCATTTCAATTCACCTCATACTTTGTATCATGGATTAATTTCCTGATAACGTTACCGTAATCGTGATAATAATGTTATTACGTTATAAGCACGGCTGAGACAAGTGGTCACCATTGACCCAGCTTGGGTCACGAAAAAGCCGTAAAACGGAGAAAATCTTTTAACTACAAGCCGCTGGCCAGCGCACCTGAAAAGATTCTCCGTATTTTCAAAAGTAGTCGAATATCCCAGAGCTTCCTACTTAATTCGTGCTAACTGTTAAATCCCTTTGGAAAAGTTGAGCATAGCCACAATAATTCTGTTTATCCTGAGGAAAAGAATATTGTGAAGAGTCTGTTTAATCCGTTGGGAAAAGACTTTAATATCCTATTTCATCCGGTTGGACAAGGATAAACTTATAGATCTATTTAATCCGTTTGGAAAAGATCTCATCAGTTGCAGTGACCTAACGACACTGCCATATTTAATTAAACCAAGAGAACCGCCTAACAAGCGGATCTGGAGGAGGTTAAATAGGTAAACTCGTGGAAATAAACTATCATTTATCCCTTAAAACGGATTTATTAATAGTGGAATTATCCGAGGAAAAGAGTAGCTCAGAATAGGATCAAGAGGATCAACATTGAAAATTCGGAATTCAAAAAAAGAATAGAATTTACTTTCTAAACGCTACGTACTCCGTGAGGGCGCAATACAAGCCACTCGTTATTACAGAGTGCATTAATAGAAATTTATCAGCTCTCGACCGGAGATTCAATAATCTGGGTACAGTTCACAAATAATACCACCTTCTGAATAAGAGGTAGCTTACACATTACACCCCTCCCCTAACGAAAGGGTGGCCCAAAAATACCAGTAACCCCCAACTACAGTAAATATGACAAACCACACTACCCCCAACTACATACTAGCAAAATAATTACATAAACCACGCAAATACATAGTGTTCTACAAATTGCATTTCTCCATCCTCAAGTACAGCGCGGCCCGCAAATGACACCCCCCCCCCTCTCCACCAATCCACCAACAGAGTAGCTGACAGATTCCACTTTCCCCTTTCCCTCAACTATAAAGTTGCCTTTAAATTGTACCAACACCCAAATAAAAAGTTGCCTACAAATTACACCACCCTCCAAATATAAAGTGACCCTCAAATTACATGATTTTCCTACGTGCAGCGTGGCCCAGAAATTACACATATAACACCACCCCGTAACTATAGAATAAATAATTATAAATTAATTTAAATCGCATTAAAATTGAAGAGATGTTTTTTGTCTCTATATCTACACTGCAACAGATATTACTATTTAAATTCCAACCTCCGCAGCTCTTTTACGATTACAGGCCTCTCTAATACCGTATATCAGTGTGTCAATTACACCCTTCTAATTTTTAAACTAGGACCTCCTAGATCCGTTTCTTAACGAAGAGGCTAAGTAGATGCTGACCTTACAACGATTATTAAACCTTTGTCCCAGATTGGTCTACCAGGGACCTAAGTAAATGCTGAGCTAACAACTATTTTTAAAACGGTGCTCAAGATGTTTTTACAAAAAACCTAAGCGGATGCTAAGCTTACAACGATTATTAAAACGTTGCCTTAGATTTGTGCCCCAAGGAACTATGCAACATTAGGTTATACAGTTCCGCCACAGATTTGTGCACCAGGGACTTAAGCAGATGCTAAGGTTACCACAATTAGGAGAGTTTTGCTTGAGATTTGTTCACGAGGGACATAAGTACATGCTGAGCTTACACAATTTTTAGATTTTTGCTTGAGATTTTTTTACGACGGACATAAGCATATGCTGAGCTTACAGCGAGCATTAGACCATTTCCGTGTTCCCCACATCACGCTAGCAACCCAAAGGGTTGCCTAACTGCTAGTCTATATACTTAATCCGTGCAGTACAGGCCAGCATAGGCCATTTATTTAACATTACAATCCTTCTCTAGCAAACTCCTCCTACAGTTTCTTGAAATAAAGCATTCTTGGGGTGTCATTAGATAGGCATTAGTCAAGTGTCCTCGAGCTTTGTCTCGGAAAATTTAATGTTTTGACATTTTTTTGAATTATTAACGTTTTAACTTTTTTTTACTCTGCACCAATCACGGCGCTGGAATTTAAAATTTCAAAAATACAGTGCTCCTGATTGGCACAGAGCCCGATAAAAATATTTATTTTTATTTTCAAATTCCTGTGAACATCGAAAATTTTAAAAACTGATTCAAAAAGTTTCGAAAGATAAAATAAGTTCAGCTTAGCCAAAAGATTATTTTTTTAAATCTTACTACAAGTTTTATTAAATTTTAAAGACTCTAAACAGTTACTATGAGGACTTCAAGTCATCTACTGATCTACTAATTAAAAACTACACTATAGAAAGGGATAGGCGTCACACAATTCCCACTGCCAATCACTGTATATTTTGTACATAGAAGAAGCGTATCGTAATATCATCTGTGTTTGGATTACATGGACGTTACAAGCATAGCCCCGGTCAAGCATGTAAGAAAAACTCAACCCAGCCAAGACTGAGGTAAAGGTTTACCACCAATAAAATCTTGACCCAGGCAAACCTGCTCTCAAAATTTAGCCTAAGCAAGCATTTAGCAAAAATGGAAACGTGAAAGTGGTTGTGGCTCTAATGTAATCCGCACAAGCCTGTGTCCAAAGCTTAAACCAAATATAACAGTAAGAGGGTTCTAGGTCGACGGTTATGGTATTCAGCAGTGGATCCATCTTGTAACTGGTTACGCTAAAACCAACCTTTTATGTGTAACAGGTGTATACAGAAATAGAGAGCAATGATCACAGCAAGCATAATCACGGACAAGCATATGTGGGAAAATCTTACCCAGCCAAGAACTGTGGTAAAATTTTAACCCAACCAATGCTGTGATAGAATTTTAACCCAGCTAATACTGTAGTAAAATTTGAACCCAGCCAATTCTGTGGTAAAATTTTAACCCAGCAAATTCTTTAATCGAATTTTAACCCAGCTAACACTGTAGTAAAATTTTAACCCACACAATACTGTAGTGAAATTTTAACCCAGCCAATAAAATGTTACAATTTTGACCCAGACAATACTGTCGTAAAATTTTATCCAAGACAACACTGTGGTTAAATTTTAACCCAAACAATACTGTGGTAAAATTTTAATCCAAACAATACAGTGGTAAAATTTTAACCCAAACGCTGTGGTAAAATTTTAACCCAAACGCTGTGGTAAAATTTTAACCTAACCATCTATATACATAAAACGTGCAGTAAAGGCCAGCATAGGCCATTTATCCAACATTACAATTACTACATTACATTATGAGTGGTAAGGACTGCAGACTGTAGCGAAATTTACAGTCTCAGACCTGGCTTCGATCCTCTGCCACTGCTTATCGTTTTCGGCTCATTGTTGTACGGTAAACGTTACTGGATGGTTGATTCAACCCAATCTCCTTCAGTGCTCCTTAGTGACTACTACTTACTGTAGGGGACTAGGGAATGCAACTCCTTTACTGTGAAGGAGGGGACGGATATAGGTAAAAGGGTACAAAGACCGAGACGATCTAATGCGGTAGCCTCCTTTTTCCTCAATCATAGTGACTGGTTAAGTCTGGTTGTATGAACTTCGGTTAAATCGACCTAATAAATAAATTATTATATATATATATATATATTTACCTGTAGTTCTAATACTTAAAAAAAACTGTAGTGGTATTACATGAGTAGGCCAAGTCTGGGATCTAAAAGGCAGGAGCTGCAGTGTTAGTCTAGTGTGTTGTCTTAATATCCTAGTCAACTACACAAGTACTCTAAGTACTCTTTGCATTTAGCAAAAATGAAAACCTGGAAATGGTTGTGGCCTTAATGTAATTCGCACAAGCCTATGTCTAAAGCTTAAACCAAATAAATAAAAAATAAATTTGAGGTTGCCCCGATTTAAACGCAGTTCTTACAGGGTGCCCGACCTCAAATTCAATTCTTGAACTGTGCCGTCACACAGGTTTTGTCTTTCCAACATTAGTCGGGCCTACTTCTATGGCGAACTTCATTTTTACATTGACGTTTAGAGCCGCCGAGGTCTTCACTGCCTTGTGGACAAGGAAAACCCAGTGGGAAAACTTGCCACCGTCACTGGTCTCGATCTCCAAGACCTGAACCACTGAACTGAAGACCATTTGCTTAAACAGCAGATCTATAGGCACCAGTGGAGTAAGCACTGAGCTACGCGGGCTCGCTTATGCTTAAACAAAATATAACAGGAAGGGATTTACGTAAACGTTTGTTTGACGTAAACGTAAACAACGTGTACATTTTTAAATCGATTTAATCTATATACGTAATTCGTGCAGTATTACGGGGTATAGTCTATATACCTAATTCGTGATGTATTACGGGGTATAGGCCATTTATTCAACATTACAATTCTTGTTTATCAAACTCCTCCTACAGAGCTTGCTTTCTCGCCTTTTTTGTTTTGCACATTGTATTGCCGATTTACACTTTTTTACTTTGCACCAATCACGGTCTTGCAATTCAAATATTCAAATATTCGCCATTCTTGATTGGCTAACCGTTAGGAAAAAAATTATTTATTCAATTTTCAAATTAATTCGAACTTAAAAGAGTTCAAAAACTGATGCACACATTTTTTGAAAGCGAAAAAAGTTAAAGCTCAACGAAGTATTGTTTTTAATAATTACTAGCAGGTTAGCAACCCAATGGGTTGCGATAAAAAAATTAACATATTTTTCGCTTTTAGTTGTTATAGTAAATAAGGTTGTGGCCAAATCGACTTTGGGGTTGCCCAGTATAAGCTTTAATTAAAGGTTCTATTGGGTTAAGTTATTACCATTGGGTTAAACCGCGCAAGTGTTCACCATATACTTGCCCGGGGTAAGCTTTAACCTCAACTTTGACGGGTAAGCTTTTACCCTAACTTTGCAAGGGTTAAGTTTTTCCCATAAGCGTGGTAGCAGTAGGTTTTGACCAGAGCCTTGCCTGGGTTAAAGTATGGGATTAGACTTGTTTGGAGTAAGTACTGATCAGTGACTTGCTCGGGTAACACTATAGTGAAAAACTTTGACCAGAGGCTTGCACGGGATAAGTTTAACCGCAGCGTTGGCTGGCTTAAGCATTTAGCACCACAGACTTTAAAATTAAAACCGAAAATTAATGATTTACCTATAGCGGTCGCATTCTATTATATTTGTTGAGCTTACAGGCTTTCTCGGGTTAAGTTTTTCCTAGGGATTTGCCCGTTTTGCGCTATGATCCCGGACATGGCCAGGGTTAGCTTCAATCACAACCTTGCCAGGGCTAAGCTTTGATCAAATGGGCTATCCATATAATACGTTTCACGTTTTTGTGCTCCACCCCCTCCTCCCTCTTCAATTGTCACTACACCATCATTCGTTGATACCCCCCCCCCCTCTCCACTATAAATGATTCAAATTTTGAAATTGTTGCTCAAAGATTTATGTATATTTTCTTAAGGTTTATATATACATTTTTCCGAAAAACGAATAATTACATACCACATATTACATTTTATCAATAATGTATCTGCTTTGATTTGCCTTAATAAAAAATTGCTTAAAACGTCATATGCCTAAACCCCCACTCCCCCCCCCCCCTGCTGGAACGCGTCATTGGCCTGAACCCCCTCCCCCATGAAACTTAAAACGTAATGCATGGATTGCCCCAAAGGCTTAACCGGGGCAATGGTTTTGCCGCAGGCGCGATCCAGGGATGTTTTGATCCGAAACTTAACCTGATTACACTATGCTCACCGACTTATCTGGGCTCAGTTTTGATTTCAGGTTAGCCCGGAATCAAGGTTTTAAATTAATTCGGGTTGAATAAATCGTATTACAGTCATTTTTACATTTTACGCAAGGGGTAAGTAAAACCTGATCGTGCGTCTTTTGTGCGATGTAAAATTCACCCTATTTTGTTCAATCTAATATTTTACTTCCGGCTGCTGCATGTACAATTTTATTGGATCATAGGCTTAGAAGGGTTAAGACTTTACGATAACCTTGGCTTGCAGACGCGTCAAATGGTACCTTGAAAAGTGCAAATAGTTGAAAACTGAAGCGCACACAACATGTAGTGGCTTTTGAAAGGGGCAATCTCAAACCCCATTATTATGCAATTTTAATGAAGAGATAACAAAACTAAATTATTGGTATGGAAAACTGTTAGGGAAATATTATTGCAAAGCTTAGCGTTCTTGAGTGCACTTGAGTGTAAGTGCAGTAATGCAGAGTAGACATGGATACGATGCAGTTGTAAGTTATAAAATAGGAAACTTTGGTTAAATAAAATTTTTATAAAATTACATTAATAGTTTTCTGGCCAGGTTCATTTCTTTTTATCGGCTTTCATTTTTTTCCTAAAATTTTATGGCGTACAAGTTAGAGGTATTTGCAATTAAAAATGTTGTTCTGTGCCAATCAGGACCCTGGAATTTTTAAAAATTCGAATTTCAGGCTGTGATTGGTGCAGAGCTAAAACGTTAAAACGGGAATAATTCAAAAAAGTGTCAAAACACTAAATTTTCTAAGACTATGTTAGCCTCCGCTTGGCCAAGGGCTATCTTATGACACCTAAATAAGGGGTAAATTCATAAAACTGTAGAAGGAGTGCACTGTATAAGCTGGCAACCCCCCGTAACACTCCACGCGTTAATTAAGAGATTCAAAATTTAATTTTAACCATCACGATTGGACAACAGTTAGATGAATAATTTATTTTTTACAATTTAAAAATAATTTAATTTAAAAATTTACTTCGTCTTTTTTTAAAGAAGTAAAAAATATAACTAAAGTATTCTTACTCTACATAAATTAGATGTTATGGGAAAGTTTTCTACTGCTGAGTAACTTTGTCTACGCTGCAACCAATATGCATGGCGCCAACTGCTAACTTACTTCTGATTTGATTGCGAAAAATATATGCTACTAGCAATTTGGCAACCCGACGGGTTTAGGTATCCAAATTATGATAGTAATCCTCTCACTTCTGTCCCCGCTCTCGACACAAGAGAACTACAAGTGGCCAAACCAATGTCCGCCCTACAGCGGTAGTCGACAATATAAAACATAAATTACCCAAAAACATTATCTTTCTAATTTGTCTTGGTATTTAGATGCTGTGCAAGCATCTATTGAACAAGATTTGTATGTCTGTCTGTCCGTTCATCGGGACTGCTAGGGGAAAACTATGACCTAAAGAGCTCACAGTTTTAAACCTATTCCTTTCAAACTACTTCTAAACTCTCACAAATGCGAACGAGAGGTGCTCTATTGTTTTATAGGGTGATCTGACAAACCAGTTATTTACAATTATATAATGATAGCACCCAAGTCAAAACTCTGGAAAGTGAGCTGCTTAAAAACTGACAAATACGTGTAAACAAATGAAAAATGTAATTTTAGTTGTCTTTTGCTTGACCTGAAGAGATCGCAGTTTTCAACCTATTACTTTCAAACTACTTTTAAACTCTCACAAGTGCGAACGATTAATAATTGAGTGCATCTATGTCAAAACTATGGAAAGTGAACTGCTTAAAAACTAATAGATACGTGTAAACAAATGAAGAATGTACATGTACACAAATAAGTATTTTTAAAGTTCTGCGCGGCGTAAACACGTAAATCATATAGTTCAGACCATTACACTGCAACCAATATGCCAGGAGCCAGAGGCCTTTTTCCAATTTGAATTTGATTTAAATTCAAAATTACTTAATCATAGCTTTTTGAAAAATCAAATAAAAATAAAAAGTTGGACTGTAAATTATTATTAAGTATTTTTTCAAACAAGTTTGTATCAAATTGGTTTCCTTCTAAAGAGTAACTATCTCTACCAATGATGCCAGGTACCAGAGGCCAACTTACTTTTTACTTGATTCAATTTGGCAACCCGATGAGTTTTAGTATTTTAAATATTAAAGCAAATCCCTCACTCGTGTCCCCGCTCTCGTACACGACAGAACGACAAGTGGGCAAACCGATGTTCGCCCATTAGCAGTAGTGGACCTAACGCACCTAAGGAAAGCCTTTGCCTAAGACCCACCCTACGCAAGCCTGTGCTCAAAAAGCATCTCGCGCAAATATGTGCTCAAAACGCACCTCGGGCAAGCTTGTGCTCAAAACTTACGCCAGGGAAGCCTGTCAACTAAACATAACCTAGGCAAGCCTTTAATCAAAACCTAACCCAGAAAAGCCTGTGAACAAAACTTGACCTGGGCAAGCTTGTAATTAAAACTTATCCCCGTCAAGCCTGTGATTAAAACTTAACACCGGCAAGCCTGCGATCAAAACTTAACCAAAGCAACCCTTTTTCAAGAATTGATCAGTAGAGTGAACTTGGTCGCCGCAAATAAATCATTCTATGTTCCACTTGTCGTTCTAATATTCAAATAAATCTGCAGTTATCCTAAAACAAACGTACTTTATAGTGGACACCAAAGTAGTGGTAATACATAATTAAGCCAAGTCCGAGATCTAAAAAGCATAAACTGCAGTTTTAATCTAATGTGTATTCCTAATCTCCCAATGAGCTATCAGAGTAGGCTAAGCACCACATATTAAAGGCAAAAGCGTCAATTTTGGGATTAATGCCGCTAAATATTGTTATCAATCCTTAATAATTACCCCTTCTCCCCTGCTAGCAACCCGCTTCGGGTTGCCTAACTGCTATTCAAATTTTCATAATTTTAGTGGTACTGATTGGCTCACAGGGTGATAAAAAATTATTTATTTCATACTCAAATTAATTCAAACTTACAAGAGTTTAAAAAATTTGGAGAAAATTTTCACACAAAATAAAAAGTCAACGCAGAATTATTTTAAATAATTATTTAATAATGTTTATATAATTTTAATTTATCTCTGCCAAGAAATATCTAATTTGTATTTTTCAAGTTTTATTCAGCAATACATTTTACGTGTATAGTAACTATGCACACACCACGCCTAACGTGGCTCTTACAGCTACTACTAGAAATAAATACTTTAAGAAAGTATTAGTGGTACTAAGGCCCGTCGTACGGACGGTATGTACATGCACTTAAAAATATATAACAAGAACCTAAAAACTAACCGTGACCACACTACACCAACACGTATGTCTATACATATGTTAGTCTATCGTGATGACGCTAGCAACCCACCGAGTGTTGTCTCAGGCTATATATCTATATATTATGTACGTGCAGTATTACTGAATATAGGCTTTGCTATTCAATTTCACTATAAAAGTTAATACCATTATTTTGTACTCCTCCTAAAGTTTTTAAAATTATGCCTTTCTTAGAGTATCATATAATATTGGTCTAATCTATGTTCATTGCATCGACCTTAAAATGACTAAATATTTTGACTTTTTTACTACTTTTTTCACGTATAAACCTTCCGGTTTTAGCCAATCACGGCATGATATTTGAATTTAAAATATTTAAACCATCACGATTGGCTAATACGTACACGATTTATTTAGTTTTCACAATTTCAAGATAATTTCAAATTAAAAATTCAAATTTAATTACATAGTACGTTTTAAAATATAAAAAAATATAAATACAGAGTTTTGTTGCAAACGGTTATGCAGTATTTTAGGATGGTGAGCTTAAGCATGTATTGAAATTGCTGTTTGCGTCTGTCCGTCTCTTGTTTATGCTTTACAGGTCACACTTTTTAAATTTTAATTAAGCAGCATTATTTAAATAATTTTTAGATTATTTAAAATTAAAAATTTTAAATATCACTTTTAAAAAATATGAAATAAGATTTCAGCTGCAAATTATTATTTGATATTTTAAAATGCTTAGCCTTAGCGTCTATTAAAATTGCTATGTCCGTCCGTTTACAGGTAACGGGCACAGTTATTAATTGATGTTTCTCAAGCAGCTTTAAAACGGTCACAAATGCGAGAAATAATCCTATTGTTTTGGGAGTTGATCGAGCTACTCAGTTTTTTACAGTTAATTTGACCAATTCCAAAACGCATTTAAAGCCTTCAACAACAACCGGCAAAACTTCTATAAGCCTACATACGTATTAACCATACGAAACACATTATGCCCTTCCTTCGATCCGTATCTTTGTTGATCATGCTCTGCAGGTCACAGTTTTTGACTGATTTTCTTAAAACAACTTTTAAACAACCACAAATGCAAATTCAAAGTGCAATATTGTTTTCGGAGGTAATAGAAATAACCAGTTTTTTATACATAACTGTTGAACTGGAACATGTCAACACGCACTGAAAGGGTACAACTTGATACACGACTAAAAATGCAAAGGCAAAGTGCCATTTGTTTTTTCGGTTGATCCAACAAACCAGTATTAAAAAATAATTATTAAATGGTCCCATGTCAAAATGCATTCAAGGGGCACAAGTGAGTTTATTATCACAACGCTAGCAACCCGTGGGGTTGCCTAACTGGTAGTCATACTGTTAAAACTTGCAGTACAGGCCAGCATACCCCTCCGCAGGAATTAACACTACGCCTTGTATCCGCTTCTTATCTCTCAGTTTTTAACTTTTTACACCTTCTATAGTATCAATCGATGCGTATTCATGTGAGGATTTCATTCTTTCAACAATATCATTGGCAATGTTGTGTTTTGCACCTTTTATAACCGATTTACACTTTTTGTTCTTACCCAATCAGGGCCTTGCAATTCAAATTTTCAAATATTCGGGAATCCTGATTGGTACAGAGCTTGATAAAAAAAATTCTATTTCATATTCAAATTAATTTTAACTTAAAAGAGTTTAAAAAATGGTAGAAATATTTTTACACGAATTAAAAAGTTAAGGTAAATGCGAAAATATTTTCAACAATTCATTAGAATTATTTAATTATTCAAAAAAAAAATAATTTAAAAAAAAATAATTATCTCTGCCCAGAAATATTTAGTTTCTAGGTTTTATTTAGCAATGCATTTGACCTGTATAGTAACTATGCCCAAAGCACGCCTAACGTGGCTGTTACAGCCACTACTATAAATAATTACTTAAAAGTGCCTTGTCCCGTCCTACGGGCGGCATGTACATTCACCTAAAAAATATATAATGAAAACTTAAAAAAGTAACTAGAGAGGAAATAAATATTCATAACTGGCGCTACAATTACGATTCCCATTTAGACAGTAAGAATAAAATGCATTATGCACAAATTAATTATGATTTTTGAAATATAAAGGATAGCAGTAATTTAAATGATCAATTAAAGCTACACAATACATCAACACGAATATACCAGCCACAAGTGGCCCCGTGAGTGAATTAAAAAATATCCCCGATGAAGAATAAAGGTTGATCATCTCCTTTTGGGGCTAAAATGAATTAGGATCATCTCCATTCCGCTCTAATTTGAATTTTGATCATCTCCATGTTTCATGAAATGCGGCTAGAGAGAGAAAGTCAATATTTATTTACAACTGACGTTACAATAACGCTTGCCGTAAAGACACAGTAAGAACAATACACAGTTATAGGAATAAGAAAAATGCTTTAGAAATATAACGAAAATGTTTCATACTTATTAATTCTACACTAACTGTTAAATAAATTCATGTTATATAAATGATTGTGGGCTATTCGACAAGAGCCTCTGATAGTAGCAAAAAGTACTAATTTAGAAGAAAGTCGCATCTGTTTCCTAAAAGACTCAAAAAATTCCGGAATCGTGCCACAAGCTCCCACCAGCAAACCAATAACTTCTAATTTCTTGAGTTGGTATTTTTCCAAAAAGTAGGGAATACATGGATTGTAATGACATTGTTTTTCAATATTAACTTAATCTGCCTGACCAGAATTTTGCTCCATGCGTATTGTAGGATCCAGGATATAACCAATCTTAGACTCCGTTCTCCAGCAAATAATATCCACGCGTTTAGAAACCCCATCTGTTACTTCCTCAAACACATTCCAATCCAAGGTCCTTAAATGCTTGGCAATTATTGACTGAACTTCATCATGTCAACTGTTTCTCAGTAAGCTTCCCACATGACATTTCTCTAAAACATGAGCGAGGGTTTCTTTCTCTTTACAGTGTCTGTAAAGAGTATATTCTAGAGAACGACCTAAAGATATGTTAAAGATTAGTTAAGGGTTCCGTTATTCGAATCTAAGTACATTAGAAGTCATCTTTAAATGATGTCGTCAAAATATCCCCATTTTAAGTCCATAGGACCCTTCCGTCATCAGATTACCCGTTGCGTAAATGGCTACCTTTACCATACGATACCATCAATATCTAAGTAGGCTGCTACGCTATACACATGACGTCATTTATGGGCGACCGCTTAATTTGTTTAAACTTTCAATATTGGTTTATTAAAGAATTAATTTAATAAATTATTAAATTATAGCATCATTCATGAGACCCGGAATTAGTTCATCAATTTACCACTACTGCAAGCTACTTCGATATTGATGGTACCACATGCTTAAGATAACCATTCACGCAACGGGTAATCTGATAACAGGAGGGTTATAGTGACTTAAAATTAAAAAATTTTGATAACGTCATTTATAGATGACCCCTTATGTACTTTGTTTTGAATTAATAGACCCTTAAATAATTATTTGCATATATCTTTAGCTGTATTTCATGAAAACTGGCAATGATCAATACCAATGTTTAATTAGAAAGGATATGACCATAATTTATTTTAGCCCCAAAATGAGATGATCAAACTTCATTTTTCATCACTAATATGACTTTGCAAATGTTATTTTAACGTGATGACGCTAGCAACCCACCGGGTGTCGTCTTAGGCTATCTATATATTAATTAGGTACGTACAGTATTACAAAATATAGGCTTTATTGTAACTCAAATTATGTTGTATTCCTCAAGAGGTTTTTACAATTATGCCTTGATTGGGGTACTATAAGATATAGGTCTTAGTAATGTCCATTGCATTAACATTATGACGACTAAATAAATGTGACTTTTTGGCCTTTGGCTTCTTTTTTGACATTTTCGACCTTTTGTTTTTCGCCAATCACGGCATTATATTTAAATTTTTAAAATGTAAACCATCTTGGTTGGCTAATACGTATATGAATAATTTATTTAAAAGTTATTAATAAAGAGTTTCGCTGAAAATTATTAATTAGTTTTTTTAGATTCTGAGCTTAAGGATCTACTAGCAGTTAGCAACCCGATGGGTTGCGATTAACAATGGTATCATGTAATCTTCACATTTAGTTGTTACACAAACAAAATTTTGCATTGATTGTGATGTAATAAACTTGAGATTTGGCAAAATGCGTGCCTGGGTTAAATTTATACAACAGACTTGCGTGGGTTTACTTTTGGTTACAGGCTTGCCCGGGTCAAGATTTGACCATAGTGTTATACGGGTTAAGAATTTACCACAGTATTGGCTGGGTTAAAATTGTACCACAGTATTGTCTTGGTTAAAATTTTACCACAGTATTTTCTGGGTTAAAATTTTACTACAGTATTGTATGGGTTAAAATTTTATTACAGAATTGGCTGGGTTAAAATTTTACTACAGTATTTGTTGGGTGAAATGTCTACTACAGTGTTGATTGGGTTAAAACTTTTATGACGATATTACCTCAGGTTTGGTCGGGATAAGTTTTGACCAGATAAGCCTAAGCCTAATCCTAGGCTAAGCTTTGAATAAAGGCTTGCGTGGGTTAAATTTTTAAGTGCTTGGGGTATGTTTTACTATAGAATTGACCTGATTTAGCTATTATCACCGACTTGCCTAGGCTCATTTCTACTTTCAGGTTATCCAGAAATTAAAGCTTTACCTTAATTAAGATTAAATGTTTTGTGTAACAGTCATTGACACGAAAAGAGAAAGATCATAAAAGGGTTAGGAATTTGCGAAAACCTTGGCTCGGCCAAGTTTTTGCCAGATGCGTCGAATGAAAACATAGAAATTGGAAAAAGTTAAAAACTAAAGCGCAAACAACGTGTAATGGCTTTTATAAGTGGCCAACCTAAACCCCACTATTAGCTTTTTTTTAATTAAGAGATAAAAAATAAATTATTGGTACGCAATACTGCTAGGGGGGGGGGGGGAATTCATCCCTTACTCTGAGCAGACATGTGGTTAAAGCATATTCCGACCAAGCCTGTTTTATTAACCTCACCGAGTGGAGCCATTAATTAAAGCTTATACTGGGCATGCCTTAAGGCTATTTGACCACAATCAATGCAACATATTGTGACAGCTAAACTTGAAGAACATATTGCAGCTTGCAGCCCATTGGGTTGCTAACCTGCTAGTATTCTTATAAATTTTAGCGTTGACTGTTGCTGCTGTCATGCAGAGTAGACATGGATACGTTGCAGGTTTAAGGTATAAGCTACAAATAATAGCTTGAAGTTAATAAAACAGGCTTAGTGGGAATGTTTTGACCACATGTCTGCTCAGAGTGAGGGATGAGTTCCCCCTCCCCCAGCAGCATTACTTACTAGTAATAATTTATTTTTGTATCTCCTAATTTAAAAAAACATAATAGTGGGGTTTGGGTTGGCCCCTAATAAAAGCCATTACACGTTGTTTGCGTTTTAGTTTTTAAATATTTTTAATTTATATGGTTCCATTCGACGCATCTGGTAAAAACTTGGCCAAGCCAAGGTTTTTGCAGAATTTTAATTCTTTTAGGCCTGTGGTCGAATAAAGTGTTGTTTTTTTTACTCTTTTCGTGTAAATGACTGTAATACAATTTACCCTAATTAAGGTAAAACTTTAATCCCTGGATAACCTGAAATTAGAACTGAGCCTAGGTAAATCAGTGATAAAAGTTTAATCAGGTCAAGTCTATAGTTAAAACATACCTCAACCACTTAAAAATTTGACACATGCAAGCGTTTGTTCAAAGTTTAACCCAGGCTTAGGCTTAGGCTTATCTGATCAAAACTTATCTCAACCAAACCTGAGGTAATACCTTTATAAATATAAGTGGACCCATTAAGTAAACTTAAAGATTATACTAAGCAATCCTTAATTTGATTTGACGACAATCAATGCAATACTTACTTAAATTATACTCAAATTTTTTTAAGACCGTCGTAAATACCTGATCCAAGCCAACAATGCAGTTAACTTAATCCCAACCTCCGACTGAAGTCATCCACTATAGCATTACCCGGGCAGTGCTTTTATTAAAATTTACCTTGACTAAGTCTGATCTAAGTCTTTTAGAACACCAATATGAATTTAATCCTGACAAAGTTGATATTAAAGTTTACCACGGGCAGGTATCTAATTAAAACTAACCCACTGAGGTAATAATAACTAGCTCCAACCCAGCCTGAAGTAATAATTTCTTTGATAAAAGTGGACCTAATAATAAACTGAGTAACGCTGAAGTTGATTTACTACAATTGATGCAAAATCTTGTTTACTGTAACATCTACAAGTAAGACATTCACACTAAAAATTTTAATCGCAACCCATCAGGTTGCTAACTGCTAGTTTTGATTTAATTGTTGCTGTGCGTTGGCTTTGAAGCTTTTGTTTGAGTTCCAGCGATTGTAGCCTCTTTTCTAGTTTGCTTACAAGTGTAACTAGCAGATTAAACACTCGAATAGCTTCCGCTTTTAACGCTTTCGAATTGGTTTTTAACTGTGCAATTCGTTTCAAAATTGGGCAAATAATTGCTCGTGCTTCTTCCTTAATTTCAGTAATAGATTCTTCTACACCCTGTATTTCTAAACTAAGATTGTATAGCTGGGAGTACATCTATGTACTAGTCTATAGACTGTTTGAAGTCCTGCCCTTGCATTTCTTGATCGTAAAATTCACTGCACAAATCCTCGCTTTAGCTTGAAATTCTGCTGTGTATTTAATTAATTTTATATAATATTTCTTTTTTTTTAATTTGAGCTGCTGGGTTTGTTTTTTTATAAATTTAAAGTTTACTATTAAACGTTAAATAAAATTTGGCACCTAGTGATACCTGTTACTATCTAATTCGACAATTACGACAACTTTTGCAGCTTAGAATTTACTAGCTCTTGCAATTTGCGACTGCATAAATAAAGCATAACATGCACAAACGGCAATATTGGGCGAATAAATACATTAGTGTTAAAAATTGCTGTAATAATTTAAAAAAATTAGTAAAAATAATTTTTAATTTTAAATTAATTTTTTATAGGTATCGTCCCCCCCCCCCTCCCATGATTTAAGTAAAATGCTACATATTTCTAGTAACTATGCAATATTAAGAACTAAAGATTTTAAGATTTCCAAGTTCGGCATTCAAAATGTACTACATGTACTGTAGTTATGCTTGAAAAGTTAGGGTGCGCGGAAAATTCAAAGTAAAGAACTTTCTGTTGGTTTTCATACCTGTCCACACCTATTGAGTGGAGTGCAGAACTCAAGCTCAAAATTGCACTCAACTCCACTTAAGTCATTGAGTTGACTGCGTGTGCACTGAACTTTGACTGCACTGAGTTTCTGAGTTCGAGTTGCAAAATTTTTTGAGTTAAATTCACGAGTGAAGTAAATATTTCATGAACTCAGGCACTCACAGACCCCAAAATGTAAAAATTATGTATTTATGTAAAAAAAAATGTTTTCATTTTTTTGAAATCTTTCCTGGCCTGCTGCGAGCACAGTTTCTCTCGGATTATTAAAAAAATTGAAGTGTTGTGATCTCTAGAACAATATCTAAAAAGGTATTTCCACGTTTTGGATAAATTTAAAAATTTTAAATTGAAAAAAATATGCTATTTTGTTATCTAATATAATGAGAAGTTTTCCAAAATTTGTATTTAAACGTAAACTTTTTAATTTTCAATATTTTATGACAATCTTTTGAAAGAGGGCAGACATTCGACGATTCCTTTCAAAAAGTAACTGATTGTGAGTGCAAGTTTGAGTGCCAAAACATTTTGAGTGCACTTAAAAGTTCGAATTCGAGTAAAGAAAAGTTTTGAGAACAAAACATTCGGCGCTTCGCGCCGGATTTGTCCACCGTGGGCCCGAAGTAGATGCTGAGCTTACAGCGAATTGTTTTTAACATAGGAAAACTTCGTTGATGTAGGAAGGCTAACATAAATTCCTTGCAGTTAGTGTCCGTAGAAACGGGCTAGGTTACAAGTTGTGCTGGTGAGAATGGGCGGAATTTGAGTCGTGCTGGTACACAACCAGCACGACTGGATTTTACAACAGCACAGGTTTAAGTTGGTACGCCGGTACGAGTGTGCTGGGTACGAATGTTGCTAGTACCAATTTTCAGAGTACAAGCGACTTGAAAGATGTTGTTGCGAATTGTGGCAGCACAAGGGAGGTTGGTACAGGTTTTAGTAAGCTGGGTACGCCTACTGCCAATGCGAGTGAGCTTAGTAAGACAAGCACCTGTACGAGTGGGTAAGGAACGAGATTTGAAGCATTTAGTGGACCAAGTACGAGTACTAAGTTTGTAAAACTTCGTTCATGTTTGGTCAATTGGTTGAATTGATGGCCTAAAGATATACGTCTACCTGATACATATTTAAAGTGACGTCATTTACAGGATAATTAAATAAAAGAGTGATTTTTTTTACTTCATTTACAGGCGATCCCAATAACCGAATGATATCTTTTGACGTCATTTACGGACGATCGCAATAAACGAGGGATATTTTTTGAGACGTCATTATCGGTCGATCCTAACAAACGAAAGATATTATTTCGACGTCATTGGTGGACGATCTCAATAAACGAGTGATATTTTCTTTGACGTCATTTACGGACGGTCCGAATAAACAATAAATATTTTTGTGACGTCATTTACGGACGATCCCAATAAACGGTAATTTTTTGTGGAGTCATTTACAGTCGATCTCACTTAACAAATCATATTTTTGTGACTATATTTACGGACAATCTCAATAAACAAGTAATTTTTTGTTGACGTCATTTACAGGCAATCCTAATAACCAAGTCATATCTTTTGACGTCATTTACAGACGATCCTTAAAAACAAATGATATTGTTAGAGACGTCATTTTCGGTCGATCATAACAAACGAGTGATATTTTTTCGACGTCATTTACGGACGATCCCAATAAACGAATGATATTATATTTGACGTCATTGGTGGACGATCTCAATAAACGAGTGATATTTTATATGACGTCATTGGCGGACGATCTCAATAAACGAGTAATATTTTTGGTGACGTCATTTGTAGACCATCCCGCTTACTTCCTTCCCCCCCCCCTTCTCCCCTCTCCCACTCAAACTGGTTTGTTAAAGCTGGTAACAATAGGGTAAGATTTACTTGTTCTTGTGCTCTAGTGGCAGGCCAATTTGAAGAAACAAAGTTCCACCTTCCACAAGCCGTTTCTGTAAATACCTATGTACGCTAATGCTAAAAGTCACTGGTTTTTCTTTGCATCCTTTTAATGCGTTTTGACATGGGTCCATCCAACCAATAATTGTAAAAAACTGGTTAGCCCGATCCACTCCAAAAACGATAGGGTAATTTTCCATTGCATTTGTGACAATTTAAAAAATGTTTCACGAACATCGCTTAAAAACTGTGACCGGCAGCGCATAGGGAACAGACAGACGGACAGACAAATAGACAGACAGACAGGCCGACGGACATAGCCATTCCTATAGATGCTTATGCTCAGCATCTAATATTTGAAGGACGTCATTGTGGGCGATCCTTAAATATCTATAACTAATATAAGTAAGCTTATTACATGTATTTTAAAATAGGCTGAAAGAAATTTTAATGTTAAAAATGGGGGCACTGAAAATTAAAATATTTAAAGAACGTCATTCATGTACAATCCCTGAATATTTATAACCAATATAAGTAAGCTTATTATATGTATTTTAAAATAGGCTGAAAAAAATTTTAATGTTAAAAATGGGGGCACTGAAAATTAAAATATTTGAAAAACGTCATTTATGGACGATCCGCCCCCATCTATAGCCTTTAATATGCGTATCGTAGACGAATTACACTGGACTTGTGCCACATTGCACCTTCATCGACGGTATGTATGTCTGCGACCTGTAGTAATGAATAGGAATCTGTATAATGGTGAGAAAGGAGAATCCTGACTAGTGAGTGCCTGAGCTGGTGTTCGAAGCGTGGACCTCCGTCACGAGCATAAATATTTTCCAACACCACATTGTATTCTTAAACCTACGACCACTATACCAGGCTGCAATTTGAACGTACATATTGAATAAGTACCTTTACTGTAAAGTGAAAACTTTCCATGTGTATTTTATTCGGCGAAACTTGACAAGCTCTCAAGTAGGTATGTACATGACATGTGAAGTCGCCCCTTTTTTTGTAACCCGACACAGGGATTTCGATTCTTGGTTCACTCAGCTGCTAATTGCGGACAACTATAATTGCGAATATTACAAAAAACAATAGGGCACCTCTTGCTCGCATTCCTGACAGTTTAAAACTAGTTTAAAAGAAATACCTTAAAAACTGTTAAAAACTTTAACTAGTTAGTATGTATATATTAACTTTAGTTGACCTCCAGGGGTCACGTAGTTCTCATGAACAACATATCACTTGCGTATGTGGTCAACTGGGGTCACGCGGCGCACTTGACATTAGTACGCTCGCGTTGCTCCGACACTGCTAGCAGTGTGGATCCAATTCATGAAATGCGAAACCGTGTTCCTGGAAGTGCGCCGCGTGACCCCAGTTGACCCCATGCACAAGTGATATGTTGTTTTGTTGGCAATTTTATGAGGTTTCTGTCCCGCGTTTATTTATTATTTATTTATTATCTCGTCTTCCCATATGATTCCTATAGCAAAAAAATTTGGACGGCGGGGGCTTGTTTTCTCAAGTGCCACTGGAGCTACCCGAATCCTGTGATAAAAGTGAATAATTCTAGTCATACGTAGGGAGTGACCAGGCCTTTGACATTTTTTCGCTTACTAGGTCAGAAGTTATAGTGATGTGGATGAAGGAAACCGGGAAGTGTCCCTATTCTATCGGGAAAGCCGTTTTCAGCTTTTAATTAATTTCATGAGAACTACGTGACCCCTGGAGGTCAACTGAAGTTAACATATACATACTAACTAGTTAACATTTAAAAATAATTATCTAGTCCCAGTAGACCCGTGGGGGGGGGGGGGTTAAACCACGAAAAACTTAGTGTCCTTATTCTATCGGGTCACACTGTAGCGTAAGGCCAACCGACGGATGGTCGGAAGGACAGGCGGACATGACCATTACAATAGATGCATAGGCTCAGCATCTAAAAAACAATTTGCAGCAGAAAAGTTATTGAAATCAAAAATGAAAAATCATTATTGAAATTTTAAAATATTTAATTCATAACCTTTACTGAGCCTTCAAAAAGATGAGCTGATATTTCACCTGGCTGGTTAAAGTTAATACTGGGTAGAACCATTCTTTGCTGAGCACAAACTATAGTTTTTGCTACGCTACAAATTCCAGATGCAGCTTCAGCATGCCCCATATTACTTTTTAATGAACCAATTAGTAGAGGATAAGTTCTTCCTGGAGCTAAAGCAAAGTATCTGCAAATTCCACGAAGCTCTTGTGAATCTCCTGTTTGAGTTCCAGTGCCGTGAGCTTCAATGTATGACACAGCTGCTGGATCGATGTCTAATTTAGAATACAACTCGTGATACAAGTTTTCTTGAGATTGAGCAGATGGATGAAAAATTCCTTCAGCTTTATATCCGTCACAATTTGTTACGATGCCTTTAATTGTAGCGTATTCACGCTTTGCCAGAATTTTTCTTTCTAATAAAATTGCCACTACTGCTTCTGCTCTTACAAATCCGTTTGCTAAAGAAAACCCATCACGCAAACACACTTAAATTGCTATCAATTGAATCATTGAATTAAAATAAGCCATCGTTTACATTTTAAAAAATTTGGAATGTATATGGCTATCTAACATTCGTACCAGATTTACAACATTTAATATGCATTCTATAAATAAAAACTATTAAATTATGAAATACAAATTAGCAAGAACAAGTTCTAGTTCTAACCTGCTTTGTCAAATGGCCTACTTACACCATCAGGAGAAGTGAGACCAATAGAAGATGCATTATCAGTTTCATGTGACAAATGATGTATACACGATGCGCCTACGATAGCTCGGTCACACTTTTCGTCAAGTATTGAATCAACTGCTGCCTCAATTGCGAAGCAACTTGTTGAGCACGCTGAGCTCAATGAGTAGCTTGTTCCACGCAGATCCAGAGCATTTGAAACGTAGTTTGCTTGAAAGCAGGTCAACGGATCAAGCTTTGAGTAACCACTTAGCTCCTCAAACCCATGTTTTAAAATCCAATAGGTTCCAGTGTTCTGCCCATCCGAGCCTATAATAACTGCCGTCCGTGATCCCCGTAAAGATTCAGGATTTAAGCCTTGCAACATATAAAAGTTATTAAGAATGTACTAGCAATGCTAAAATTATCACATGTGTCACTTGTTTATCATTACTAAACGTTTTAAATATTTTATCACTTTTTGGTTTGACTCCAAGCCAACAGTACAATTCGGTTTTTGCAGCTATCATGAAAGCCAATTTATAGTTAGTAAAATAATTAGTAGTGTGCGTATTTATTTTTACTGAGTAAGGAAGCTTTCATTAAGTTTTGATGAATTGCTGGTCAGTCATTTTTTAGCCTATTAAATGCATATATTACTATTACTATATGAACTATTTCTATAAAGAAATTCATTCTTTCTGTTTCCCCATCTGGAACATTAACGATTCTGAAAACTGCAAAATACGTATAACATGATTTTTAATTGTAAATATATATATATATATATATATTTGCATGTATTCACATAGCTAGTGAATGCAATAATATATTGCCGACAGCTTGATTGTCACTTGTTTATGCTACTAGATTTATTAATTTATTCAGTTAATCAGCATTACAGTACTAATTTACAATTTGAAGTTTCATTACTTTAATTTTTTGATAATTACATGCATTGCAGTTCAGTTCAGCCCCAGCAGCCTTGCTGGTTAGTTGACTGATTCTACTCTGTCTTGGAATTTCCATTTCTTCATTCTTTCTGTCATATTCTAACAAGCTCCTATGGACAAGTGCATTGAGTGCAATGCCAAGGGCAGAAGAAATCAGCTTGCTATACAGTGCACACTATGTAAGTCGTGGTATCACAAAGTGTGTCTACCCCAAATTAGCTACCACGGATTCCGTAAACTATCAACAGTGTCCTGGTCTTGCCAGTCATGTGAAATTATAACTGCCACATGTTGTATCTGTCAAGACCCGACCACAAATGTTCACGAATTTCAACCAACATTCTGTATGGAATGTATATTTTCACCTATTGAAATACACGATATTTTTGATCCCAATGAGCTAGATAAAGTTGAAATTAGCAATAACACTACACTATCGTCGTCTTGCCTATCCTCTAAGGGTTTTAAAATAGTGCATCTGAACTGTAATAGTCTTAACCTCGTTAAAATGGAGGAACTTAAATTATTTTTAAACGACTTTCCGGTTCAAGTGTTTGTTTGTACTGAGTCCAAATTAAATGAAGATGTGCCAACCAACCTTTACCATATAAACAATTATAATATTGTTCGGCACGATCGAATTTCCAAAATTGGAGGTGGTTCCTTGTGGTACATTAGCGCTGTTTTTAAATATCTTGAGCTGGACTATAACATAAAATTTCAAAATCATGTCGAAGTTCATCCAGATTTGGCCACCCTACAGCAAACCATTAATTGCTGTATCTGTCTACAAGCTGTATCTGCTAGTACAAGCTCGTTCCTAAAATCATTTGAAAAACTGTTATGTAGTTTAAGTGAAGACAAGTTAGAAATTTTTATAATAGGCGATTTTAATATAAATATCCTTGACTTCAAAGCTTCAAAACCTTTATTAAATACCTCTGGCTTCGGATTAAATCAATTAGTAGTTAACCCGACAAGAATAACTGACCGCTCGAGCTCTTTAATTGACCATGCATACTCTACTGCTCCGATCCGTGATCTTAAATGTGACGTCATACCATTTAGCTTATCGGACCATAACCTCATTGTACTGTGCAAATCAAAACTAAAAATCAAATTAAAGCCAAAACTAATTGAATGTAAAAGTTTTAAAAATACTGATTGGAAAAAGCTTGAGCTCGATCTTCAAAACATCGATTGGGAAAATAGTTCATTGACTTCAGCAGATGACTTATTAGCAGAATTTGAGAAAAAAGCACTGAAAGTCATTAATGTTCATTCTCAAGATGTCAAGCTAAGAGTAAAGGGGAAAAGGGGCCCTTGGATTAATGACAACATCTTAAAGTTAATTCATTCTAAACGTTCATTACACTCCCGCTATTTAAAATTAAAGGTAAAGTTATGTGAGTCAAGACCTAGCACTGCCTGCATAGACGTTAATCAAGAGTTAAAAAATGTATATAATGAATTTAAAAAGTTTCGTAACCAAGTCACCCAAGCTTTAAAAACCAGTAAATCCGACTACTTTAAATCTCACTTTCATAATGACTGTTCGTCATCGTCACTGTGGAGTGTGTATAGTAAGCTTGCCGGTGATAAGCAGTCATCCCCAAATATCGACATTCTTAATGTGGACGGAAGCCATACAAATAATAAACAAAAAATCTGTGATCAACTTGCTAATGCATTTGTAATTCTCTCTGAAAATGATAGTGAAAAAATCCAAGATTTTATAAATAGCATTGTACAGTCTGAAGAAGAAAATATTATAATTACTGAAGATGAAGTGAAAAATGCAGCTCGTAAAATGAAAAACAAGAAAACCTCGCCGAATGACGTCATTTCATCTTTTATTTTCATGTGCTGCTTATCTACTCTAGCTAAACCGGTGGCACAGTTATTCACCCAATTTATTCAATTAGGGCAGTTCCCGTCAAAGCTCAAAATAGCTTCTATTACACCTTTACTCAAGAAAGGATCAAACAAGTTGGAAGCTTCAAGCTATAGACCAATTTCTAATATCCCTTTCCTTGCCAAGCTATTTGAACAGGTTATTAAGTCCCACCTGATATTAAAAGTCGGCTCAAATTTACATCATAATCAACATGGTTTTAGAAGTTATCGATCTTGTCAGTCAGCAGTTCACATCGTATCGCAAGATATTTTTGACAAGATGGACAAACCTAAAGGTAAAGTTGCTGCTGTCTTCATCGATTTTCGAAAAGCTTTCGACACCGTACCGCATTTAGCATTGCTAACAAAACTTAAGTTAGATTTTCAAGTGCATGGAAGTATGCTTAAGGTTCTTAGTCACTATTTTATAAATAGAAAATTTAAAATTAAATTAGGAAAGTTTGTTTTCAAGGACTACAATCTTACTTGTGGAGTACCTCAAGGTTCTATACTAGGCCCTTTGTTATTTATTTTATATATTAATAATATATGCATTATACCTGCTGTTCTTGCATTTTGTTGTTGTGTGCTATATGCAGATGACATTGTGTTATATTGTGACGGTAATGATACAAATATACTTTTATCAAACCTACAATCAACCTTGGAATCCATCGACGACTGGTGCGAAACAAATAGCCTACATATAAATTACAGTAAGACAAAGTTTATGGTTTTCGACAAGGCTAAAGACTACTCAGTACCTAAGCACCTATCTCTAACATGTCATGAAAAACCTATTGAGCGAAGGTACTCATTTAAATATTTAGGGGTAATTTTAGATAAAAACTTGTTCTTTAACGATCACCATGAAGCAGTAAAAAGAAAGTTAGGCCAACGAATAGCTGTAATGTATAAATTAAAGCCATATCTTTCTTTTGAAATGTTTAAGTTACTGATTACATCCCAATTATACTCCAATATTGACTACTGCCTAACTGCTTGGGCAACCACAGATGAACATGTATATATAAACTTGCAAAGCAGAATTTCTAGACTAATTTATTTCTACTTTTATAAAATTAACTGTAAAGGCATGCGTAAGTTTTAAAATACAAATTCAAGGCGTAAAATTGAAATCAGTAATGCTTTTGCAGGTTTTCTACTAGAAACATGTGATGTTCTGTCAGTGCAGAAACGTATTAACTATTATAGTGCAGTGCAACTATTCAATTATCTCAAATATAATTCTGACTCTACCACCTACAATAACCTATTTAAATATGAATACAGTGCCCTAAGCTTAATATATTTAAATAAAATTAAACCGGCTCTTAAATCATCCAAGACTTGGAAGTGCAGCATCATCTCAAGATTTACTCACAACTGGAACTCTCTTCCAAATGACCTCCGTGACTTTACTTGTTGTGATAACCGCGTCAAACTTTCAAAGTGGTTAGTAAAAAAACGACAAGAAAAAATAAATAAATGCCAGTAAATATGAAAATTAGTTGACTAATCAAATCGTCTTATCCCCTGTAGCCATAGTTGTTTACATTTTTGTATCGCATTCTAGTAAATGTAAATTATATTAACTAATTAAATTGCAGTTTGTTTTTGTTATATTGTCCGATTTTGAAAATCATTGGTTAATTTCGATGAATATTTTGACAATTGAATAAATCAAATCAATCAATCAATCAATCAATCAATTGCACTGTTGTCTTTTGTTCACAATTGTATGTGATAAGTTGTGATTTTCGTATCACAAAACAATCACAATTTACATTGTTAACAATTTACATTGATAACAATGTACATTTTTAACAATTTATTTTACAATCCTAAGATTGTGATTGTGAAAAATTGTGATAATTAACAAAACGATGGAGAAACCTAATTTGTCGAAAGTGAGGTGGGGTGGTTAAAGACGTTTTCAAGTTTTGTTGCGATCGTCCATAAATTTCGTCCCGAAAATTATCATTCTTTTATTGGGATCGTCCATAAATTACGTCCCAAAAATAATCATTGTTTTATTGGAATCGTCCATAAATGACGTCCCCCAAATTAGCATTCTTTTGATGGATGGTCCTTAAATTACCTCACCTGAATTATCACATTTTTAGGACCCACTTACCCCTATGACATCTTTTGCACATTTTGAAAACGTTATTTTTTTATACGCAGTTTCATGCCCGTGTAGACACACTGGTCCTCACGCGTTTACATATTTTATTCACGATTCCAACCCTTCAAATCACATGTTAGTTTTCCGTTTTCATTTTGTGTTCTTTTAAAATGATTTGTACTCTCTACTCCCTTTACATTTTACTACAAACTATTTTTAGTAGGACTAAAAAATTAACTGACTAAACTACAAAGTACACCATAAAAATAGTATTGTCAGTGAAGAGGTTATTATTGTTGCCGAAGTCCATTTGTTTCTTAGAGGCGCTTTTGTCCAAGTCCATCAAAATGCATAAATTCATTCAATTATTGGCATATAGTTAAAATGTTATAACTAGAGTGGAAAATGTATTATATGCACTAGTTAAAATTATCTATTACTTATTACTAATACTGAGCTTAAAAATCTTATTTCATCAAACATTTGGAAATGCAATTTTTGTAATGATATTGTTAATAATAGTTGGGATTAGGAATCATTATTTATTCAAAATATAGGTAGTAATAATGGCTCTTTTTTTCTTTCTAGGGACTCTTATCTTGGGACCAACTTAATTTATTTTCAGCCGTTATGCAAAGGGTTTCCTGTAATGCAGATAAATATTTGTAGCCTTTGTCTTAAAGAAGACAAACTTTCTGTTATGTTTTAATAAAATGAAGACGTGCTATGCATTACAGATTCATGGCTAAATACTAATATTACTGATAATAAGCTCTCTGTTCCTGATTACTATTTCAATAGAAAAGATAGAGGCTCAGCAGGGAGTGGTTTGGGCAGATATATTAAAGATACCATTGCATCAGATCTTGTACCCACATATACGTTATCAGCTAAATCTTAAGCCATTCTTATTAAGCCACCAAGCTCTAAACCGTTTGCTTTTATTAATGTGTATAGGCCCCCTGGTTACTTACAATTAGTATATTATAACTTTTTTTATGAGTTATCAGATCTAATTTCCTTACTCCAAACCCGATGTATTGATATGTATACTATTGGAGATTTTAAAGTCAACATGCTTTCTAAATGCAATAATACACGATACTAATCTCAATGTACACATAGACTTAATTTTAACCAAATTATCAAACATGCAACCAGAACTGCCTTTGCAGCTAAAACGCTAATAGATCATATCTATACTAATAATGTAGAATTTATATCTGATTCTGGTGTTATTGATTGTAGTTTATCAGATCACAATATAATATACTTTGTTTGTAAAAAGCCTTTAATGCATATTGCTCCGACAACTATTGTAAGTCAAAATTATAATAATAATATGAAGGAACTAACAAAGGAGCTTTTGAATACAAAGTGGTATATTTTAAATAGTTTTAATATGATTAAGGAAAAGGTTGATGTATTTAAGACACTTACTCATTATGTACTTGAGAAATGTGTGCCGACTATTATTTAAAGAGTAAAACTAAAACCTAATCTGTGGCTAAATAGTAAAATAATTAAAATAATACATAGAAAAAGATATTCAAATAAAAAGGCTATTAAAGACAAAATTCAAATTATCTGGGTTGAGTAAAAAGCCTGCCGTAATAAGGTTTAAGGTAATAAGTTTGATTCTGCTGTATGATTGGCTATAATAAGTTTTTATTGCTCAAAGTTTGAAAAATGTAAAACACCAAAGGAGTTATGGGATGCATTTATGCTCTTGCTTGGTAAGCAAATTAGTTCCACTAATATATCAGAACTTAATATAAATAACTCTATTATTTCAGACAAGCAGATAATAACAAATAGCCTCGCTGACTCCTTTGTTGGTAATCATAGTAAAAAAAACGGTAAAAGTTGTAATTTATCTACAACATTTGTCACTTATAATAATTTTATTTTTTCTCTAGTCACAGTTAAGGCAGTTACTAATGTAATTAAAGAAACTGAAGAGAGTTCGACATCGGGTATTGAAAATATTCCATCTAAGGTTATTAAACTTTTTCCTGATGTATTTGCGCCTTTACTTATAGACATTTTTAACCACTTACTAAAAACTGGTCAGTTTCCTAATACCTGGGAAAAAGCTTTCGTGACACCTCTACTAAAACCTTAGTGTAATAATTTATTACTTACCTTATAAAGACTCATATCTGTACTTTCATTATTTTTAAAACTTTTTGAAACAGTTATTGTTTCACGGATTATGGATTTTGTTGAAAATAATAAGCTATTTTTAGATATACAGTTTGGTTTTCGACGAGGTAAGTTATGCCTGCATGCACTTATTGAAAGGAAGCATAAAATTTATCCTGCTTTTGAAAATTAACAGTTATGCGCTGTAATATTTATTGACCTTTGTACAGCATTTGATACAAGTAAGTATGTAAAGCTTATTTGAAAGCTTTATGTCAAATGCAATTTATCTACGTACTTAATTAGAATTTTATGTAGGTATTTGACTAGCTGACAGTTCTGTATAAAGCTAGGGGATTATTTCTCCTAATCGTACTTATTAAATGGTAGAGTTCCTGAAAAAGCGTTCTTAGGCCTGCTCTTTTTATACTATTTTTTGACGACATATCGCAGATATCAAAATATTTTGCTCTATATGCTGATGACATTGAATCAGTGTGTAAAGCTGATACATGTTTACAACTAAAAGCTTATTTATAAAATGCTCCTAAAAATGTACATATTTGGTGTTTGACTAATGATATGCAAATTAATTTTATCAACACTGAGTTTATAGAGTGTTTTAAGTCTTAATTTAAACAAAAATGTAATTTTAATAACATTATGTGTGGTTCTCACATAATTTAAAAAGTTATTAGTTTTAAATATTCGCAGATTTATTTTGAAAACTTTGTAAAATTTGATATTTACTACATCATGTTATAAGTAAAATTTCATTTAACTTCTCACAGCAGGTTGAATATACCCGATTCATAAATGTAAACCTACTTAAATCTAATATTCTCCCAACTTGACTTTGGGCTTCCTGTGTAAGGCGCAGTCTCTAATAACCTCTCACAAAAATGTCAATAAATATTAAATACTTTTTTAAATGTATTCATTTTAGAAGCTAAACCTTTAATATGAATTTAAAACATGTATTGCCAATTCCTCAGAAAAAACAAACTAAAAAGAAACAAATAAATACGTATAAGTTATATAAATCTTTTCCAATACTGTCTTCGAAAGGTTGACTTATATGACTGCTTCTATGACACGTGTTTTTCTTTTACAATCATTTTAACTAGCCTGTTTGAAGAAATCAAGCGAAAAGACAATGGTCGTTCATCACATCACTCTCATTGTCCTTAAATAAAGAAATTCTCCTTGTTCTACTATAACTCCTATCAATATCGTACTGCTAAACTATGGAACTCAACCCTAAAGTCACTTCATTCATGTAAAAATGTAAACGATTTTCAATTTAATTTAAAGAAATGGTTAATTGGGTTAAGATAAATTTAAGTATTAATGTGTAATTTATTAAAGTTTTAATATTTTTATTAATATTGTTTAGTTAGCATTTATTACGAATGTCTGCTTGTAAAAATCAGCGCATGTCGCTGTTATGTTTGACAATAAAGCAATTACATTACATTACATTACCAGTAGTCAGTAGAGTGCAAAATGAAATATCCACACCTTTGAAGTGCACATGGTGATATCCAACGTATTTAATTGTAAAATAAAAAATAAACTGTATACACTTGCACAGTTCAAAAAACTTAAAATTTCTCCTCTATAATTCAATGAGGCATGACAAAATGAGGTAGTTAGAGTTTCATATTTTTATCATTTTACTGATACAGCAATTTGGTGGTCTGAAAGAACATGTATACCTGCTTCTAAGTTATAATTTCCTGTAAGTACACAATATGATAAGTGCATCTTATATCTAGATCAAATTTTTGGACCAATGTATATTGAATTGGCACTGAATAAAAACAAAATGAAGTAAAATTTGATTCCGTCAAATGTAAAAACAGTAATGTTGTAGGTATTGCATTTTCAGCTTTTCTGGAGCAAATATCATACTTAAAGCTCTTTACAATAACACTGTACACATAATAATACGTACATTTGAATGCAGTGCTAAAGTAGCGCCTAAAGTAGGGTGCGTTCACAAATCAAACTAGTGAGCCCACAACAGAATCAGCTGGTGTGCATAAAGAGCATACTATATAGTAACCATGGATTAATTGAGATTTAATTCTATTAGTAATCCTACAATTTGAAGTCTCTTAGTAATACTACATTTTAAAGACTATTTTACAGTAAGTACATACCTACTACTTACAAGTGTTCGCCTTTACCATGGTAAAAAGTTCAATTGAGAACATCTATTCAGTAAAAAAAGGAAAAAGCGACTCATACCTATTTAATTAGTTAATGTTTTATTTTGTTGTGAGTTTACAATTTAAATTGCTGGAAGGATTATGTATGTATAGATATTTTTTTGGCTATTTATATAATTGCACATATCACATTTCTTGTAGGAAATAGCGATATCTTTTTAAATCAGTTTCAAATACAAACTACTAATTGGAAAATGTTCAAAATTGTACAATTATTATTATTATTATGTGTGTATTTATGCAGCTGGTTTTTTACCTCAAGGGTATAACGTTTTCTCGGATTTCCATTAGTAGTAAAGGTACTTCTACTAATATGTACGTTCACAGGGCAGCCTGGTATAGTGGTCGTGGAATTGGGACTGAGTGTGTTACTGAACAAAATTTATGCTCATGACGGGTGTCTACGCTTTGAACACCAGCTCAGGTATTCGGGACTCGTCTTCCTCACAATTATACAGATTCTTATTCATTACTACAGGTTCCAGACGAACCCACGCAAAAAGGCTATAGATGGTGACGGATCGTCCATAAACAACGTCCTTCACACATAAAAGTTTTTGGTACCCCCATTTCTTATTTTAAATTTTTTCCAATCTGTTTAAAATTAACTACATGTAATGAACGAACATATCATATTGGTGAAAGATAGTCAGGGATCGTCTATAACATAGTAAGACAAAACAAAAGTGACCTGGCTGTTTTCGTTCACGACCGCCCTCCCGGTCCACAAAACTAAAAAATGTTGGGCTCATGCCAGGCTCACTCAATTTTCCTCTGGACTCATTTGGACTCATGCCATGAGCCCATATTGAGGGCTCATGGGTTTTTCGTTTCCGTAGTGGGGTATTGAGTCCGACTCATTCAAAAGTGACCGTCTGGCTCATTTTGGACTCAGTACTGTCTTCCAAAAAAATATCGAGTACTGCAAACTGAAAACTGCAATTGGTACTGGCACAAATAGTATTAAGCATATAAAATATCACTTAAATTATATAAACATTATTGATGGTTTTTTAATAGCAACATAATAATCAAAGTATTTAAATTCTTTAAATCTTTTAGCCTAGCTAATACAAAAATATTAGAAAAGTGCACTGTGCATTAGGTATATACGGCATACGGAATACATACGGTGATGTCACACAGCCACAGCATTAACGGCTACTGCTACACTGCTACTACACTACACTTACTGTAGAGTACTCACTGAGTACTGCAACTGGTAGTACTGGTACTGGCACTGGCACTGGCCTTGGTGACGGTTACTGTACTGCTAATATTATTTAAGTTGAAGCAGTGGCTTGTGACTTGTGGTGTGTAAGCAGCGTAAGCATGAGTGTCAGTGTCAAGTAGCAAATGGCGAATAGTGTTGAAACTTGAGCTGATATGAACCGTGAGACCGTGACAATTACAAGTTACGTTACACATCTGACTTATATTTATGTGATATTTATAAATTTCCCAAATTTTCTTATTAAAATATATGCACATAGTTATAGTCTCATAAATTAAGCACTATCAGCAGCAGATATTTTTTAATATTTGAATTACTCGGAAATTATTTTAGTGCATTGCATTTGCTCATGCTTTTAAAAAATATTGAGAATTTAAAATTCAACAAACATCTAGAGTAATCTAGACCAATAAATAGTATTAAGCATATAAAATATCACTTAAATTAAATGAACATATTATTGATGGTTTTCTAATAGCAACATACTAATCAAATAATTAAAATTGTTTGAATCTCTTAGCCTAGCTAATAACAAAATATTAGAAAAAAACACTGTGCATTAGGTATATACGGCATACATACGGTGATGTCACACAGCCACAGCATTAACGGCTACTGCTACTACACTACACTTACTGTAGAGTACTCACTGAGTACTGCAACTGGCAGTACTGGTACTGGCACTGGCACTGGTAACGTTTACTGTACTGCTAATATTATTTAAATTAAAGCAGTGGCTTGTGACTTGTGGTGTGTAAGCCGTAAGCAGCGTAAGCACGAGTGTCAAGTAGCAAATGGCGAATGGTGTTGAAACTTGAGCTGATGCAAACCGTGACAATTAACTATAAAAGCTTTTACCGAAGTTAGTGTTTTGTGGAATTAAAACGAATATAAGCTTACAAGAGTTACAATTTAAAATTAAAATAATTGTGTTATTTTAAGTAAATTTTTATTTAGAGTATTATTCATCAGTGTAATTAATTAGCGTATAGTTCTCGATGCTAGTCACTTAAACGTATACGTGGCTAGCATCACTTAACGCTGCTAACAAATTTAACTGTATACTTCTGTATACTAATTTATATGAGTGAGCGTGCATCTGTGTGCCTACAGTAAATATTTGAAGATATGCTTTGGTGTATAAACGAATACTGTAGGAATGTTATTATTATGAAGATAGATGCCACTACATTCAAATTATGCAGGATACCATGCACACTGCAATGAAAAAAACGGGCGTTTTCTCCGGAATCTTCCTACCCATAAGGTTTCTACCGGGACTTTTGTTATCTGGACATTTTCTACCCACCACGAAACCTAGGAATTTTCCCACTAAAGACTATGACTTAAGTGGAAGTAAAATAGGAAACAAAGCTATTTATGGGTGCACACGCTTAGAAAAGATCGTATTGACATCTTGCTACAGTAGAGCGAACAGATTAAGGTGTTAATTTCAATACGTTTAGTATTTAATTTTCAATTTCTTAGAGTATAAAAATTTGTGAGCTGCATAAAACCCTGCCTTGTGTTAATACATATACACATAACATTGTTACAGTTGACAAAAAATAGTGTATAGAATTTATACCGCCGTATATTGGGCTAAATTAGTGTCACAGCTGTAAATGAATTGTCTGAGACGAGAGGTTAAAGACGCTGGTACTAATATAGAAGGTTTAGGCTTCAAGCCGGACTTTTAGCATTATCTTTTAATTCAGGTGGTCACGTAACTACTTCTTTGTTATGTATGCAACACAGAAAATAGTATACTTAGCCTAACAGTTAAAGTGTCAATCTCTAACTAGAATTTGTGCTGACTACTGTAAGACCCTCTGGTGTCCATGTCAAACCGATTAGTTACAAATAAACATCTATGTGGTTAATTTGCATATACTTTTCTAAACGTGTACTGTAGTAATACGGCAGCTCTAAATGAGCTTATTAAATTATTAATATTAAACAAATAAATTTCCCCGGACTTTTCTTACCCATATGGATTCAACACAGACTTTGTCTACCCACATGGATTCTACACGGACTTGGTCTACCCATATGGATTCCACACGGACTTTTCCTACCCATTAAGGATTCTACACGGACTTGTTCTACCCATATGGATTCCACACGGACTGCTCCTACCTATTAAGGATTCTACACGGACTTTTCGTACCCATATGGATTCTACACGGACTTTTCCTACCCATATGGATTCTACACGGACTTTTTCTACCCATATGGATTCTACACGCTTAAAAAAGATTTCAACTTACTTTTAATTAGGCCGAGCTAACACATTCAGGTGTTAACTTCAACACATTTTTTTTCAACACGATTTAATTTCAACACAAAACACGGTCTCAGGCCAGTGGTTAAAGAGACAGATACCTAACTAGAACGATGCGGGTACAATCTTCGATTTTTGCATTATATTTTAAATCAGTTAGTCACTTAACTATTTCTTGGTTACATATTCAACACAGAAAATTGTTAACTAAGTCTAACATATTACAGTGTAAAAATACTTAAATTTGTGGGGATAATCTTTTTCAATCAGTCATATGCATTTAAATCGGAGCAAGATTCATCTAACCGTCCGACAGAATAACATTTTTATGCAGACGCGTTTTTACGATTTGCAGCGAATTGTTTTTTACTGACACTGGAAAAACAATTTATTTGTCAGGCAAATTGGTGTTGCATCAGCGATTCAGCGTTATTAAAATTTATAACAAAAATTATCTTTCTGTGTATCATCCCTGGTCCTGGCCAGCGCATTTTTCGTATCTGTTTCTATACTCTTCAGGTTTTTCCGTGCTTAGCACAGTAGTATGTGATTTTTAAATACTTTTATTTTTTTTTGCTCATACACTGATATAAATACTATTAATTTGTGTGAGATTTGAAACGCACTGTGTTTCTGCTCCCTATTCAAATTCAGATAAGACTGCAACCCACACCAACACAGCGTCAATTTAATACGTGCTACAATAATGTATTGGTGCACTTTTTACTTAAGTGCACTATTAAGTTAAGTGCACTAGCTACTTGGTGTCGCCACTGATTCGTTCACTAGCTACTTTGATGCACACATTATTTTAGTGAACTTATTAGTTTGGTGCACTAGTTACTTATGGTCGCAACTATTTTATGCTCTAGCTACATTAGTGTAGAAATAACTACAGTGGTGCATTAATTAGTTAAGTGCACACTCAACTTGGTGTCACAACCAACAATTAAACCAGCTACTTAGTGATGTTAGTGATTTAAAGCATTGCCTATTTTAGTGCGCATGTTATATGGACGCACGAATTAGTATTCAACTATCTTGTGCCGTATCAGATTCGATTTAATAACAAATAAGATGCACTAATAACTTAAGTGCACAAATTAGCTAAGTGTAACAGAAATTTAGTGTTGCAACACAATATCCGCACCTACTGCTTTAGCGCACAAAGAACTTGTGTGCACAAATTATTTAAGTAAACCATGAACTTGGTGACGCACTTATTATGAGGCACTAACTGCATATGCACAAAAATGACGTTTGTGCACTAATAGGCTGGGTGCACAAGCTATTGTGTCTTGCATGAGATGTAGTTAAATATCTACAAATTTTGTGCAGCTACTATAACACTGCGTTCACTGCAATTAAAATTTAGCACAAATTACTTATATGTACCGATTAAATAGGTAAATCCGCTCTGCCCAGTATAAGCTGTTTTAGTGCACAAATTTGTTGAGTGGAATACTTACTGTGTCTACAGTGCTTACATACTAACTTTGTGTCTGGTGTTTATTATTATTTAATTACACAATAACATAATTTTTATTTTAATGTATGGCTAATTTACTTACATGCTATTTGCCTGTATAGTGAGGTACAAACGACTTTTAGTCTGATCTATTAATCGTATATTTCGTATAAGAATATATCAAAATTTGATAGATAAAAGTATAAAATCTTAGAATTATAGAATTCTAATAACATTTCTTAAACATAAACTAGCATTAGTTTTAAAATTCTGCATCACTGTCACTGTCATTAGTTTCAGTGCATTGTGCATTGCTATGTATGTTTAATTTATGATTATCATTATTTTAATTTCAATTATTGATTTAGTTTTGGTGTTGGTTCCGTTCATACTTGTAATAGTAATACTATTTTATTTTATCATTAGTATTGTATATGTTGACATGCTTTGCTAAAGGCTACAACATTTTTTATAGGTAGGTACAAATTACTTTTAGTATCTGAGGGGTCGGCTCATTTGTGAGGGAAAGAGGTGGAAATTTTTCGTCGGACTCACTGTGAGGCCCATGGGCTCCTTATGGACTTAAAAAACGAACGAACTCGAACGGCACTTTTTTCATCGGGCTCACTCAAGGCTCAAAATTTTTAGTTTTTTTTAAAATAAGTGACTACCGTTCACAAGTATTTTCACAAGCAAAAGTGACCGACTGTCTTACTATGGTCTATAATGAAATCTTTAAAATATCAATTTCAAGTACCCTTATCTCCAACATTAAAATTTTTTTTGGCCTATTTTAACATACATGAAGAAACACTGACGGAGATGGAAAACTATAACTTATCCGTTCCGTTTTCAGGCAGCTTAAGAAGCCTGATTCAGTGTTGTTTCAGGTAAATACTTACACAATACTGTTTTTCAATGTTCCGGGTGCAGTTTTTATCTATTTTCAGAATTTTTTGTTGGCCAGCACTTACTGAAATCAAACTGGCCAGCAGTTACTAAAGTTAACCAGCACTTATTTGAGAAACCCCCTGAGTAAATACAAGTGCGCAAGTGCGAAGGAAAAGTGCTTTATAGTTGTGCGACGAAAAATTTATTCCTTATAGTTTTTGGGTAGAATCTGAAAAGCATTGTTTACCAGTGACCAAGCCAATTTGCTGTAAGCTCAGCATCTACTTTGGGCTCACGGTCGCCAAATCCGGCACAAAGCGTCGGGCTTTTTATATCTAAAAGTTTTATTTCTTGCATCTATATTAGGTATTAAATAGTAGGCAGATATCTTTTTTAAAGCTATTTGAGCTCCATTTTTGATAGAAATTGGTATTTTATATTGAACTTTAAATTTTTTTTCACGCAACATTAAATCTGTTTCTAGTTTATTATTTAATATTTTGCTCTCATTATTTAATATTTTGATTTCTTGTAGAATATTGTCTAAGACTTTTATAATATTTTCATTAGTCATTTACTATGTAATTTATTTATTAGTATAAAAAATATATTTGTAAAAGCTTTTTCTGAAAAATGTGATTTAAATTCATTAAGTATTTCAGTAGCTAACTGTATATCATTTTTATAAATACTTGTACGACCTAATTGTATATTAGCTAGCTTGGTTTCTAACTTCGATAAAAGAATCATCTATAAAAAATTGAATATAACTATTCTTCACTCCAATTACTCGGGCTTTGCCCTTAAGGCGCCACAAAGTGGCTTGAGTTCCCTGGACTGTGTCAAACCCTCCCTCAGACCCGTTTTGGAGGCCTTGCCCTGTTGCTGTTTTAAAACTTGTTACATCTAATGTATTATCGCTTTGGGATCTTTTTTTATTATTGAAACCTTGGTTTTTAGGATAATCGGAAATAATACTTTATTTTTCTTCCTATGAACTTCCTAATTTACCTTCAGGTGTATAAAAAGCTTTAGTTTTAACCATAAGCAACGCATATAAATCAAAATTTAAACAGTCATAATTTTTTTATTGAGATGTATTTTAGTTAACAATTTCCGTAAACCAATTATTTTATGTTTTTTTCTAATATATGTATGAAATCATCACCTTAATCCTGTATTTTTTCATTTCCAATAAAATAACCGTCCGTGTAAATATAATCATCCACTAGTTTCATATTTAAAGCATCCTGAGATAAGGTACCTAAATATTTAAAAGATATACCTCCTTGATAATTTTGAAAAATAAGTTGTGATACATTTTCAATTGATGATTGATCCTCTCGTTATTCTTGAGCAGACTGATTTGCTAAAGTAAGATTTTCTAATAATTGATTGTTACCAAGTTTATATTACTTTAGTTTAGTGTATTGATGATGCGCAATATTTTTTAAATGTGTATGTTTAGCACCCACATCTTTTTAAAAAAGAGCTAATTCTTTTGAAGCCACAAGTGCTTTGTTTTCAACTGTATCAGTTTTAATTTGTGTATATTTTATTATAGAAGCATATGTTTTTTTTTCTAATAAAAAAACGTCATTACCTGTTTTTAGATGCTGAGCAAGCATCTATTGGTGTGGTGTTTGCTGTCTGTCTGTCTGTCTGTCTGTCTGTCTGTCACAATGGCTGTTGGTCGCACGCTACAGGTCGCATTTTTGAAGATTTTAAATTGAAACCTTTTTTAATTGCCCAGAAAAGCGAGGGAGAAGTGCTGTATTGTTTTTGGTTATTATTTGAGTTATAGTTTCTTCGCAATTAGCAGTTAAACCGACCAAGAATTAAATCAATGTTTCAAGATAAAAAAAGGGCTGATAATACATGGAAGGTACATGTGGAGCTGAGAGCTTGTCAAGTTTCGCCGTTAGAAATACACATGGAAAATTTTCACCAATATCCATTACAAGTAAATGTACTGATGACATATGTACGTTCACAAGGCAAACTGGTATAGTGGTCGTTGGTTTGACACTGCAATGTAAAATTGGAAAATATTCGATCTCATGACGGGGGTCTACTCTTCGAATACCAGCTCAGACATTCAAAATTCTCCTTCCTCATCATTTTACAGACGTTAACAATGCAGCCTGGCATAATAGTCATGGGTCTGGCACTGCAATGTTAAACGAACATTTCTATATAGTATATAAATATTCAGGGCTCGTCCATAATGACGTCCCGCAAATATCATAGTTTTAGGTATCCCCAATTTGAAATTCAATTTTTTTAACCTATACTAACAACATGTCACGAACATATCTATATAGATTAAAAAATTCAGGGTTGGTCTATAATGACGTCCCACAAATATCATAGTTTTAGGCACCTCCATTGCCAACTTTTGAACTTTTTTCCAAACCATGTTACCTACATGTCAGAATTATATCTATAAAAATTATGTAATTATATTTAGGGATTGTACATAATGACGTCCAAAAAATATCATAGTTTTAGGTCATCTTAATTTGAAATTAAATTTTTGTTTTCAACCTATTTTAACAACATGTCACAAACATATCTTTATGAATTATAGATGTTCAAGGTTCGTCCATAATGACGTCTTACAAATATCACAGTTTTTAGTACCACCATTGCCAACTTTTGAATTTTTTTCCAAACCATCATACCAACTTGTCACACACCTATCTATATAGAATATAGATGTTTTAACTTTAAATTTTTTTTTAACTTTTGTTTTTAACTGCTTGCCACGTACATTTGGATCTGGCCTATTGATTGTAAGGGAGGCTCCATAAGTGACGTCATTTGTGAATCATGCAATTTTCGAAAATATGAAAGCTTTTTTTAACTAGATGCCACGTACAACCATATATGGCCTATTGATGGTAGAGGAGCTTCAATAAATGACGGCATTTGTGAATGGTGAAATTTATAAAAGTTTGGGAGCTACATTAAACTACATGCTACACACATTGGTATATGGCTCATTCATGGTAGGGGAGCTTTCATAAATTTTATTTCATCTTTAAGCGTAACATAAATTATCTTGTGCCTTTGTTGTAGCTCAGCATCTACTTCGGGCCCGCCCCCGGTCGACAAATCCGGCGCCAAGCGCCGGATTTTTTCAATAATATATTGTTTTCCTTATTTTCTACTATTTTCATTTTCCTTTCTCATAAGCCTTATTTTGCGTTTAACTTGTTCTGTTGCACTCATTTATATATTTGTTTTATGAATGAATGTTCTTTAGCAACATGTCTTTCAACACGTGATTTTATTATATTGTTTTATTATAGGTTTCTGTTTTCTATATTCAGAATTTTGTATTTGTTGGATTGTTAAATCAACCCAACTATTAAAATTATTAGAATAACTTTTCGATTTCACTAAAGCTCTAATAATATTAGGATCTTTTGTTTTCTTTGTTTCTATAATAAATTCATATTCAAAATCTTCCTATTTCTTATATTGTGTTATTTCATTTGGATATTAAGTTTCTATTTTCTTTATTATGGTAGTCAACAAGTTTATAAGTTACAGTATTTGTAGGTAAAACTTTATTAATATACAGTGTTTCTTCAGCAAATTAAGGTTTATACCTTCTATCAAATTTAGTTCCAAATAAATGTGTTTTTACTCTTTGGCAGATTTTTAAATTATTATTTATATTATTTGTAGTATTAAACTCTCCTAACCTAGATTTTAAGCCGTAAAGATTTAAATATACTTTTAATTCATTTTCTGGTTTACTTGCTTCAATTAGTGTCATTTTAATACTACTATGCTTTAAATTATTATAATTTGTAAAACTATCTTGTAAAACATCAACCTATCTAGTTGTTCCTTGTTAAGTCATATATTTTTACATCTTTTGTTAAATTGTACTTGCAAATCTTTCAACAATCATTGCTTTTGTTTTATTTTTAGTTGTATACCAAGCAGTTTTATATTTTCTGAATATATTAGTTGTCTTTTGACCATTATATTTAGTTCCTTTATCTGAAAGAATTTTTTCAGGGCTTCAATTACAACCTTATATTATTTCAAAACTATTTACTACTTCATCTGCATTTTTAGTTTTCAAAAGTATAACCCATCCATATTTAAAAAAGGTATCAATTATCAGCTTTATACATCTATAACCATTATTATCTTTAACTTCTTTCTCTGGCCTAAACACTAAATCAGCTTGCAATATTGCATCAATTCCTGGCGTATTATATCTTCTTCTTTTAAATTTTGGTATTTTACCTAGATGCTTAGTATATGTATCTTGTATAGCTAGATATTCTTAACCTATTTTAGGGTTTAGACCTGTTTTTCTAGCTAATTCATTTATTCCAACAAATCCAGTTAAAGGTTTTTTATATACAGAATCTAGAATTTTATATGATTTATCATCTTTATCTAGTCATAACTTATTATTTAATCCAAGTCCTAGATATAATTTTGGTTTAATTACACTTTTGGCCACAACACGTTTTACTTGTTCATTAAGTAGAGGATTTTCTATTTCATCTATATCTTTTAGTAATTTTCTATCTTCTTTATGTATATTATCTTTATCTTTGTAAATATAATGCGATGCATTGCTGCTACATTAATTCGATCTACTGGTTTATCTTCTTTTGCTATTTGTTCTTAAAATTTAGTTCCTGGATCCAAATAATTGCTACCTGAATAATGTACTTCTCCTATTTAGTTTCCTATTTTGGCAACTATATCACCGCAAATCTTAGTAGGTTTCATAAAAGTACACTTTTAAGTATTAAAAACTGTTCATTTTGCTTCTATTATATTTGTATTATTTTTAGTAATTACTTGTTTGATTTTCGTATAAGCGTTTTCACCTTGCATTTTATACAAATTATATTATTCATTTATTGTCATTTATTTTACTTAAACATCTATTATGAATACTTGAATGTCTGTGTCTTGCAAGTCTATAAATTCTTACCGTACGACCACATTCACATGTTTTAGGCACACTTTCTTGTTCATTTGAACAAATTTTACATTCAGGTCTTAGAACGGTTTTTGTAGTACAGTTTTTTTAAAATTCATTTGATTGTTTTTCTTCTTTAAAAATTTTGAAATTTATATTTCTACTGTCCATTTTGAAAGAAAAAAATTATTAAGTAAAAATCTAAAAATTTTTTAAGTCCAAAATATGAAAGTCGTAGTAACGTTTTTTTATAGCTACTCAGGAGACGTAGCCTGTCAATTTAATGAATTCTAAATGTTGCAGAAAATCAACGGCAAATTCATTGAATTTTGATAGTTTTATGTATACTGTTTTTGTCTTTGTCTACTTGTAAATTATGTCTATAATTTTGGTCAGCTTAAAAAAAACTACTTGGGCTAAGTAGCTTGTCAATGTAGTGAATTTTGAAAAATGCTGAAAAAGCATCAAATATGAGCAAAAATCAATAAATTTTTAAGGTTTTATGCTCGTTTTGAAAAATGTTTTTGCCTACTTGGAAATTATGTCCATAGTGACCCACCTACTACTCAGGCCACTGCGGGAGAACTGCTGGCGTACGCATATGCCTCTGGTTATCTCGTGGGCCAAAATTAAATGTTATTAACAGGACGTCCGCAATTGGCCTTATTGGCCTTGGCGGTGTCTATGTGGACCAATCCCATGGTCTACTTGGTGCCCAATAAAAATAATAATAATAATAATCACTTTCCTAAATAAAACTAACAATAAATATCATCTTACCAGCATCTAAAATAGTTTCGAAAACAACTTCTATTAATTTACGCACTGCCGGATCCATGGAAAATACTTTTGCAGTTGAGAGTCCAAAAAAATCCGCATCAAATTTATTCAAGTTCTCTAAGAGGCCCATGCGAGGAGTTGATTTACTTGCAAAGGTAAATCGGGTTTGAGGAGATGTCATGTCACTTCCGTTGAGCAAATGCTTCCTAAATTCGTTAATGTTTTCAGCTTGAGGAAACCGGCCACTAATTCCGGATATTACAATTTCATCTGATAAATGATTTGTTGAGCAAACGTTTTTGCTGCCTTTGACCATACACGTATGTAGATATTTTGGGATCGTTAAAAACATCCTTGATTGTGGAGCCTGTAATAGATTATGTTATTAACCTCACTAAAGGTGTCCTGTCATTATTACATTTACGTTTTAACGTCTTTATACAAATACCGACCGGTTATCATTACATAGATGCCACGCAACATTATAATTTACCATTAAAAAGTAAAAGAAATCATTACCTTGGATGCGGTACCCAGGATACCTCGATGTAGATATGAACAGTTAGCCATGATCAGGCAAGACGGGCGTACAAGACGCAACACTAACAGTGCACAACTGTTTAAATAATGCATATTTTGCAAGTGCTTAGCATACCTGTATTTATAGTTCAAATGTGTTCATAGATTTTATCCACAATGCATATTGTTTTGTGAACTTTTTTATTTGCAGGTAATTGTTATTAATGACTATTACGTGATTTTACTCTTAAATAGGTAACAAAATTGAAATGACTGAATATTTATTGCACATTATTGTACTGTTTGATTAGGTGGTAACATATTTAGAAGAGAAGCATTGCAACTTCGATTAGAAAAATTAAACACTGAAAACGTTTGGTTGTTAGTATCAAAATTGAAGGTATAGCCCATTAAAGAAAATTATTGGTGTGATGAATGTTTTGCCTATTAAATTGCTTAGTTTATTCTGTAATACGTTTAACGGTGTTTCACTGGAACATTTTATGTCTCGTTAGTCACAAAAAATAAAAAAAACAAGGAAGCATTCAAGAGACTACATCCTGTTATTATTTGCATGCAAATAATTTCAACGAAACACTTCCGGTTTAAACTAAAACTACAGGATCAAAATCTATTTCAATTAATAATAATGTAATGCGGGTCTTGTTGGTATTTGTATAAGTTGATTAAAAAACGTTATGATTTTAACTACACAAACTATAGCAGCAAACGTTAAGCAGTTTATATTTAATGCATTATACATTAGCTTTATCTCAGTTATTAGCTGCACAACAGTAGAAAAATAATTAGAACTCTAATTAAATCCTGTTAGATAAGTTTTTTCATTTGTTTTTAAGCTGCAACTATTCGTATGAAAAAGAACGACCTCACCTAAGTTGAAAGTGTCAATGAAGAAAAAACAAAAATTTACGATCTTTACCTTCCTTTTTTTCAGCAGAAATAAAGACTTGGCAACATAAAAGTGATAGAATTACATATACATTGGGGCGTGTGGAACCATTAATATGCGTTTTCAGAATTTTGTGAAAGCTCAATGTTTTCCTTCAACGCCAAAATGTTTTGCCATCATTTTAAAGAAATCCGCACAAATATGTGAGGACTTTGCTAGCAAACGGCGTTAAGTCCGTATTGCCCAATTTTACAGGAACCGCAAATTTTGATAATCATGTGAAAACGTGATTATTTTTTCGATTTTTTTTTCCGTAACTGCGTACTACCAGGTGTATTAGTAGCCAAAAATACTAACTTCTGACGCTGTGTCGTAATTTTTAAAATTAATAAATTTACGAGCCTTGTACAAAGTACTTCATGGAGAAATGGGATTTACGTAGAGTCGAAGTGATTGGTCTTTATATAGGAGCACGAGGATCTTTATCAAGTTCTTTCAAAGCATGGGCTAGTTCTTTTCGTATTCCTTCGACAGTTGTGGACGATATTTTAATGTTTGCTCTCAGAGGATCAATTAGGATTTATAATCATCATTTATATACTTAAAATGCATTTTTGTTTTTCGTAAAATGTTTTAATTATAGTTAAGAAAGTATTGTATTGTATACTGAGCTGTATGGCTATTGCAATTGTGCAACAGTGACTTAATAAAGTTTTTCTCTCAAAAAATTAATTTTTTGAATTATATTCAATTGCATGCTAATTTCTGATTGTAAAATTGAAGTATTTACTGTACATTTTCAAAACATGTAAATAAATAGAATACTATGCTCCGTTTAAACACATGTAATCAGCAGAGTTACAATTTTATTCAAAATATTGTAAATCTAATAACTTTCTGACAATAACTGTTTTCAATTCAAAATTAGTGACTAAAATTTGAATGCTTATTGTGTGTGTATATTACATTCTATTTTAAATCTAGCTGGTAAAGGGAATCCATGGATCCAAAGTTTTTTCATTCGGCTGTATTCTGTAATTCTGTATATACATAATAAATATGCCATGCTACATATATATATACCTTGTATTCTTATTTATTATGTGTGTGATGTAAGTTGTGCATAATTCAATAAAAATGTTTTACAACTATTTTTAAAACAATAACCAAATTCAGCAGACTCCAAAGTCTAAAGTTGTTGAAAATAAAATAATTGATTTCTTAAACATTCAAGTTAATCGTCTTGTTTTTTTTCTGGTAACATTTGTGGCTTTTAGTTTAAGATAAATTACTGACAAGGAAGGGTCAACACACGTGAGGCGATTTTCAACTTAAGATTGTGTGCGTTAGATAGGCTTATGGCTTATGGTAGTATAAGCAACGTACCACTAAAGAATCTTTTTTTTGCAAGCCACGTGTATCAATAAGAGGTCATGGGTCATTTGCGAAAAAACACCCCGTTGGCATATTTAATTTGCATGGGAAATCTTATAAGATCTCAATTTATCATTTCGCGATTTAATATTTTAAAAAATATTAAATAACGCTTCAAATATTAGAAAATGACTCCGTGGTGACTCGTGGCAATACAACACTCATGGGTCGTCCATAAATGACTTCATCGAAGTATTCTCAATTCTTGGACCCTATGACACCCCTGTTGGTTAATTATGTATATAATTGCTTCGAAACCAAGTGGCTCGTGAGGGTCAATTAATTAAAGTTATTGTGTATCTACAGGGCAGAACTTCTAAAAAAATGCATACTTTGTCTATTTTGAGTGTGCTTGTCTTGTTAACTTTTATTGTGTACGTCACAGGTCGCATTTCAAAACCGACTTAGGTGGAAAAAATTTTAATCTAAATGCGATCTATGTGCAATATAGTTTTTGGTGACAATTGGCCAAGTTGCTCTTCACGGTGGAATGGAAGAAGAATCAGAATTTTAGTTTTTATAGAAACAAAAAACTGGGATTTCATACTTTCTTTAAGTTCATACTTAAGCGCGTACCTGCAGGGGGCGTCATATCTTTTTACATAATTCAGAAATTCGACAAAAGTTTGAAATTTTGTATCTATTCCTATGAGTTTACCAGAACCAGAACTTACGATACACTCTGCGTTCCTTCCTCAACATACCTGGAGAACAAAGACCAAATCCAGCTTTCTATATTTCTAGGTAGGTATAGGTTACCTTACGGTAACGTATATTTGGCTTTAGCCATGTAGGACCTCAGGGATGGTCCGTAGATGAAGTCCTGCCAAATTATCATTTATTTACGACTGCCCCGAAGTCAAAATTTTACCACAATGTCCACGGTCACATTTAACATGGAGTGTCACCAATACCCAATCAGCACTAACGATGACATCATAAAGGACGATCCCGACAGTGTTGTATGTATGTATCTTTTGGGTTTCATATCGAGCACGCTCACAGTTTCGCACTCGATAATCATTGGACGAGTATCGGCCCATTTCCATCCCAATTAGAATAATTTGCTATATGGAAATTCACCTAGGACATACCCAATAAATGGATTGTGCAAGCACAGTCGCGTGGATAGCCTTCGGATTTTTCCTATCGACTTAGTGCTAATCTATCTTAATACTATGAGGTTCCTTAACCAGCTAGTCCGGCCAGGAATTAAGAAAAGCCGCACCCAACTTTGTAGCACAACTGTTGATTTCTTTGGAGAGTTGCGAAAAGGAAGGAGATAAGGTGAAAATTGGGAATGATGGCGAAGGAGATGAGGGGCTTGGTTTTAGGCGTCGCCGGAATTTACACGACACTTGTGCTTCTGAGTGTCCTTGGAGCAGGCTTAGTAGACGTGGTGGAGGGATACCGTGGACATCCTGATGAGAACAAGACAGACATATTCTTCCACGGAGCGGATTGCAGCAGAGTCAGCGGACATTACAGAATATATGCGACTACATGAACGTCTGCGACAAGAAGAGCCGGAAATGTGTGTGTGACGTCGGGTTTGTAGAGGATCTCGCCGTGGAGTATGGCTGCAGATGCATCAAAGATCCTAATTGTGACATTGAATGGGTGCATCAATATGAAATAGCGGTCGAGAAATACGAAGTGGACAGGAATGAATCACACTTGTGGTTTATTTAAATTCCAATTTAGCATTATCACCATTGTTCTAGATTCTAGATAGTAAGGTCAAGGAGCAAAATTTTGTGCTGATAATTGACTAGTATTTGATACTATTCCACCTTTATGCAAACCATTATTTGTGAAAAATGAATAAATTCGGAAACCACGTCAAGTTTTGAGTTTAAATTCATTTTCAGCTTTCGTAAGACCCAGATCAATTTGTTGTACTGTATTTCTAATGACCTAATGCCTATAAACCCACTTACCCCAGTGGTGACGTTAATCATGGACGATCCTTATTGAATTTTTATGTTTCACGGTGGAAATTGTCCCAGCATAGTATAGTAGGGCAGGACACTATTTAAATATGGATAAAGTAGTAGGTAGATGCATTCGAATAGTTTAATCGATGAATCGTAACTTTTCCTGTTTAAAATAATTCAGCATACTTGTGGTTGGGCGCTGCGAGCATGTCCACGTCTTGTAATGATCAGCTGTAACATTAACATTGAAATGTAAATTAAAGTCGTTGAACTATTTTGTTTTGGTATAAACAATGTCAAGTAAGTGCATCCCTGCTGATTCACGTCTACATTTTATGCGGCGATAAAAGGTGGAAATTGTACTGCATTTCGAGGCAACTGAGTTGGTTATCTACGTGTTCTTGCTCAACAAATGAAAATGATTCAACGTTGCTACTATGCAGTGTAAATTCATTTATTCGTTTCAATTCAGTTTTGAAAGTTTAACTTCCGTGTACTATACTTCCTGCGCAGCTGTTCTAATCATTTTTACTACTATCATCAGCGCTGTTGAATCTCACGGAAAAATGATTAAATAAATGCAGTTTCTCTAGTATTTGTAAGATTAAAATTTAAAATACCGCATCTGTACTAGTAAACGACATAATCAATAGTTACCAATAAAACCTCCAATATACTGCTTTGCATCATCTTTACGTCTAACCTTTGGCGACATCTACTTTACAGCATTTAAATGCTGAGCTTTAGCACCTATCGAAATGGAACATGTTTGTCTGTCTTTTCGTCCGTGGATCGCTAGCTGCGGGTCACATTTTTGAACCGATTAAATTTAGACAACTTCGTATCACCCAAAAATGCAAGAAAAGAGCTGATTATGGTTATCATCCCAATTATAGTTTGTCCGCAATCATCAGTTGACCTAGAATCAAAATCTAGGTTCGGGAGCAAAAAGAAGGAGTAACAATGCATGTCTTGTACTTACGTAGCTGAAAGCTGGTCAAAGTTTCGCTTACATAAACACATGCAATTTTACCCACAAAAATTACAAGAATAAGTTAAATTACCTATGTACGTACTAAAAACCCCGGCGCAGTTGGAAGGGTGAGTGAATCGTAGACGGGTATAACCATTTAAACCATTATTATTTGCATAATGTTCAAGCTATGGCATGGGGTGGGTGAGCTCTAAAAGAGTAAACATTTAGGTGACGTCGTTTATGGACACTGCTATTAAAACAGTCATGATTTTAGTGACTTTTTTTATTGACAAACTAAATTAAATAGTTAAAATTTTGGTAACGCCAGCTTTTTGGAAAAAATGAGGCCCAAAAAAGGGGCCTCGAAAATATTCATTTTTTGCATTTGTTTTAGAACAACGCAAATTTTCATAATCTTAAAATTACGTTTTAAAAAACAGACAGGATCACAAAAAATCAAATTTCATCAAAATCGGACAAGAACTGTAGAAGTTATAGGGAGGTATTGTTTTAAAATATAAATATTTTTGCACTGTGACCAAACAACGCAAAATGCACTCGAGTTACTTAGGATCTGTGCTATTAAAAAGTATAGTCTGATTTTTAAAATGGCTCTCTTTTTAAAATCTGGGTGTACTATGTCGCGTCATGACCCTTGTAAGCTGCATGGAACTATTTTTCCAAAATATTAGCTGTACAATTTTATAAATTTTCATGTTATTTCAAGCCATTATTTTACATTTAACAACTTACATGTACATGTAACCGCATTAAATATTAAATTAAACCTGTTTTATTTATATTATTTTTTGATGATATTTGTGATATGCTTCAGTTACCGGCATTGTATGCTGATGACGTAGGGCAGCTTTGTGCTGAGCGGACTCAAGACCTGCTCAAGGTTAGTCTTGGAAATGTAACTAACAATATTAATACGTGGTGTTTAGAAAACTTAATGCTGATGAATTGTACAAAAACGGTGTTTATGGATTTTTATAATAATAGGACAAGGCGCCAATGTGGATTTGATACTATTTCTTGTAATGATAATAATATTAGTAAAGTCTCCTCATTTAAATATTTGGGGATTATATTTTACTTTAATTTTAAATTTGACTCTCATTGTATTTATGTTATACAAAAAGCTTTTAAATGTGCATGACTTGTGAAGTATAAACGTTTATAGACCCTAGACTTTTGTGCACTGTATTTAAATCGCTAGTTTATTCCCATATTGACTATGGTCTTCCTATCTAGGCTAGTGCACCTAAGCTATTGCTTGATAAATGCCAAAGTACTCTTGACAACTATCTTAAGTGTATACTTTTAAAGGGAAACTATTTTAATATGATGGCAAACAGGCAGCTTGGGTTCCCTAAGCAACATATAGGGGCCAATGTTGATCTATGTAAGTTGTATGAGATGTATAGTTTGTTAACTATTTCTGAACGAATTATATATGTTACATTGAAGCAGGCGTGCTTGGGTGAGCGGTTAGGACTGCAGACTGTAACGAAATTTACAGTCTCAGACCCGGCTTCAATCCTCGGCCACTGCTAATCGTTTACGGCTCGGTGTTGTACGGTAAACGTCACTGGATGGTTGATTGAAACCCAATCTCCTTCGGTGCTCCTAAGTGACCACTACTTACTGTAGGGGCCTAGGGAATGAGACTCCTTTACTGTGGAGGAGGGGACGGGGATAGGTGAAAGGGTACAAAGACCGAGACGATCTAACGCGGTAGCCTCCTATTTCCTCACCCACAGTGACTGGTTGAGTCTGGTTGTATGAACTTCGGTTAAATCGACCCAATGAATAAATTATTATTATTTATTATTATATATGTTACATTGTCATCCACGCGTACTCTTATTAGGCAAAATGAGAAACTTGATTGTATTTCTGAAGTGTTGGACACTAGAGAAAGATCACTCAGAAATAATTTTAAACTTCATTTTTTATGAAAATCATCGTTCCACCATACTTCTTATCAGTATAGAGCTGTATCTATTTGGAATGCATTACCTGTGAGTATTCATAAAGAAAACAAACTACAGAACTTTCAATTTGAGTTAAGCAAATGGCTTATTAACAATCGTAATAATATTTATATTTAACTATAATAACTTTACTTAAGTAGTCTTACAAGGGAATGGTTTCACATGTAACTCGTCGATTTCAAAGAGTTATGTCTACAAAAATTAGGCTACTTTTAAATAGTGGGGATCCAAAGTAACTCGACTGCATTTTGCGTTGTTCGGTCACAAAAGCCCGCCAAGTTTAAAAAAATTCAAATTTTAATATTTTGCCCCCCTGGTACTTTTACAGTTCTTGTCCGATTTTGATGAAATTTTGTTTTTTCTGATCCTTAGAGCTTTTTCTGAAAAGTAATTTCAGGATTTTTTAAAATTCAAAATTTTTCATTTTTTCGCTTTCTCACCATCAATAAGCCATATATGGAAGTACGTAACATGTAGTTAAAAAACACTAGAATATTTTTAAGAATTGCATGATTTAAAAATGACGTCATTCATGGAACCTCCCCTACTATCAATAAGCCATATACGAATGTTTGTGGAAAGCAAATAAAAAATGGTTGAAAAAAATTTTGAAGATAAAAATGAGGGTCCCAAAAACTATGATATTTGAATATTTGAATGACGCCATTATGGACAATCCCTGAATATCTATAACACATATATGAGCTAAGTCCGTGACATGTATATAAAATAGGATGAAAACAAATTTGAAGTTGGGAATGGGGATACTATAAACTATGGTATTTGAATTACGTCATTATGGACGATCCCGGAATATCTATAACACATATAGTTAAGTCCGTGACATGTAGTTAGAATAGGATGAAACAAATTAATGTTGGGACTGGGGGTTCTAAAAACTATGGTATTTGAAGGACGTCATTATGGACGATCCCTGAATATCTGTAACACTAAAGGACGTCATTATGTGCTCAGCATCTAAAATAGGTAAATAATTAAAAGGGCGGTGGGGGCACCTAAACTTATGATATTTTTGAAAGACGTCATTAACGGACAATCCCTTACAATGTATAAAGAAAAATTTCAGTTGTTATATGAATGACGTCATTTACGGACGACCCCTAAAATACGAATGTATGTGACAAGTATTTAAAAAAAGTTGGAAGAGGGGTCGGTACAATTGTTTTATTTAACGTCATTTACGGACGACCTCTTACCACGATGGTTCTCCGACGACAGTAACAAATGATATTATTAAGGCAGGTGAGTAATTCTAAAAATGCAGGATATGATTTGCCTTGTTATTAAAACATATCAGTATAATTCAGTTGAGCAGATACTCGTATTCGTCCGACAGAGTTTAAATTTGATGGCATGTGTTTGCATTTTGTCAGAATTTGGTTTACATAATGTTTACACGTATTTCTTTGCTTTTTGTTATCGTTCACTTCAATGTGTTTTGACATAGGTCGATTCAACTGCTAATTGCAAAAAAATGGTCAGTTCTAGCAAAGTACAAAAACAATACAGACCTGCCCGCTCGCTTTTGTGGTGGCTTAAATTTTGTTATATGAAAATCGCATTAATACTGTGACCTGTAGTGTACGGCCAACAGACGGATAGACAGACAGACAGACGGACATGACCATTTCATTAGATGCTTAAGCTCAGCATCAAAAACGCCCAAATTGGCTTTTTTGGATCTTGTTGCAATGAACTCAAGACATTTTTTAGAGACAAGAAATTAAAGTTCTACACGCAGTTGAGTAGGTTTGATGTGATCATTAATGTTCACAATGAAAATTACAAATACGTTGACATTTTACGTGATTACGTGAGTCAGGGAGGAATTCTCCTACTGGGTCGGTCAGCTCGTAATGTTAATTATGAGAGTCATTTTGGATCCAATTTTGCTGCCAACATGATTCCATCTCATGCCGGGTCCGTCTGGACTAACGGTAAGGCTGGAGCTGTGAAGGGGGATATTGAAACTAATACTAGGAATTTAGAGAATACTCATTTCTCTGAAGCTTGGGAGCTTGTAAGTAAGTTGCCTAAACCCATGAACCCAAGAGACAGACAGGCTTGGGAAACAGTTAAGGCCGCTCTCCCTTTTGCCCCACCGACAGATTCATTCTGGGTGAGCTGCTTTAACTTCACTAATACAATTCAAAACTTGTTGACCAGAGCGTCCAGAGCGTTATTCTCTTAGTTTAGATGACGTGAACGGGACAAGAGCTTGTTCTTGATAGCATTGTTAAAATTTAATGCAAAATATTGTAAATCTAAGGACTTTCTCTTTCTCACAATAATTCTTTGTTAATTCAAAATTATATAATGGTGAAATGTAAAAAGCAAATTGTCTTAAATATTTATGTAGCATATACTGGGCACCAGGGATGGTAATCTTAAGCTTAATCCGAATCTGAAAGCTGAATTAAGCTAAATTTGGTGTAAGCTAAATCTTAATCGGAATCCGAAAAGCAAAAATTCAGTTAGCCTAATCTAAATCCAAATCCTAATTTTCACAAGAAGCTGAATAAGTAAGCTGTATTTTTATGGCTTTTGGATTTGGCTTGTTGCGAAACATTAATTTTTTCATTTCTAGCCACTTTTGCTACGCTCTTGAATACATACCAGTATCATGCAAAGGGCGCAGTTCGCACAATTTAGAATTCCCTACATTTTATATGGGATTTTTTTGCGTTCCACATTCAACACACAATAAATTTACCTGTTTTCTGCGTAAATTTTCCCTATTTTTAAAAAAAATTTCAAAATGCCACAAAGTTTTCACAAGTCTTTCCTAAAATTCATAAATAACCACAAATCACCACAAAAATTCAAAATTTGGCTCTTGATATAGGACTTTCAAGGGCATTTAAGTTGATGATATAATCTAAATACTTAAGTACGCATTCTAATGAGTACTTAGACAACTCAGACGTATTACTGAGCACCAATTACTGTTTATTAGTACCTAATAAACTAAAATTAAATATATGATAGGATCAAAGTCGAATGTAAAGGATGTTAGTAGCCGTCGGCCGTTATTGCAATTGAATCCGGGATAGCCCAAAACATCTGACAGTAAAGCTATACACTGTTAACAAGCAAAACATTATGATTATATAGATCATTTATGTGATCGGGTTTGCCGTAATGGCTATCACTTCTTTAATGGGGATAAATAGCCGGAATTCAAATGCTCTGCACTTAGAAATCTGTGTAGCTAATATTTTTATAGCTTACAATCCACACTGTCTATTACGACGGGTTCAATAATCAGTCAAACATATTTTTGAATGCAGTAGTATTTGAACAGCGGCTATGGATCACCATTAGACACGTCCGTACTATATACAGACTTTATTTTCAAGGAAATGGGGTGTACTGAGCCGTTAAGCTGATGAAATACATAGAATATAGTATGAATTGTAGACACAAGAAATTTTATGATTGCAAAACACAAAGCTTTGTATATAAAAAGCTAATAACGATGACTAAAGCGAGTCATTGTGAACAAGCATCATACAAGTCAATATGAAAAACGTTAAAGTATTTGAGCACAATTAAAGATAATCCCGCCCTCTCACCTAAATTACGCAAGCATAGGAATTTCACATTTTTACCACAATTTGGGTTGTGGAATTTCAAAATCCCTACAATTTAGCACAATTTGCTTCGATTTTTAACTGCGCTATTTAAAACCTACAATGTGGGTTGTGGGAGCTGTGCCCTTTGGTATCATGCCAGCTACATGTGCCACATATAACACTATATTTTACTGCAGTGGTGTCAAATGTGTTTGCGTATTTTGGGCCACTTTAAGTTTTTCACAGCTAGTTAGACCGCAACTTTAAATGCATAAAAATATTCAAATAATTTATCCTGGTTATGTTTTTGTCTTAAAGGCGATTGTTATTGTGAACGTGGATTAAAGCTTTAATTTGAGTATTTTGGACAACAATTACCGCATTACTGTGTTAAATTCAACACATGTTGTGAACATTTTGTCACTGCGTTGTTTTGTTTCCCGTTTAGTTGTAGTTAGTAGCAAGGTTTATTATGTCAAAACTCAAACTACGTTTAAGCAATAATCAATTGATTTATTTTATTTTCCTTCACGCAAAAAATGACCCAAATTGATTAGTAGGCTCGTCTGTTTTAAACGTGTTATGCGCAAATTAAATTAGTTGCAAACAAAACTAAATAATAAAATTATACAAATCGTATAATTTGAATTGCGCCTACTTAAATTACCAAATACATACTTTGTTATTAACTGTAATATACCTATAGCAAAATATTTTACATTTTGATTTATTTTTCCTTGGCGCACATGAAGCAACCCTAGGCAACGTGCGGCGTTTGTGCTGCCTGTTTGACATGACTGTTCTACAGAGCGTTTTAATGATGCGTGTTTGTAGGACGGGCGCTTTTAGTAGTTTTTGCAAAGAATTTATTTTGGAATTTGAACCTGTACCTGTAGTCTAACACTAACTTTTCTCGTCCATTTATACCACTAAAATCTGCTACTTATTGCTTTAACGGACACCAAATGATTTGAAGTTTTGTGTCACCCTTACTACACACACATTGTTTTCCAGTAATCAGAGCCCATTCGATATACGCTTAGCATTCACTTTGGGCTGGCTCAAGGACGATGGACAAAATCTGGCGCAAAGAGCCAGATATTTTAGCTAAAAGCTTAATCCAAATCCGAATTTTTTCGGCTTTTTTTTAGCTTAGCGGAATCGAAATCTTAATTCATAAATTCAGCTTATCCTAATCTAAATCGTAATCTGAATATTTGAAAATGTTGAAAGCTTAATCTGAATCCAAATCTTTATTTTTCGGCTTACCATCCCTGCTGGGCACTCATTATTGCATCTCGTTAGCATTAAGTAGCATGGCATGATATTAGTATTAATGCACATGTGTAGCATATGAACATATATGGCATATGTATAGCATATATGACGCATACTCCCATAGTATACTTATTATAGGCATGTTACTCTGTTGCACATTACATAATAAATTAAAAGTAGTCGCAGTCCAAACCCAAAGATATACAGCACTGAACTTACTTAGTATAGCATTGATACAAGTACCAGGAGTACTGAAGTCAGAAAGACCATAACAGCTCGTAGGTAGGACCGTTGGCATATTTAATTTGCATGAAATTTCATAAGAAAATTTCAATTTTTCATTTGGCGGAAAATTTTTTCAAATATTAATTAAAGCTTCAAAAAATATAAACTGACTCCTTGCACGCGTGGTGACTCCTGGCAATACAACACTCATGGGTCGTCCACAAATGATGTCATCGAAGTACATATTCTCAATTTTTGGACCCTATGACGCTCCTGGTTGTTACTAGCTGCTGAACCTTTGTGTAATTGGCAAAATTCAACACGGGAAGTCACAAATATTCAAAAAGGCCACACGCGTCAAAACTATTTTTTTTCCTGCACAAAAAATGTGTCCTTCTATTCATAAAAGTCGTAGCGGGAATTGGCTCTTTTTTCTGCGCAAACTAATGTGCAGTTCACATTGTGCACAAATAGTCTGCAGGATACACACGGAGAGGCGAGGTAGCTCCGAGGTCTAAGGCTCTCTTCTGATTGTCATAGGTTCGATTCCTACTCGAAGGTCTATCTATCTATCTATCGAAATTCAAAACATGCAATTTCTAGACAGGGTACAGCACATAAAAGAATCTGTCTTAAATAGGCATCCACTTCAACAAAATGTATTATTCTGGTATACAACTACTTTGTCTTGATGTAATTTTTATAGTTACTCATTTACAAAAATATCAGCGTAAGACAAATATCACTATTTTAAGTATCCCGCCTGTCATTAGTTCTAAAATTAAGTAAACGTGTATCTGTATGATGGAATATTAGCAGTACACATACTGGGATCGTCCATAAATGACGTCATCCAAATATCATTACTTTAAGGATCCCCTGGGCATTAGTTCAAAAATTAGGCAAACAGATATTTTGAACACCAATTGTTACAAAGTAATATCATTTTAGGGATCCCCCCGTCATTTGTTGGGATCACACATTTAATCAAATAGGAAATTCAAGTAGGAAAGGTAGAAGTGGAGTCAGGATCTGTGGTAATTTGAGCGTTGCCACAATAGGGTTCTACTCCTTATTTAATGCAAATATTTCCTGTAAGCTCAGCATCTACTTCGGGCTATTCCAGAATAATTAACTAAAGAAAGAAATACAATTCAAATCAAAATCTGAATGCACACAATCTCAAGACATCCATTTTATAATACACACACATACATTTAGTGAAATGTTTTGAGTGTATTGTGTGAAGTGCTCAAATAAATGATTCATAATCGTGTTAAGACTTGGAGCCAACCCATTCAACCTTTGTTTTGCACTCATTGTACAGTGAGTGCAAATAAATTGGTTTATTTAAATTCCAATTTAGCATTATCGCCATTGTTCTAGATTCAAGATAGTAAGGTCAAGGAGCAAAATTTCGTGCTCACAATTGATTAGTACTTATTTGATAATACGTATCCTCTATTTGTGTCGAAATAAAATGCAAAACCACTATTTTTTAAAAATTTTTAAATTATGTTTTTGTCATATTTATTTAACATTGAAAGTCAGCAAGCAAAGTCGTTAAAATATTTTTTCTGGGGCAATAAAGTTCATGGTGAAAGGTGGAAATAGTAAGTTAGTATAGTCTTAATAATAAAACACGCCTATAGCGCGATCGCAAAACGTTTTCATTTGTTTTTTAAAAACTGCACTGATTTTTAAAAATTTCATTTAAATAAATTTTGTAGTATGGGCCACAGTTCAAAAACAAAGTTATCAATTTTTTTTCTTCTCAAAAAGAGCATTACAATGATATTGTTGAACTTGTTTGAAATGAGCCAATTTAAAAACAATGATTTAGGTTTTTTTTTTAAATCCTGTGCTATCATCACGATAGTAAATAATCACGAATAATCCTACAGGCGTGTAAGTTACTCATACACAAACTAGAAATGAATTAAAAGAATAATTATTGTATTTTATGTAATATATTATGTAGTATCAATTTGTATGTGGAACTAGTAAAGCAGCCCGTCCTGCGGACATAATACAATGCCTCATTAGAATTACATTACTGAGTCGTTCCACCACTGCAATTGTATATTGTTTGTCACGTGCCTAACAAAAGTGTTGTAGGATCTAAATTTTCACTATTAATTTCAACTGAATTTGATATTAATCTGACACGGATATCAGAGTCGGCTAAAATCGGTAAAATTGGTTTATACGCATCGTGTGTGAAGAACCAAAATGACCCATATCCAATATAAGCTACAGTCAAAATGAGCTATGTTATAAAAACGAAATGAGAAGCATGCATACTTACAATGTTAATTATGAGTTTTTGAAAAAACTAAAATGTTCTATTTACATGTTTTTGAAAAGCGTACAATATTTTATTTCCATGTTTTTGAAACTTACAAAATGTTCTATTTACATGTTTTTGAAAAGCGTCAAGTGTTTGATTTACATGTTTTAAAAAAATGCAAAATGTTCTATTTACATGTTTTTTGAAAAGTCTCAAATGCTCTATTTACATATTTTTGAAGAGTGCAGAATGGTCTATTTAAATGCTTTTAAGACATGTTTAAATATTTTTGTAGATACTGGATATTGTTTTTAGCTACAAATGGATATGGGTGATTTTGGTTCTTCTCCGACGATTTAATGTACGTGTAAGTCTGAAATTAGTAATTGAGCTGGAATGGTCGGTTTTTGTTTCTATTAATTACAATAATATAATATCCATTTGATTTTTATTGTCAGTATTCTTTCGGTGAATTACACAGCAAAAATTGTGTATTAAATTCTTCTTAAAAAAATAATATTAGTGTTAAAAAACTATTTTGAGGCCTTTTTTTTGAAAAATTTTTCATCGAACTTATTACGCGCACCATGTTGTTAAGCAATTCTAAGTTTTTTTGGAAGCTCTTTTTAAAACAAATATCGTATGGAATATCTTGCTAAAATGGTTTGGCGGGTTATGCTCGTAAGTGTTATTAACAAATTGTAAATTAATGTTGTTAGTGTAATTAAACTATAAAATTTGAATTTTGTGTTTCTTGAAGGCTGGAAAGGAGTTAATGCATTTTAAATCAGGATTTTGCTTATTTCAAAAGATATGGAAGAGTAACTGGACTATTACAAAAAGTGCGTTACGAGGATTTCTCAGAATTTAGTTGTGAAGGTTGACCTAATAAATCATTATTCTCGTCGTGATTACTCTAATACAATGACACTACCCGCAAAAATAAATTATCATGTAGGTGATAGAAAAATCGCTTATCGTTAGCTTATATGGAGCTACTTTAACGATAATGAGTTACACCCTGAGAAAATTTTAAAAATCTGTTTGACTGGGAAAAAAATATTGAAAAACGGAAATGAACAATGAAATCAGCTGTTTGAGTTTTGACAATAGCTGACGACATATTCAGCTTGTGACCTAAACCAAGTATTAAATGTATTTTTGGAATTCTGTTTTCATTCCCTGAAAAATCTTGATTTTTAAGATTATTTTTTATTTTACAATGTGAGAGTAAAAATGTATATTGCAGTACAATACATATGAAAATGATTGAGTACTCAGAAATGAAAATAATTATATTGTGATAGTATTATTATTTTATTTTTTTGTTGTCATCTGTGTGAACAAGGAACACGAAAGCTAAGTGGAAATCTTCATTTCTGCAGATGTATACTAGTTTTTTAATTCATGGAGAGCGAACGCCTGCTTATTTGTGGTTCCTCGGGGGAAAGGGGGCTGTATTATGATAAGTTTCGTATAAATACTACCGACTAAATAAAAAAATAAGAAATGCGAATGAAACAGGAATTCTCTCCTGTTTATCTATAATTATGCATGAAAGTATGTGTGTGTGACGTACCCTCCTTACAATGGAAGATATGTACTTATGATGATTGTATAATAGTTAGTAGGTTTACAGATTCATAAACTTGAGTCAATTAGTTGTGATGGGAATTTATTTTATAGCAAAATGCTTGAATCTGTAATAAATTGTTTGATTTAAGCCACATCTTGAGATGGCTTGACTTTTTTGTCAATTTATGCCAAAAAAGTTTAGTCGATTTACTATTCTCACTTTAAAGATGATCAATGGAATATATGAATTTCGGCAAACCAGTAAAGGTTATTTCTAAAATTAAGTTTTGTAATATTTTTTCCATTGACTTAAAAAAAATATTTCCATGTTAAATCATGGAAATGGGGAGAGTTGCTACGTAACAATCGACATCATGCTGTTAGACGTTTACTTGCTGAAGCCATGGGAAAGCTTGGCTAGAAAGTTCTTCAGGAAGCTGTATGAACTGGCAACGGCTCGAAGCGAGTGGACATTATTGCTTATAACCAGAAATCGCGGATAGGATTAATTCTGGATCCAAAAGTTAGAATGGAGCAAAATGATGTGAATCAGGCAGAATCAGTAAATGAAGAGAAAAAATCACATTATGATCCATGCATCCCCTATTTCCAAGACAAATTAGGCCTCGTTGATATCCAAGTCATAGGACTAAAACAAGAATGGTATTCTCCCCCGCTTCGGAGAGCGGGTGGGAGGCCATCCCTGAGTTTACCTTACCTCCTCATTTTAGCGCTTGGGGATTTTTCTCCCCATTTATTGATGAATTTATGATTTCCTATTTTTACACCCACAATTTTATTTTAAATTATAAATTAGTTAATGTCAGATGTTAGATATAGTTTATGAAGGGGGTGTCCACCACTCTTGTTAAAGACTAGAGGCCATGGGGAGGGAGAAGCTCAGCTACTGAAGACTGCCGAGTATCTCAAATATAGTTACAATGGTAAATTACGTTTTGAGTCTTATTTTGATTTTTATTTAAATTATTTATTTTATTTGTTTATTTTATTTTTGCTAATTAGGACAGTTAGGGAGAGCGGCTTGACGGTGGACAAGTCTGCCGGCGAGAGACATGGTCCATGGTCACGGCCAACCGTCAAGATCGGAGAAGAAGGTGAACTCGTAAACTTGATCAGAGTTCCGGGATCGCTTTCCTTGCTCTCCCTTCAATTTTACCTTACTTTTTATAATTTTTATGTTATTTTATGGACAGGGCAAGGTCCCTATGATTACGTGCGAGGAGTCCCGAGGAACTACACTCGACGTCTATTATTCATGCCAATGGTTTATTTACTGATTTTGATTATTTATAGGTACGGAATGTTCAATGATGAGAATCGAATATATTTTGTTGATTAAATGAGTAACAACAACGATCGAAGATAAGAGGTAAGTTTTAGAGTTAGGTTTATGTTAAATTCAAAAGCAAAAAATTATAATTCAATCAGAAATGATACGATTTTCTCTATACGGCAGAAGGCCGGGAGCAACAGGATTAATGATTCAAAATCTAATTTATGTTTTTAATTTTTCTTATTAGGTTTTCGTCCACACATATAATTTTATAATAATATTTTACAATGATTTTCTTACGCGCACTGCTATAGCAGTGCATACAGTTTCCGAATCCAGGTCCAGATGAAGTACAGGTAATTCACAAATATTAATTTTATACTTTTACATTCCTAATTTATGGTCTATTGACTTCGAATTATTATTGAAGTAAACTTAACGCGAACTCATAGAGGAGAATAGCGAATATGGAAACCACGAGGCACAGGAAGGTGATTATATAAAGGTTTTCACTACAATTACTTTTTCTGTTTCCTTTACGTTTTCGTTGATACGAACAAATACTCTGGTGATAATCCCCTTGTAAACGTCTTATCCCCTTTGGAGTGTCCATATTCTGCTTTTCCCTTCCACTGAGTTTTCGAAATTTCCCAAAAAGGAAAAATTAAGAAAATTGGAAATGAAAGTAATTCTTGAAGGAAGATGAAAGGAGGCCACGCTTTCCAAGGAGTTGATCGTGGCCCTGTGTCCTCCTCGAAATCTCGTGTGGTACTGCCGAAGCATGCTGAGCTCTCCTTCCTTTTCGCTTCTTTTTTTCCTGGAGATGCTTCTTTGCCGCAGGGCAGCGTCTTCTTTTAATTCATCTTTTGGTTGTTTGGTTAATAGGCGTAGGATCGAAGGATCGCGAGTTGTATCTTCTTTTTGATTATCTGTTATAATGGGTCTCCCTCCTTTTCTGTCAGATGGCCGATGCTGTCTGTAAGATCTGGAGATAACCTGTGGGAGCGAGTGTTGTGGATTCTATTCCCTTCTTACAATCCCCTTGTAGCTCTCCGTGTCCTCACGGAGGGGCGGCTGGAAAGAGAGAATAGAAGACACAACACGCAATTCATAGGTTAAACTTTTTATTTATGGGTTATGGATTTTGGATGTCTGGGATTTTATTATTTATATCGTAAAATTTTATCTGGTTCTGATTTTAGTGATTAAAAGAAATTCTAATTCTGGATCTGATGATTTATTTCATGGCGAAAACCTTTTTATTTCTATCACAAGTTGCATCATAATTCGTGGCATATACAATACTGTTCATAATGTTTTACTAGAAAATGTTTTATGTTTTGCCTCAACTGGACCTTCTGTATGACCCAGATGAACAGTTGAAGTTAATAATAACATATTTTGGAAAAGGAAAAATAATTATGGTCCTGCCCCGACTGAACCTTCCGTATGTATCGTATGAACAGGGAAGCAAAACGAAAACAGAAATACATAATTAAACGCAGTTTTTGATGCCTAAATGATTTCCTACGGCTTACGGTCTGATGCATAGCAAAATCATCATTCTGGGCATCATATGCTAATGAATGGGGATTTATCTTGATCTAGTCTTTCTCAACCGGGTTACTAGTTGAGGATTAATTAATTCATTGAAACTACAAAAACAAAATTATTAACGAGAAAGAAAAGTAATAAACTTCTTTTTACATTTCCCTACGACTTAGTTTTAATGCGTAGCAGGCTATATTGGTTCTAATTTGAACAAATTTAAGCGTATCAAATGTTTTAAGGAGATTATGGGAAAACAAAGAAAATCTAACGCGGCCCTTGTATTCTATATCAGCCCTCTCTATTTCCTATTTCCCTAACTCTTATTTTAAACGAAGATATATCTTTAATTTTTATGAGATATTTTATTTTATTTTAAACGGAGATATGTTTTTATTTTTAACGTAGAATCCCGGGTCTTGAGGCTTTATATTTTCAACGGATTAATTTCATTATGTGCTTTTAACGTTGTTATTTCTTTTATGTGGAATAATTCATTCTTTCAGCGTGCTTTACTGGGAGGTTTGAGATTCTTTAGGCTCCTGGGGATGCTCTTGTGGCTGGTGCTTCTTCAGCTTCGGCTGGATGAACTTGGGCCGGTTGCTGAACTGGCGGTTGAGCTGGAGCTACAGGATGCTGTTGTTGTCGTGGACGTAATTCTGGTGGTGCATTCTCAATGCCTGCTGACCGATGTAACGGGATCGATGGCCTACGATCTTTACGCTCCAGCCGTATTCGTGGGATTATTATCGGGACGTAGATAACCAGGGCTTCTCGTGCGACCATATTTCTATGAGTTGGCATGAACAAAAGACGTGCATTTAAATTATTTACGTGCATCATCATGAGATTCCTGAAGTGATAATTTCCCAAGACAGGGTTCTGCTGATTTAAGTATCTTGGTAGCAGATTCAATCGGAATTCCGGATCAAATTCGAAGCGGATGCGGTAAGGAAAGCGGCTTCCTGAATCCGCCATTATTCTTTGGAACTGATCCTGCAGGAATACCTGGTATACCGAGGCCATTGCCATTCTTCGTATGCCTACCGCGGTCATTTCTACAGCAGGCGTTAATGGTCTGGCGGTATCTGGAATTGTTGGCATTCGAATTACGATTGCTCTCGGATTAAGTGGTGGTAGTTCTGAAAGTGACCTGGGGATCGTTTGACTCCCGGAGCCAATTACGTTTATTTTCCTCGCAGGCTGAATTACAAAAGTTGATGGCTTTGAATGGGTAGAATTCCCTGGACCTTTCCCTGGTCCTGTCGTTGGAATTTTTTGCTTTGAAAGACTATGAAATATCTGTCCGATACCTTGAATAGAAACTTGTTTACCGATTTGGGGCATAGCTCCTGGATGTATAAGGCGAATTCCCGACGTCACCGAAGATTGGAGATTGAATCGGTGACGTTGTCGAGTTTGTTCACGCTAATCGCGGTGTTCCTTAATAAAGAAAGAGTCTTTATTTGCTTCTGCTGATTTTGGTGGAAACGGATGAGATGGAGGAGCTAATGCCGCTTTGTTTTGAGCCCCTGGGTTTTGAGAAGCTAGTAGATTTTGTGATCTCGATTTGAGCAAATAAGAAATCAGAGCACCGCCTGCTGGCCGATGCTATGGCGCTTCGGACTTGTTTTATTGAGATAATCGGAGCACTGATGGGAATTTAAGGAAGCGTACGGAGAACGGGTCTTTGCACTCCCGAGGGTCCTGCGATTGGTTCTGGACTTGCTGGATGAAGTACTGGGACACGGTTCCATTGACAAGCTGGCCTCCCATAGGACGGAGCTCTCCATTCTGGATTTTTACAACGTCGTTGTTCATACTCGATTTTACGGCGTCGGGATTCTTTATCGGAAATTTTAGGGGGAGGTCTCTATTCCCAAGTGAAGTTTGGATCGGTTTTGATCGGCGGTTTGGGGAGATTATTAAAATAACGTCTCCTGGGTCTAACTCGCTTAGGAGTAGATGTAGAAGTTGGAGTACTGACTTGTTCACCCTCACTTTCTGAAGAAGAAGACAAAGACATCTGTACAAAGAGGGGGGGGGGGGGAAAGTGAAGTTCATGTGTAATAAATTGGACATTTTTGACCACTGTAAGCTTTTCTCCCCGCATGAAGCACTAAATGTTAGCGTATAAAGCACATGTTGATTTTCAAAGTTATAGTTTTTGTTTTTGGTAATTTTATTTTTAAGCCCCAATGTTAAGGGTCAGATTCTGAACGAATCTGAATTAAATTTTACTATTTTAAGTTTTAATGTAAGATAGTTTATTTTTGTTCTAAACTCTGAACTCTAAACTCCTATTGTATTTGCTTTTTCTTAGGAGGCTTAAAAAGGGGACAATCTCTATAGATATGCCTAATATCCCTTTTTATTTAATGTTCTATGTAAGTAGGACATTTCCTAATCGTTAGAACTATATTTAATTTTATTGACCCCGTCACCGTAAGCCTTTGGTCGCCCGTTGGCTTTGACTTCGGCGGATTAGAGACCTTTTTCGTTTCGGGCAGAGGCGGATGCTGAGAAAGCTTCCAAGTCTGTGGTTGCTGGTAAAGGAAAAATTGGATCGGGGTCCTAATTTATTGTAGGAGTAGGACTGTGTGGTAGGGACCTGAATTCCTGTGTATCAGGCCCAAACCAAAATATTCCTGATCAGAGAGGACGATCCGTTCGTCGCTATCGCTGAGGAAAATCTCCATCTGTTAGCGATACATTATTTTATGGGAATTAAACTTACACCCTACCTATAATTTTGAGATAGATTTTTCATATATATTATTTTATTTCTTTAAGTTTTCTTAACTTTATTTTATGGTGGGGGAGAAAGGTTCATGACTGGGATTCCTCATGTGAGCATTGGTTTCCCCGCGAAATACTTCACTTATCACGGTCACACCCTAAATGAAGCTATATTGGGGAAAATGATTCAATGATCGGAGCCTAGGGAATTATTGGTTCGGTGTTCGGTCTTCATAAACATTTTTCTGGGAGATCAAGAAATTCTTCTTGATTCGGGAGCCGAATCTGCTTAGGGCGTACCCATAAAGAAGCTTATTTTGTGGGACTGATTCGGTGAAGGAGCCTTGGGAATGTCGGCGTTCGATGTTCATAAACATTAACCTGGGGAACCGTCAAGAAATTCTTCTTTCGGGTTCGGGAGCTGAAACTGCTTCTGCGGTGGTCGTGGTGGAAGTAGTTAGGGATCCGATGCTAATATGGAAATCGGAATCCATAATCCCCTTGTAAATTGTGGAATTATGGTTCTGAATTTATACGATTTTTTTTCAACCTGTTGGGGTTTCTGGGGACGATGCCAAGGATCTGTCTGAAGTGTGGACCCGATGTGTCCATTCTTTTGGATTTTGAGGGTTTAAAATCAGACCATTCCTGACTACACCCCCAGGCGTTTTACTAAACGCCACAAATTCAGAAAGGATGGAGGCGAGGGTCCAAGGGGTGAATTTGATCACGAATTTGGATTTGGTCTCTGTTGGACGCGTATAAAGCCTGCATTAAAAGTATGGAGTAAATTTAGTATTAAAGTGTGGGGCGTTATGATATGAGTCCTGGACGTCCGGGATTTTGAAATCCCAGTGATTTTTATTTTCGAATTATAGCTTTTTGAGTATGCTATCGAAAGTTGAATTGACTCTTTCACAATAAACGTTAGAAGCTGGGTGGTAAGAAGCGGTGGTTATCCGAGTTATATTCTGCCCGAGGCAGAATTGGATGTATTCGGTTGCCACGAAGGCTCCACCCTTATCTGAAACAATACTACGAGGATGATGCTCCTGCGCGAATGGAATGAGCTATTTTGAAAAATATTACCTACTAGGGGTTCTCCGCGGAAATGATTAAAGATACCAAGTACCCTCATCTATTATAGTTCAAATATATTTATTACTACCTTAGACTGGAAAACTACCTTAGACTGGAAACAGGAGCGCTAAACATCAGAATGCAGCTATTCAAAGCACTGCTGAAGTTTCTTGGAAAAATTATCAACTCTAAGGAAAGCAGCATAACCAAAAACTGTTATGAGGAGATATCACAGATTAAAGGCACAGACAATAGGTATAACTGGATGCTACAAGTGCGAAAGATCTTTGCTGATGCATCCATGGAAGAAACGCTCCAGAATCTGAACAGTGCGTATCTAAAGCAACATAAATCTGCAATCCTAAAGAAGTACTGACTTAGCTGTATTAATATGGACGTACAAAGAATGCAAAGTTGCAGCACATTAAAATACTTCAGCCGCTTGAAGACCCACGCCTTAAGATCGGAATACTTTGAAATGGGATTAGCATGGAACACAGTGAAGTTTATACTGAATCTAAGATCTGGACTGCCTAGAATTGTCCTTAGGGGAAAGGCCACTAACCTCAACGGAATGAACAGACTATGGAAGCGCGAGAAGACACCTGACTGCGACCTGTGTGGGAGAGAAAAGAAAGACACCTTCCATGTGATGCTCAACTGTCCACATTACGCATATCCGAGAACCAAATTTCTGAGAAAACTAAGCGACGCAAGACCAACTAGGAAGAACCTTATGGAACAAATTTGTTACGAATACCACAACGCCGAGGGATTTGAACTACTCTTTAAATTCTAGGATACAGCCATAAGGGCTCGGAATTTCTACTACGAATGCATCACAGAAGCCTGATTAACTTCACCCCCCCCCCTTCTCTACACTTATCATTAAACTACAAATGACTACTCCCTTTTCTACCGCAACACCTAGATAAATAATCTATACTACATTTATATTTATATCATATTACACCACGAATATTTTCGTAACATGACTCTAATCAATGCCTATTATATACTGTAAGAATAATTGCTAACATGCTCTCTTTTCAGCAAAGAAATAATCAAGAAATAACCTTTATACATATACTAAATCAAACATGCTTATTATAATATCAAACCAAGGATCAATTACCTTTGTAAAGACAAACATGTAAATAACCAATGTTGTATGGGCTGCGGCCAAATCGACTCAATGAATAAATTATTATTATTATTATTACTACAGAGGAGTTATTTAGAGGACCATTTGGTCGACTGAAATGCTATCACATGGGACTTGTGAAATTATCAGCACATGTAAAGGTCCCATGTTTTGTCTATGGATTTTCGCGAATCTCTGACAAGTTTTGCAGGAACGACAGACATTGAGGATAATGCGGTGCATGTTGAAAAACCAAAATTTATTTTTCAAGATTTGGAAAATCGTGTCATTACCTAAGTGAGACTTTTGATGAAAATCCTGGGCTGCTTCCTCCGATAAAGGATATGGAAGAACTGTTAGCCACATCGAACCTGTAGGATCGTGATTTAGTTTGTGTAAAAGTCCTTCTACAGTGAGTTGGTAATCTTTTCGAAATTTATTTTGACCCTCGTATTTGTTTTCCTTCGTCTCGTTTTAAAGATTCAATAATCTTGAGACATTTGGTTTAACGTTTTTAGCTTGTAAATATTTCGTGATCTAAGTCACGGGTAGCGAGGTTCGGGTGAGCCGATTTCGCATCCCGAAGACTACGAATATGGACGGTGGTATCAGGTTCCGGTTCCTTCCATGCCTGAGTAAGGATATCTGCTCAGACTCTGCTAGTGGTCTGCTCAGACCATCAGCCATCTCGTTGTTCTTGCCTTTGATGTGATATATTTTGATGTCATACGAGCTTAATTTTAAGCTCCAACGAATGAGTCGTGGATGAATTTCGGAGATTTTGAGTATGGATGTCAACACAGAATGGTCAGTAAAGACGTTAATGGTTCTACCCAACACTAAAAAGTGTTGTTTGGAGAACCCATGTATGATCGCGTAGCACTCCTCCTCGGGAATGGACCATTTTAACTGTGGACCGGTGATTAGATGTGAGTTAAAGGCAAAAGCCCTTCTAAACCCATCGATATTTTGTACGAGACAAGAACCGACGCAATAATCGCTGGCGTCTGACCAGAGTTCCAATTTACCATGTGGAACTGGATAGGCTAATAGAGGAGCGTCAAAGATGAGCTGTTTGAATCTGTCAATTGCATCTCGACATTCTTTGTCAAAGTTGAACGGAGCGTTCTTCATGAGAAGTTTGAAGAGAGGTCGAGTCACGTGAGAATACCCGTTAATCATGCGGCGGAAGAAGTTGGAAATGCCTATGAACCTCCAAATTTCGGTAGTGTTCCTGGGATATGGATACTCTGCTATGACCTTAACTTTCCCACTATTTATTCCTATACCTTTGGCGCTAACCCTATGTCCAAGGAAAATAATGGAAAGATACCCAAAAAAGCATTTGGAGGGTTTTACTTTTATATTTGTTTTTAAGCAAGTGTGAAGAAGCTGTTCCAACCTCTCAAGCATCTGGCTAAAGCTAGAGCCTCCAAAGCTTGTGTGATCGACATATGAGGCTAGCAAATTACATAGTAAATGATACCAAATTTTATTCATGACTTGCTGGAAGCAAGTACCAGAATTAAGATATCCATACGGAAGTCGAAGGTGGTCTAAAGACTCCCATATGGTTTATATAGGCTTGAAAATTTCGATCAGCTTTCCGAACTCTAATCTGTTGATAGGAATTTTGCCATGTCTAAATTGCAAAAATGAGTACATCTGAAAAATTTCGAACATAATCTAATTTAGTTAGGGTATGGGAGCTACTATAGACCTTACACTTTTATTTATGTCCCGATATTTTATTACAGGACGCCTGTTATTGGCTCCTTTCTTTACAACTAACATGCGGGATACTGTAGAGCTCTCGCATTCCTCAATGCTTTTCTATGCCAAACCTGCCAGATTTTCACGTTCAACTACTTGTTAAAACTATTGAGATATAACTGTAGGAATATGGATCATGGGTGATGTATCTAACATCTTTATGGTGGCCTCTAAAACTTTCCCCATAAGAGGGTCTTTCACAGTTACGTGGAAAACCTCATGTTTATATTACGGGGTTGAACGCAAGTAATAAATTTATATTTTACTCCGTATCAATAATATTCGTTTGCGCTAATATATTATTGTTATTTGTATGACTATTACTATTTTTATATTAATGATATTGTTGTTTTAATGATTAAGTAAGGTTATTCCATAACCTTTAGTCTTTTAGCTTTGGTTGTCTGTATGTAAATTGGAACTTATCCTTTTAGGTTCGGGAGTGGGGGTGAGTTTTCTTCGTCGTGATCATGAGGCATGAAAATTACTCTACCCTCATGACATATTATGTGTGCACGATTTTCCCTTAGGAGATCCATGCCGAAGACCAGGTGCTCACTGGCTTTTTTAAGGACGAAGAATCCCCACCTGATCCACTTCTTAAATTCCTTTATATACATAATGAGGAATGCAAATTTCTTTATTATGTGCTTTTTCCCGTCATTAATCGATAGGATAGCCCGTATGGGCGCACATGGTTCGATTTTTGCATGAAGATCTAATCTAAGGAGCGTACTGGGACTAACTGTGCTAATGGTTGCTCCTGTGTCAATGAGGGCTTGGACGTCGATATCGCATCCGTATTTATTTTTGGCTGGGAAAATCCTACGGATTTCCATTTCCAGTTTAGTAAAGGTACGTACATATTGAAGGGATCCCTCATCGGGGATCGTAAATGTCATCATTCGTGATGATGTCATCACTATTGATGAATTCAAAATTGAATGCAACATCGTCGTCGGAACCATCGGTGAATTGGTGGCCATGTTGTATGGATATACTTGCATGTATTGAGCGGTTTTACCCATTAAATAGGGGGTATTAGATAACATCTGAAAGGGTAGTAGTTTGACAGATTTATTTAGGACTTGGTCCATTGGTTCTGCGGATAGCACGGGAGAATTAAGAAGCGATTGGGAGGATTGGAACTTTTCTAAACTGTCCCTTGTTGGGTTTAAAGAACGCGAACTTTTCGCTGTTCCTATGGGTTGTGCAGGATGTGCTGCCACGTTTTTAGTGTATGGCGGCTGTAGAAAATGAGAAGACCTTTGGCTCTTTCTCTGCGATACTTGGGTTTCCTCAAGATTCACAGACGCGAGCGCAGCTCGGAGCTGCTGTTGCGAGATTGGAGATATTGAAGAAGGTGCACGTATTCGGCGCCGTTGTCCAGTTTTCTGTATTAGTTGTGTTTGAGGAGGGTCACTACAGTTGCCTGTTTTTGCGAACGTTGAATACGGTCGGAATGATTCCGGTGGATCTCTCCTTGCCCGCTCTTTGGGGTAAAATCCGTACCCGGAGGGACTTGACGCAGGTTCCACTACTACTTGTTGATTATTTAGGATGTGTAGGTAATTCCGTATAGCTATGTATAAAGAGCAATTATGGCTATGAGCATAATTCAATATGCCCTTATAGAATTCATCGTCCAATGCGTTTAGCATGCGGTAGATTTGTATCAGAGGGACGAGTCGGTGCTGATACCAGTGTCTCATGTGAGCATTAATCTGGGACCGACTCCGTGTAGTGTGGACGTTGAAAGACTCCCCATCAGGGTCAGTCTTGTTTAGATCCACTATAGGAATTTGAGTATCCCTTGCTTCACTCATTGTGAAATGTAGGATATTGATTTGCCGTTGAAAATTTAATGATTAACTTACGGACCTAATGATCCTTTAAATAATTCCGAGGAGTTATAAACAATGTAACAACTTATTGAAATATTGCTTAATTTTTAACTAACATGAAGAATGTTGTGATAGGAGGCTTTCTTCCTTTCTCTTTTGATCCCCTCGGTTCTTTACATTGAAAGTTTAGTAGACTACTGAGTCATACTTTATATTACTATTTTAATTTTTACAGAATAAGTTTTATAATTTTCCCTACGAGCTTTAATAAATGAATACTAAATTATTTTGAATTTTTGTCCTTTGACGCACTGAACTTTTAAATCGAGATTGATAAGGGATAATCAGTCCGTGAGTGTCGGATTTCTAAGGAATCCGTGCGCTTCGGGCTGTTTTCTCTTGGGAATACGTTGTTTCTAATTCCTCCATTTGTGAGAACGGATTGACTGTTATGGGTGGGTGTAAATAAGTATACACTCGCAGGCTAGTGATGAGGCCGGAGGCGGCTTCAAGCTTTACGCGGACCTCCACCTGTTCTCACAATTTGGAAATTGGAATTAGTGGAACGTTAATTTTTCAAGATTATGGAAATTGCAATTAGATGTATATATTTATTTATATAAATATTATTAATGCGTATCTCCCCGTAGGAATGCAGGAATACATATTTAAATCTTTGGAGTCTCGTTGGCGAATTGATAAGGCGCGAAGCTCTCCTTATTTTATTCTTAAAATCCGAGATGAGCCAAAGATTTGTTGAGGTTCTGAATCACCGATTCCGGGAAGAATTCGTTGACGGTATCGAAGACGGACAAATAAATAATGATGATCATTAACATGTGGTTGAGAGTGGTTGTGGTTCGACCTCCTTTGAAGAACCAAGTTATGGCGTCAATCGCGAAAGCGTAGTACTGATCTTTTGGTACGACTGACATGTATTCTGAGTAAAGTTAACTCAAAAACAAAATTTTATTTTAGTTTAACCTCTCAATATTTTTAATCAATTTTGATTTTCCCTTTTTAATCTTTTGACTTACTTAAACTAAGTAAAATACTTTCGATGATGAAAACAAGCTAATGGAGTAGGATTTTGACTTAAGAACGAAAGGAATACTGCTTCCTGGTATAGTTTTGCAAAAGTCTCCAAATTTAAATGGGGTGCCAATTCCGCTACTGGGGAATCTTTACTTTCTCGGAGCTGCAATTCCTTTAGGACAAAATCGATATGGGTACCGACTTGTGCTTCTGGAAAACGATGACGACCTTCAAAGAAATACCAATATCCGATGTCGTCGGTGATTTGTTTCACAAGTTGTATTGGATTATTGAAATTGATTGGAATGATCGTGATGTGCAGCAAGAATCATGAATCGGAAGAGGCGAATCACCGCTTCCGGGTTATCGTAACGGAAAAAAACCAACAATAAACGGCTTCCTGGTAACACTCTAAGTAATTTTAGGGAGTTAAACGTGGATGTACAGTTGCTACTGGAGAGTCCCTGTGCTCTTGAATTTCTAAACGGGCAAGTACCCACTCAAGAAAAGTAGCTTTTGATTGTTGGGTATAATTTTGGTTGCCCTCAATAATGTACCAACAATTGATATGGGCTATTATTTGATTCTTAACTTCTATGGGAGTACCGAAGAGCATTTATATTCATTAGGGAAGTTAACGTTTAAGGAACATATATAGAAATGATGAGGAGTAGGTGATTTATTTGAGGCTCAGTTATGTACTAAAAGCCCAAAATGTAGTACCAGCTGAGTACTGGGTGTCTCAATTTCTCTGGAAAGTTAAAGAGATTTTAGTGTGGGAAATATATGCGGCTTTTGATGTGCTATAAGGTGATCGAATTCCCAAATATTCTGGTACAAATTCGATTTAATGTTCTAATTGTTCGTATGTGAACGTACGATGGCCTATTATTGAGTACCAATAACGAATTAATTGCTCATTGCGTTTTAGTAGAATTGCTGGTAAGAGAAAGGACGTACGTCTCCTCTTTATTTACGAGGTACTCCGAAAAACTCTCGGAACCTGATAAACATTCGAATGTATTGTATCGAATTCCAAAACTGCAATGAAAAGTTGCTGTTTCTGAGCTGGGGTTAATAATTGAAGGCTTAAACTATTGAACCAACTCGCGACAGTTTCTTCAAAACGTGTCGTAAAATTTTCGAAAGTATGCAGTGTTTGATATTCACCTTGGATTGGGGGATTTGGATGCCCCGTCAATCCTAACCTAATAAGGACGTAATTGATCAGCCCATCTACCTGATGGCTGTTGAGGTAACGACAGCCTACGTGGGTTTCCCAATGGGTTATGCCGGCTTTGATCCGATGATTTTATTCAGTGTTGGTTACGAATGGCATTTACCCTTTGAACATTTGAAAAATTTTATAAAATTTTAAATGAAAACTTTGAGGAGATAATGCAGTTGAGCAATGCTTAGGAATTTGTGATCACTATCGAGTAAGCCAATTTTGTTATGCTTGTCTTTCTTCAAAAGTTTTAAATTCAGTATCTTTAGTTTTTAATTAATTCCAATTTGCCCACTGAAGTGGGTTTAGTTGAAAACAACTAGAAGTCAATGTGATCAATTGATTTACCCGCGTGAAGTTGACGTATTTTCTCCCGATATAATGAAACCAGCTGAGCACTGCGTGCCGAAAGTTTAATTCAAAGTTTGTCAAATTTAGGCATGCAGGTAGGACAGTGGTCACGGGTGCATCTGTATTTTCCCTTAAACTTAAATATACCTCAATAAAGTTAATGCACTCCCCTACTTTTTGATCACTTACCAACTTGGGGTTAATGAGGTGATGCCAATGGTTAATGACAACTTCAATTCTTCCAGCGAAAATGCTAAGAAAGATGTCAGGCATGCACCTTTAAATTATTATATTGATGAATCGGGAGGAATGGGATTTAAATGAAAGTAAATCGATGAGATGGCGAACATTTGTCGGAGTTGTACTGAGTTAATTAATTCGTTACCTATGTATTTATACCAATCCCGAACACCGTGTGTAAAGTTTATTTCAAACGTGTGGATTTGAACGTAAATCAATTGAGTGGCAATCGGAGAATTTCGATTTTTTTTTTAAACAGATATATATGTGAACGTCGTCGATGAATTCTTCGATTTGTTCCTCTGTTAGTAATGGTAATTGGCAAGTGTCATGCCACTGCCTAATCGCGCCTTCAGTTCTTTCAGCAAAGATGCTGGGGATGTTAGACGACATACGATGTTATGAATCCTACAGATTCTTATTTCAATTTTCTGACTTTTCTAATGCCTTGTGAGAACCAAGGACTAATTTAATGAAAGTTTTCAGCTGACTCGCTGATAGGTATAAATAACCTATTTCGGAATGCCAATTGATGGCAAGATGGTTTTTTGAAAAATTATATAAGACAACCCGTATTTCGGGGAGTTGAGGGGGAATTCGGTGACTGCTTGGACACCTAAACCTTCACAGATGAATGCAATTAGGATTGCTACATGTAATTCGGATATATCTCGATGACCGATAATCTGATACCGGTGCCTTATGGATCTATCGACCTGGTGATTATTATTATTATTATTATTTTTATTAGGCACCATGTAGATCATAAACTGAGCCACACAGACACCGCCAAGGCCTATAAGGCCCATTGCGGACGTCCCATTATAACAATGTTTAATTTTAGCCCACGGGATCTCCAGTGGCATATAAAAACGCCACCGGATTTGCCTGTAAATTTAATGCTAACTGGAAGGAAGTAAATATCTGGCATAAGAAAATGCAACCTACGACACCTAGCTTAAAAAACAAGGATCAGAGTTGTTTAATTTCGTCACCCAAATACTATTGGTATGTAACTGAAATACCATACCATGTAAATTATCGTCTAACTAGTAAAGACGCAAAGCACATGAGCGTAAACTACAGTGTGCCTACTACAGTCTATCTCGGAAATAAAGCACACTGATAATGCTGTCAAAGTTCCCACACAAAAAAACTACACCGCGTAGGTGCCACACTGTGCCACACAGAAGACGATCCACACGACAAGGGTGTAAAACTTTAGAAAAACCACCACGTGCACATTGTAGAAAGTAAACCATGTGGCAACACCGCAGCACCGACCAATGTCGAATCCATGTAAGATACCTCCACAGCAACACAATGAGGATACAATTTTTCAAAATTCAGCTTCTTAAGATGCTCAAAAAAAGCTATTGGAGGTATAATTTTAATAGGAATTTCGACCCCACCAACACAACAGACTTATTGTCCATCCCAAAGGTAAGTTTGGAGACTCACAACAACTTTTTACCAGAAAACTTCCACAGGGGAAAAAAAGAAGAGAATAAATTTCTCCCGACTAAGAAGGCACAACCGCCTAGCAAGGCAGTCAAGTGCGCACTCTGGTGATAGATAAAAGTCTGATTATTCTCAGACATGCACTATTTCCTAATGGTAATTATTGACCTGACCTTAACTTTTTAATTGTTTTACTCTCTGAATGCGGAGAATGGGAAAATGATTTGGTCTTTGAGTAGGAAGGAAGGTTTTGGACCTTACAACTTCTCTAGTGAATATTTTTCTGGAATTTAATAATGGAAATGAAATGATTTTTATTATGTTCTTCTTATGTTTATGTTCTTATTTTTAGAAAGCGGACTTACAATTCCTTTTGGTGAATTTTCGGGTGTGGAATTTCTGTCTGCTTCTTTCTTCTTTTGACTTCTTTAGTCGTTGACCGATGCTCGGAGAATTCCTCTAATTCTTCGGCTACTAATTTTATGGGCAGGACGTGGCTGAATCCCACTCTTCTTTCCTGCTGTTATTCTTCCGGATGAAAATAGCGGTGCCGTTGGTCCGAATGTACTGTTCGGCGGATTCCTTTTTACTATTTAATCTAATTGTAAATGGGAAAATGCACACATATATTAACTTTTATTGGCACCAAGAAAACCTTTTTTTCCACTACACAATCCCCATTTTTCCATGCCATGCCCATTGTCTGAACAAAACTGTCCGGAGGGCGTACTACCTGCAACACAGTTGAGTTCCCTGGGATATCGAAATTCACCCGGGTGGCGAACTCCCGGCAACATGGATTTCGAACCCCCAGACACGAATATTTTACCCAGGAGGCGGACCCCTGGCATCATAAATATATACGTACCTGTTGTTGTAGATTAGGCGAACAAAGGAGGCTGTAGCCTCGGCACAACACAGAACGGGAAATTATGGAAATGGAAAAATTCCAGATTTCTTGATGACCTACTGGGGTCGCTGATTCGATGCGAATTTTCCCCTATGACCTGCGTTCGTGTTCTGGTTTTTATACTTGGAACTTTGTGCTTGGAAAATGTGTAAATTCTGAAAACAATTCAAGTTATCGACAACTAATTTGGCGCGCAATTAGTTGGGCTCGTCAATCAGTTGGCTCTACAATAAAAAAAACACCCACATTGGCTTTTTTGGAAATTTTTGCAATGAACTAGAGACATATAACACGTTAAGTCCAAGATTTTAAAATTTGGAATCATTTTTAAAAAATTACGACGCAGCGTCAGATTTAAAAACGTGTGGTTACTGACACAGACACCAGGCAAAGTTAATGAAAAAAAGACAAAATCCTAAAGCTGTTTCCCATCATTCTTGACGCTGTAATTTTGGAAAGTAATAATAAAGACTTTAGATTCTAAGGGGACGGGGGGGGGGCAGTTTTTTTGTATTTAAATTACTATTTACCTCTACATGCATGCATAATTTATCAACCCTTTGAAATACTTCACCGATTTTGACGTTTAATACACAATTTGAACGGGTATTATTAGCATCTAATTATTCACCTATAATATTAATTTATTACTGTTCAAATAGCATATCATCATTTTTTATTAAATTTTTGTTGAGTGTCACTTGCAAATGCGGAAAGATTTGGCGGGAAATTTAAAAAACTTTATTTTTGTTTTGTTTCTTTGTATAAAAATTGATCACAAAAATAAAATGTAGTACTGTTTTGATAGTTTGCAATTGAATATGGAAGCAGATTCTTTCAAAATCCTTAGTAATAGAATAAAAAACCATTTCAAAGTACAGTGCAGTGTATCGATTTTTTTTTTAGATTTGGCGGAAAATTCAAATTACTTAATAATTTTACAGTTAAGGCTTCCATTAAACATTGTGTTAATCCTGTTTCTAATTTTAATTTTTTTAAAACTGCCATTGTCAAGGAATCACATACTAAAATATTTGCAATATTATTAAAGTTTACATTGTCTTTACAGAAAAAAACTTGTTTACAAATTGGGACACCATTTTGATTTTTGTTTTACAATTTTTGAAAAAAGAAACATTGAAAAATTGTATTTATAAAAAACAATATTAATGGTTAAAAAATAAAAAGATGCAAGAAAAATAATTTTTTAAATTTTATTGCATTTTTTATACAAATTCATGGAGCAGGGACTGTAATGGCTGGAAACAGGAGCAAAAGGACAGGTATCGTTTGTTTTGTACAAGGCAAGGAGAGGGCTTCGCTTTAATGCAGATTTTTCAAATTTTGCAACTTTTTTAACTTGATACTTTTTTTAAAAAATCTACGCACTTCAGAATTCAGAATCGGAACGTCAGTCGTCGTCGTCACAATATTGCAATTTAAAATGCACATGTTCAACTACAAACAATCCGTAAACTAGCTAGGAAAATCAAAGGGTGTAACACATAGAACAAAACAAAAAGGAAAAAGAAATTAAATTATGCACATCATGATAACAACTGACTCAATTGGAACCGGAACCGGGACCGGTTTAACTTGACTGGACCGGGGCCGGGTATTCGCGACTTGCATTTTGTTCCAAAATGTCTTAATATTGATCTCTTAATAAAATGCGCAAAGAAAGTCGGAGGCCAACCATCGAAATTGAATCTTGGGACTCCCCGTCTTTAAGTAAAAACTGTGTTTTTCTGGTGTAATCATTTCATTATATTCTATGAATATTTTTGTAAAAAATTTCATGAATAATTCAAAATTAAAAACGTTAATACATTTGCAGCAAGAGGAATTACACGGAAGCATAACTTTCATGATAAAAAGATTCCAGTCCTCGCCACGTCATATCTTATTAAGAAGCCAGATCGACTCTGGAAAAAACTCAGCTCAAAGTTACAAAAGAAGATTCTAGTAATTTTTATTCAAATATTTTGTAGCATATAAAAAATTTGTGTAGTAATTTTATTACAAAAATTAATAATGCGCAAAGAATTAATCTGAGTGTGGTTCTTGTGATTTAATTTATTGAAACAGAACTTAGTGAAAGCTCCCCTGTTCGAGCGAGAGACCACCTCCGAGTTCTTATGGAAAAATAATTGGGAGTCTGGAGTGGCATTCATATCATTGGCTTTCAGTGCGAGTACATTATTCAGATTTCCATTTGCTTGCTTTAGATTTGGCGGAGGTTTGTTTAAATAATTTTTAAAAAATTCCCGCCATCCATTCCATTTTTTTTTATGGATTTAATTTTTTTATTTTTTGCCTTTTTTTATCCAGGATTTTGATTCCTAATTTGTAAATGAATAATTTTATTTTTTTTTGCTCAGGTATATTTTTTGTAGTTTACGTGCTCATAGTCATTTTGGTGATGCAGCCTCTTACCTTTGCTTGCATGATCATCGGGCGGATGTCCAAGACAAAGCTTGAGAGATATCCTTGGTTTTATCTGTTTTCCCGCGGTATAATTCAAATTTTGACTCAACACTAATTAAAATCACTATATATTATTGTCAATTAAACGTCAAAATATTTCCCCAACTTACTTATCCATCTAGTAACATTTAAAATGGGATACTGAAAGCATGTAAATAGAGAATTTAGCCGGAATTATGCACAAATGACGTCATCGGTAGGGTGGTTAGATCTCCTGGAACTGGGCCACGGGCCACGGCCACTGATGGCATCCCATGCCATTTACGAAATATGATCAACAAGAGGAACATAGGGTCATAGAAACCATGATTTTCTGATGAAGTCATTTGTGGACGATTCCATTTGCACATTTTAAAAACATGTAAATGAAACATTTTAAACGTTTAAAAAACAAAAATAGAACATTTTGCAAATTTCAAAAAACCTATAAATAGTACATTTTGCACTTTTCAAAAGCATGTAAATAGAACATTTTGCACATTTCAAAACACGAAAACACCTGTAAATAGAACATTTTGCAATTTTCAAAAGCATGTAAATAGAACATTTTGCACATTTCAAAAAACCTATAAATAGTACATTTTGCACTTTTCAAAAGCATGTAAATAGAACATTTTGCACATTTCAAAACACGAAAACACCTGTAAATAGAACATTTTGCAATTTTCAAAAGCATGTAAATAGAACATTTTGCACATTTCAAAACACGAAAACACCTGTAAACAGAACATTTTGCAATTTTCAAAAGCATGTAAATAGAACATTTTGCAATTTTCAAAAGCATGTAAATAGAACTTTTTGCAATTTTCAAAAGCATGTAAACAGAACATTTTGCACACTTCAAAACACCTGTAAATAGAACATTTTGCACTTTTCAAAAGCATGCAAATAGAACATTTTGCACATTTCAAAAAACCTGTAGATTGAACATTTTGCACTTTTCAAAAGCATATAAAATGTAAATTTGCACTTTTAAAAAACTCGTACTTAGCATTTTAGGCATCTTTTACATTTATTCCTTTTTTACATAGCTTAGTTTAATAACAAATTTTCTCAGGACATTTTTCTCTTGAATTTTGTTGTATTTTAATTTGACCAACCGAATGAAGGCATCCCCCTCGTGTTTCTCTACACGACGCTCGTCTTCATCACCCACAACAACATTGTGCTCGGCTACTCGGGCGTCTACGTGATCACACAGCTCGTGGAGACGGAGCCCGACACCTGCACTCCAAAGATGAAAAAGTACTCCACCTGCATCCCTTACCGAGACATTCAACCCAATTCAAACACTAACAAGGGACTCAACGGCCGCGTTTTGTCCGACACCACTCACTTGTCTTCAGATCTTTATTTCCGGTAAAGTTGTTTTTTATTTTAAACTTTTAAAACGCAAACTTCTTTCTTTTTCAAAATATTAATTCAATTCTCCTGTAAAACTCACCTAATTGTCGTAAGAGATCGTCCACAAATGACGTCATCAGTAGTGCCAATGGGTGTACTTCGCAGCTGATGACTGTCATGCTAAGGATAGCCATATTTACTCAATCGTCAAGCGGATGATGGCAATAGGGTTATATAGGGTCCGACAAATGCGGATTTTCTGATGACGTCATTTGTGAACGATCCCTAATCGATGTCAAAGGGGTGTGTTTTTTACCAAATTTTTGATAGTATTTTGGGATACCCGCAGCTATTACATTCAAGGAGACAGGTGGAAGAGTGGGAAGTGGTTCTTTTTTTCGGAGCAGGAATGGAGATTTTGCATTGGAATGGCGTTTGTTTTCCTCATCGTTCTAAGTATCGTCTCCAGGAATATTGTGACACACACAGCCAGAGTACACAGTGCTAATTCAACTTATACTTTTACTTTGGGGGCTTCCATCAACAATTACGTTTAGATTTAGGGGGGAGGGGAAAATGGGAAACGATCTATGCAAACTTCGTATAATGCAGTGGAAGTGCTAAACTAGGGGTGGGAGTGGCTAAACAAAATATTTTTATTTTTCCTAAACGTCATTGATGGGCGATCCCTTATTCCAATCTTTTTTTGAATCATATAATATTCATAATTAAAAATTATAGCGTAAGTGAAGAATCAAAATGCCCTATTTCCGATTTAAACTACAATTAAAATGAGCGGTGTAAAACTAACTCTAAATGAAATAGATGGTTAAAACGTGTATAACGAGTTTCTAAAAACTCCAAAATTGCCAAAATAATTTACATTTTTTCCAAACATTCAAAATATTCTTTTTGTTTTCAAAAATTGAAACATATTCCATTTACATGTTTTCGAAAAGTTCAAAATATTCTTCTTACACATTTTCGAAAAGTACAAATGTTATATTTACATGTTTTTGAAAATTGCAAAATCATTTATTTCCGATATTTTAATTTTTTGTATGAAGCACATTTTGTTTTTGCATAAAAATAGAGCAAGGGGTCATTTTTAAATTCTTCACTCACAATATGAAAGCGGTTGTCCATAAATGACGTCATCGAAATCTACCGATTTTTGATGGCTCTATGACCCCCCTGTCACCAGCTTATTAGCTACTGCGCAAAGAGCTGTCTTTAGACTTTAACATGGGATAATGTCATCAATATCCAAGTAGATCCATGTACCGCACCCATGACGTCATTTGTGGATGATCCAAAACTAATACTTTGAATTTTGATTTGTTTATGGACACAGATGATAATGTACGGCGCTTGTTTTGTCCCTGTTGTTCTACTGGGAATGTTATTTTTTCAATTATATTGGGAAGGCGGAACCTTTGGCCTTATTTACTATTTCCTCAATATTAAATGGCGGCATTTAGTGAGCATAGAGGTAATTATTTTTTTAATAACCAGTAAAGTGGCCTGTCCTACGGACGGCATGTAGCTATCTGTACAATTTAATGTAAACAGAATTTATTAAATATAAATCTAATGTGTCAATTATTATTCCTTCTATTGTGAATTTTATTTACAAATAAAAATCAGAAAGGAAGTATTAATTTTGAAACAACAAAAATGAACTTTGACTTGAATTTTAGTTTTGGGTGGAAGCTTGGAGTTTAGCCTTTTTTAGTTGTCTCCCAGGATACGGTCTCATCTCATCCTTTGCAACGTACAAAGCGAGTGCGCGAGGGTTTTACTATGTGAGCTGGGTCATTTGTGGCGCAGCCATCTTTTTTGCTGGGCTCTCCTTTGCTCTGACTGCATCTGAATTAGGCATCTTGGAAAAGGTGTCGAGCATTAAGAGTTACTACAGTGTGATGGCCGAGAGTGAGTAAAATAGAAATTATATAATTCAATATTTTAATTAGCTATTTCCAATAATTAGCGTATCTTAATTGTATCTTAAACAGTTCATATTTCTGAAGCATTAGTTTGAGCCTAATATTTTCAACATTTTACTACCTTTTCTTAGTAGTATTCCTCATTTAATGCAAATTTATTGGTCTGTCTTAATTGTATCTTAAACAGATTATATTTGTGAAGCATTTTAACCGAACATTAATAAACCAACTTACGAATTTATTTTAGGGACAAGTCTCAGTTACGTGGTTCTATCCAACGTACTTATGAAAATCCCGACGAAATGGCCTTCAGTTTTATTCTTTGCGTACATTAGTATTTTTGGAGTTTGGACTCAAGTGAGTTCCCCCACACAAATTAGTAATTATTATATTATACTTTATTTTTTTTTATATTAAAGATAAAATTATTTTTTTTAAATTATTTTGAAAAGCTCGGTATATTTTTAGAATTAGAAAATCTCATTGTCAGTTTAAAATTTGAATTGTGATTTTTGAAATGACAGATTGTGGCGACAGAAGTGAGTATAGGATATTTGATTCAGTTCTGTCGGGAGTCTGTGCCGATTTTAAAAGTGACAGTTGCGAGTCGCGTGTACGTAGCTTTAGGAATTATATTTTTTGAAATGTGCTTGATGACTGGCTATGGCTCCGCGGTAATTTTTAAATCCTTTTACCCAATGCCAACTCTATTTTTATTGATTTTTACATACGCCCAACGTAGACCTAATAATTGACATTAATTGATTTTGTTTGTGTTTGTCGTCCATTTTTTGGGCATAGGCTGGGCCGTTCATGTTTCAAGCACATTTCATCTTTGGAGGATCGTGGATAGTTTGTGTCTTGAGTTTTATTCGGATTTATTCCGCCACTCGTGTCTATGGTTTTGACATCTTCCTCATTAAAGTTGAGTTACTGTTGGACAGGTCCCCACCCAAGTTATTTCGCATTCAAGTCCGCTACATCCTTCTCCCCGTTCTAATAGTAAGAATTTTACTCGCATTATTCTTTAAATGTAAATTACCAGAGAGTTATGACCTTCCAAATCACATGAAAGTGCAATTTGTGAGTGAAGTATCAAAATGAACTATGTATTAAAATAATTTAATTTAATTTTCAATTTAATTTAATGTTTACTGTGTATAAATGGCAAGAGTAATAGTGACGCCAGTTGTAAATAAATATTTACTTTCTCTCTTAATATGTCAAATAGACTGCATGAGAAAGGTGCTAAATATTCTCTATGCATGTTTTTGAAAAGTGTAAAGTCTTCTATGTACAATGTTTTGAATTTGAAAAGTGCAAAATTTTCTATTTACATGTTTTTTTAAATTGCAAAATTTTCTATGAACATGTTTTTAAAAAGTGTAAAATGTTTTATTTCCATGTTTTTGAAAAGTGTAAAATATTCTATTTACATGTTTTTGAAAGGTGCAGAATTTTCTATTTATACGTTTTTGAAAAGTGGGAAATATTCTAATTCCATTTTTTGAAAAGTGTAATATGTTCTAATTCCATGTTTTTGGAAAGGCGCAAAATGTTCTAATTCCAAGTTTTTGAAAAGTGTAAAATGTTCTAATTCCATGTTTTTGAAAAGTGTAAAATGTTCTAATTCCAAGTTTTTGAAAGGTGTAAAATGTTCTAATTCCAAGTTTTTGAAAAGTGTAAAATGTTCTAATTCCATGTTTTTGAAAAGTGTAAAATGTTCTAATTCCAAGTTTTTGAAAGGTGTAAAATGTTCTAATTCCATGTTTTTGAAAAGGTGCAAAATGTTCTAATTCCATGTTTTTGAAAAGGTGCAAAATGTTCTAATTCCATGTTTTTGAAAATTGCAAATTGTTCTATTTGCATGTTTTTGAAAAGTGTAAAATGTTTTATTTCCATTTTTTTTTAAATTCCAGAATGTTCTATTTACATATTTTTGAAAAATGCACAAGGTTCTATTTAAATGTTGTTGAAAAGGTGCAAAATTTTCTGTTTTACATGTTTTTGAAAAGGACAATATTTTCTATTTACATGTTTTTGAAATTTGCAAATTGTCCTATTTACATGCTTTATATGCTTTAATTATGCTTGATATTGAATTTTTTTTTATAGATAGTGGATTTTTGTTCTGATAAAAAATGGATATGTTGGTTATTTTGACGGGTTGTTCACTGACGACGTGTAGACAGTTTGAGTGGAGGAGAGTAAAAGTCGTACGTTGATAAATAAGGAATTAATTAATTATAAATTATAGTTTGGATTTTTTGCAGCTGGGGCTCATTCCAATGACAGTCTATCTTTTCGCATTCAATCTCTACAACGCACGTCCCAAGAGCCCCATGGAAAAGCCACCCACAGGCTTCATTATTTACGGCTGGACTTTGAACCTCATTCCTCTACTGCTCATCCTCGTCTATTTCATACGAGAGAGAAATCGCAGTCAGGTGAGTACTTCTGATCCTTATTTCAGATTTGGCGGGAAATTCAAATGTGTCAATTTTTCAACCAAATTCCTATCTTATTCCTAAAAAGGTTTTCCCCATGGAGGATGCTTTTTCAGAGATGCTTCATGCGAACCATGGGAACCGACACTCAAAAAAGCGTTTAGGTCAGAATACAGATTGGCTTCAACGTCGGAGAAAAGCCATATTTTGGAATGCGGATAGTGCAGCAGAGACAATGTAAAGGAATTCAAAATTTAACAAACTTCAAAGCTAAATTTAATTATAATGCCCCTCTTTTGACCATACAAAACTTATAATCGTAAAAGTTTATTTTGTTTTCTCGAAATTTTTAAATGGATACTTTTTGGCAATCAAATTGTAGAACATCAGCTGACCTCGCAATTGACCCAGCTGACCTTCAAGAGGAACTCCGGTCGTACGCCATCATCCAGTCCAGTCAGAGGGAAGAGTTCAATAAACTGAGGAGCCGGAAACAAGCGCAACTTAATTGGAAGAAAAGTTACAGAAATCAAATGGTGAAGGGATAAAGCAGAGTTGAACAACTATAAGGGATCGTCCATAACTAATGTCATGGATGTGGTCAATAGGTCTCCTCTAATTCTAATACTGCCGACATCCTATGTTAAACCACCTATAGTCATTTACGCAGGGCAATGGGACAGGTCCCAAAAGCCTTTAGACATTGAAACCTAGTCATTTACCCAATGGTTGAAAGCTGATAACTGGGGATCATAAAAATGATGGCTTTTTGATAACGTCATTTGTGGTCGATCCCAAGTTACACATTTCAAAAACATGGAAAATAAAACATTCTATACGTTTTAAAAACATGCAAATAAAACATTTTGCACTTAAAAAAAAACAAGTAAATAGAACAATTTGCACTTTTCAAAAACATAAAAATAAATTATTTTACACTTTTCAAAAACAAGTAAATAGAACAATTTGCACTTTTCAAAAACATGCAAATAGAACAATTTGCAATTTTCAAAAACATAAAAATAAAGCATTTTACACTTTTCAAAAACAAGTAAATAGAACAATTTGCACTTTTCAAAAACATGCAAATAGAACAATTTGCGCTTTTCAAAAACATGGAAATAAAACATTTTACACTTTTCAAAAACAAGTAAATGGAACAATTTGCACTTTTCAAAAACATGGAAATAAAACATTTTACACTTTTCAAAAACAAGTAAATGGAACAATTTGCACTTTTCAAAAACATGCAAATAGAACAATTTGCAATTTTCAAAAACATAAAAATAAAGCATTTTACACTTTTCAAAAACAAGTAAATAGAACAATTTGCACTTTTCAAAAACATGCAAATAGAACAATTTGCAATTTTCAAAAACATAAAAATAAAGCATTTTACACTTTTCAAAAACAAGTAAATAGAACAATTTGCACTTTTCAAAAACATGCAAATAGAACAATTTGCGCTTTTCAAAAACATGGAAATAAAACATTTTACACTTTTCAAAAACAAGTAAATGGAACAATTTGCACTTTTCAAAAACATGGAAATAAAACATTTTACACTTTTCAAAAACAAGTAAATGGAACAATTTGCACTTTTCAAAAACATGCAAATAGAACAATTTGCAATTTTCAAAAACATAAAAATAAAGCATTTTACACTTTTCAAAAACAAGTAAATAGAACAATTTGCACTTTTCAAAAACATGCAAATAGAACAATTTGCAATTTTCAAAAACATAAAAATAAAGCATTTTACACTTTTCAAAAACAAGTAAATAGAACAATTTGCACTTTTCAAAAACATGCAAATAGAACAATTTGCGCTTTTCAAAAACATGGAAATAAAACATTTTACACTTTTCAAAAACAAGTAAATGGAACAATTTGCACTTTTCAAAAACATGGAAATAAAACATTTTACACTTTTCAAAAACAAGTAAATGGAACAATTTGCACTTTTTAAAAACATGGAAATAAAACATTTTACACTTTTCAAAAACAAGTAAATAGAGCGTTTTGCACATTTAAATGATAAAGCTGATGACAGGATCCTAGATTGTAAATACTTCAATGACATCATTAATTAACGACCCCTTAAGAGCAAGCCTTATTTTTGTTCATTTTTTGAACTATATTATAAGAAATATCAGCTCAAATATTAAAATCAAAATCACCGCAATATTTAGAAGATAAATTATGTTTTTTTTTGGAAATTTTGTCGCACGATAGGTGGCTCGGCGCCAGGTACGAACGTGGTCAGCAGCTGTAAATTATTTCGTGAAATACCGAACAGAGGAAATCATCCGAAAAGATGCAGAATATTTAAACAAGTTAGTTCGGAATTACAGTGTGGAGACAGTTTTCGTTTTGGCAGCGATGGAGGATGTTGAAAAGAACGGTGGTGGACTGCCGACGGAGTATCAGCTCCTGGATAAGTTGCTCTTGGGCCAAGGGCGCGTTCGCAGTACAGTCGCCACCAGGGAACCGTCCAGGTTCGACATGATCAAACGACTCACCACCGTCCCCATCTCTCAAGAAACTATCACGAGCATTTATGCGAGTCGCATGAAGGAGCTGTTAGGTGATTACCTTCTTTTTTTTATAAATCTCATTACATAATTATTTTAGTGTCATTTCAGTTCCGTCCGTTGGACGGGCCGCTGTACTCGGCTGTACTTGCATGCAGCAAAAACCCATAATAAAACCACAAATCCCAAAAGGCAATATTTCAAAAAGAAATTTTCAATTTTTCACTTGCTTATAATTTTAAAATTTTACAATTTTTAAAACTATTATTTTGAGGAAAATTCGAATTCCACAAACAAATTCAATAAAAATGGCAAATTGCATATCTTTATGAAACATTTTAAAAATACCAAAAGAATATTCCAAAAATAGTTTACTATATAGAAAACCACAATTTGGAAAACTTATTTTTTCACATATTTTACCAGATCACCAGATATTATCAAACTTAAAACACATTAATGTTGTTGGGTACAAAAATCGAATTACATTTAAAATAAAACAGCTCAACTTGAATTTGTAAATTATACTATGTAGACACATTTTAATTAGAATGTGGGAAATACAACTAAATTTTGATTTTGTAGAGAAGGGGCAACAAAATGTACATTATTGACAATATTACAAACAGGAAATATAGGAAAATACGCTATATGTAAACGTTTTTTTTAATGTAAAACATTTTATTTACACCTTTTTTAAATTTCAAAATAATCCATTTACACTTTTTTAAATTGCAAAATATGCTATTTACACTTTTTTTTAAATTGCAAAATATGCTATTTACACTTTTTTAAAATTGGAAAATACGCTATTTCCACTTTTCTAAATTGCAAAATATGCTATTTACTCCTTATGGAAAGTGCAAACTACAATTTGTACGCAATTTAAAAAAAGCAAACTATTCTATCTACGCATTTTAAAGGGACAAAAAACGATACCTTTGCTTATACAAGATTTATTGGCACAAATGACAAAAGAGTTATTTCCAAAAAGTTCTAACTGGTTGGCTATGGAATTATCACATATAAAATTGTCAACACCTGTATTTAATTAAATAGGGAGGCCATACTCTACGCTACTGAGGCAGGACGACAAGGCGTGCAGGGCCTACGTGGAAAAGAGTATTTTCCAAGACGACGAAGAAAGCCAAGACTCCCTCTTGTCACTGAGGAGTCGAAGTTTCGAAGCAAGGCGCGAGCCGGAAGTAATCGAGTACTCAGTCAAGTACAAGATAGGCTCACGGAAGGAGCGCATCCTCCACATGCTCGTGGTGGAGGGGAAGTCTCACTCCCTCCTCTCCAAACTCCCCATCCCGCCCCCAGTCCTCGTCCACATGAGTTTAAAAACCGTGTCACATCTTCCAAAGAAGGACAAATTCCAAGCAATTGCCTCCCACACCCTCGCCCATCTCCACAAATACGAAAATATTAAAGAATGGACAATTCCGCCGGAGAATCGTGGAGGGAGGGAAGATCCTCCTGCTCCTGGTCAACATTCAACAAAAACCACAACCACCGCCCCAACAACATCCGCCTCAACAACAACCACCACAACAAGAATTCTCCAACTTTTTAAAAAGTTCGCTTCCGACATCGGTATTGGTGGTAACCAGGAGCTTTCCCCTGGCGACGATGGCGACGATGGCCTCAGTGACATTTCTGAAAGGAACCTCACAAAGTACACAGATCTCATAGGAGCCCACAAGGAAAAGCGTTCCCCGGGCCCCTATGAATTCCTACATCCCATGAAAGTCTGCATCGTAGTTCTAGCAGATGAACATGACGAGGCATTAGCAGAATTCCATTCACACTACGTCCAGCCTCTTGAACACTCAGCATCCGGCGGCGGCGGCGGCGGCTCCGGCGGCTGGCTCCAAAAACCGACGAGAAGACGAGAAAAAGTGAATCGAACCATTGAGAAAATCCAAAACATTTTGGACGCCACGAAACTGGAGCAAGACTTGGCTTTTGAGCTGGAACCAGGAGAATCCGTGAAGCTCGTGACGATGCGGGAGCAGATGGAGGAGCGCGCTCTGGAAGATCTTCGCGATCACCTGGAACAAACCCCCTCGGACATCGTGTACAAAGGGGACGAGGACGATGACGATGAGGACGGGGAACTAATCTACAAAGACACGTCCATGCACCAAGACTCGGACGAAAACCTGAAGGAAATTATCGCCCAAGATGGAAGCCCGCTCAATTTAAAGATACATTCCTACCATTCCCTTGACGCCGATGCGGATATCGATATCGATTTGAATCGATATTGGACCAATAACAAACAAATCCCACATCGAGATCGACGCCACAGTAGCAGTGATCTGGGTTCTTTTTCGGGACCAAACCACGACGATCCAGAGTACTCAAATTTCCAAGAAAATCTCAAACAGTGGAAAGACAAGAAACAAAGACAAAGTCTGCCACAGAATAAGATGAACGACTTGAAGAAAGGAGAGCAGGATCCTCAAAAACTGCTCATGAAAGGACGACACAGTTTCGTATTAATTGCGGACCCCACACCGACGCCTCCCCCATCCCGCAAACCGCCACCGGCACCGGCACCGGATACGGATAAAAGAGCTCCAGTCAAATCGAAACAAGTTTCCATAGAGGAGCATCATCATTCATCGTCGTCGTCTGAATCGGACAGTGACCACCGAGATCCTTACGGCTACAGTGACCAACATCGCCCCAGCTCCTTTCATAGACTCCACAAAAGTAAAAGTGGGAAAAAATTGGCCAAATCACCAACAGCGTCCCTCACAAATCAGTTGAGGAAAGACCCAAGAAAATCAAGTGGGGGTGGGAGCGAGGAATTGGGTTCGAAAATCATTAAATCCAAGAAGAAAGTACCTGAGATTAAACATTCGAAACAGTATCTGGACTTGACTCAGACGACCTCCAGAGATCCTCCAGCTGATCAAGACGGTTCGTTTTTTAGTTTCCAATTTTAATTGCTTCCATTTACAAACTTGCTAAATTTCTACTTCTAATCTTACAGTGGCAGGGCCGGACGAAGGAATTGGTTATAGGGAACATTTGTTTCCATACAAAATCCACCATTTTGATTTTATTCATGGTTTTCTTTGGTGAAGCAAAATGTTGTATTTACATGTTTTTGAAAAGTGCAAAATGTTCTTTTTACTTGATTCAGAAAAGTGCTCAATGTTCTATTTACATATTTTGAGAAAATTGCAAAATTTTTTATTTCCATGTTTTTGAAATGTACAACAATTTTTATTTTGCATGTTTTTGAAAAGTGCAAAATGTTCTTTTTACTTGATTCAGAAAAGTGCTCAATGTTCTATTTACATGTTTTGAGAAAATTGCAAAATTTTTTATTTCCATGTTTTTGAAATGTACAACAATTTTTATTTTGCATGTTTTTGAAAAGTGCAAAATGTTCTTTTTACTTGATTCAGAAAAGTGCTCAATGTTCTATTTACATGTTTTGAGAAAATTGCAAAATTTTTTATTTCCATGTTTTTGAAATGTACCAAAAAATTTATTTTCATGTTTTTGAAAAGTGTCAATATTCTTTTTACATATTTTTTAAAAGTTCAAAATGCCCCATTTACATGTTTTGAGAAAATGCCTGCGCTCGCCGCATTATCCGGCCCTGCACATAGTGCAAATATTTCAAAAATTGGGGCAACGATGCGGTGATATTTGAAATTTGAATGTGTATTACATGATTTTACTTGCTTTTTTGTTTTCAGATTTAAAACATTTCCATTACGATCACGACCACGACCACAATTATCATCATACTTCTATGAAGGAACTGAGACAGAAACATTTGTTGAGCGGACGTACGTTATGAGAACCTATTTAAATTTTTTTTTAGAAAAACACTGTGTATAATATTGCATATGTAATTAATGCATCGTCGCTGATTTTCTATATTTTGTAGGTAAGAATGAGCACTACAACAAAGAGACTAGGTACGCATATAAAAACAGGGACACAGGTGAGTCACGTCAAGCACATATCTTATACGTCAAGTATCCAAATGACCCATATCCAATTTTAGCTAGAATTCTAATTTATATATTTTTAGGATCCAGCAGATATTTTAATTTTTTGTCTATGGTTCATTTTGTTCTTAGATTTTTTAAATTAAAATAATTAAATTATTAAAATAATAATTTATTATTGTGTGTATAGGCAAACTTCTGGAAGTTAAGAAAAAGAAGAATCGATTTATTTTTGCTAACTCAGCCGATAGTATAGGTAAGAAAACAGAGTAAATAACGCGTAAATTAAGAATGCCCATCATTTATCATTTACAATTTTCAAATTTTGAATTTAGTAGGGTTTTGCCTAATGGTGATCGGTTCCCTAGTGGTGATCAGTAGGCGCCTTGTCGTAGACTATACTGCTTTTAAAAACATGTGCTATAGTGAGCATAGGCAGTTGAGGTTGTACGTTGTAAGCTACACAGATTTTTAAAGGCAGTTGCATTTGAATGGTGCCTACTGATCACCATTAGGGAAACCCGACTACAACTAATTTTCGAAATTTGTATTAAATGACTTTTTTTTTCTCGTCTATAGGATCCAATGATCGAGATGTGCATGGCCATGGGCATGGCTCTTGATACATGACACAGACACACACACAAGGATTAAAAAATAAACCATTTAATATCCTATATTTGAGGCGGCCATTTTTCTTTTAGTAAAGTAGTCGAAATAATGTTTTTTTTTCAATTATTCCAAAAACTGGTTGACATTAATTACATTACTGTTTGTGTGCCTTATTTATTTAAATCATTAAATCAAGTGCGTATACCCAATTAGTAATAAAAGAATCACAAATTATTTTAATGTGTAGTATTTAATTTATGTAGCTTAAATATGTACTTGGTTTATACAAAAAAAATTGCTTGTGTAAATAAATTAGGGATCGTCCATAAATGATGTCACGGCTATGGTCAATAATGGGTCGACTTTTTTTAGATATTGACGACGTCCCATATTAAATATAGCCACTTGCGACCTAGTTATGCTGGTTACAATTTCAGGGGATGGGGGATCATAGGGTCCTAAAAATCGAGATTATTTGATGACATCATTCATGGATGACCCCTTACTAAAATGGTCACAGTCATTTTTTGGAGTGAACACATACGTATAGTTGTAAACATATTATTGAAATTGACGTAATTACTACAAAATCTGAAAATCATCTCTGTACAAAATTACATTATACTCAAAGTACTTACATAATTATATAAGTAAAGTAACAGTCACGTCTTACGCAGTATATCTGGCATGAGCAGATTGTAATAGTTAATTACTATGCAATTATACAATACTGTACAGGATTAAAAAATAAAATGAATAACACACATGTGTTATTGTAGAAAATAGCTGGTTAAAAAATCATTAAAAGCTCCTTTTTTGTAAAATTAATTTTAAAGTCCGTTTTTTCAGCGGAATTTGTTTTGCTTTGTTGAATACAAAAGTCGTTAGTAATCTGAAGATTCGTACAAAAGTCTCTTCTTCTCCCGTCGTTTCTGTCTCACCCTCGAGACTTGTTGAGCGGAAGTGTCACAAGTCCCATTCTGGTAATTATTGTCTTTTTCAGGCTCCTCCTGAATCGGGGATTTCCGCTGACTCAACTTCTGCTCCAACTCCTCCCCTCCGAATTCGAATGTCTCTTTATTGCAACTCTCAACTCCTGTATTTTCCTTCCCCTTGTCGGGTTTTCTCCCATTTTTTTTACCCGCATCCGGATCATCTTCGTCATCGTTGAGGAGGATGTGAGCCTCGGCGTCAAAATCCGAGTGTCGATGATGATGATTGTAAGTTTTGGACGAGGTCCAGATTGTGTCTCCTGCGTAGGGTGTTGGGAGGTCCGCGTCGCTCTTTGTTTTGTGGGAGTTGTTCGTCTTCGAAGGACTTTGTTGTTGGTGAGGGATTTTGGTGGATAAACTTGAGTTGTTGGAGATTTTCGCTTTTGGTTCACCACCCTTTGACCCTTTCGATGTTGTTGAAGAAACTTTTTTACTGGACGAAAATATTTCGTCGATGATTTCTCGGTCTCGGTCCTTTTCTCGGTCCCCTCCGAATTCTTTGGGTGTGGATGAGCGGGGTATGTTTGAAGAGGGTCTTTCAGGGAGGCCTCCATTTTGCTTTGGCTGAGCCTGCTTCGAAATAATTTCTTGTTGTTGTTGTTGTTGTTGTTGTTGTTGTTGTTGTTGTTGTTGTTGTTGTGATGCTGGATTTTGATTTGTAATGTGCAGTTGTGGTTGTGGACGTGGTCGTCTGGCTGCCGTGGCCTTCAAAGCCGAATCCAGTTTCTTGACAATCATCATGAATTTCTCGGTTGAATCTCCTCGCCCGAAATTCCCGCCTCCGAATCCGGTTCCGGTTCCGGTTCCGGTTCCGGTTCCGGAGGCTGGAAGTTGATCGTCGTCGTCATGATCCTGATCCTCAGATGCTCCGTGCGTCTGCTGCCCATCCCCATCGAAGGACTGCTGCGAGAATTCGACGCTACTTTTCGAGGATAAAGTAGTAAATTTGGAAATGGTTTGAAGTCGGAGTTTTCGTGGAGGTTTCGGGGGGACGTGGGTGTAGAGGATAATGGGACTCGGCTCACTGATAGTCGACGCGAGACCGATGACGACGTAGTGATCGTGGGGATGGTAGTCCACTGACGTCACGGTGCAATTCCGATGATTTTCTGGCGTGAGGAATTGGAGAATGGAGCCCGTGTCCGCATCCCAAATACAGAGCGTCGCGTCCTCACTCCCACTCAGAATTATGTTTCCACACGGACTGAAGCAACTCTCCACTTGGAGCCTGGAGGGGTGGACAAATATATCAGAGTTACAGGGCAATTAAAATCATAGATAATAAAGGTTTGCCCTAATGGTGATCGGTATCGGTTCCCTAATGGTGACCAGTAGGCGGTCAATAATACTCCCTTTGAAAACATGCGCTACTGAGTATTGGCAGTTGAGATTATAAGCTACGCGGATTTTTAAAGGCAGTAGTATTTGAACGGCGGCTACGATCACCCTTAGGGCAAACCCTACTATGTACTTATTTTTAAGGTTTTTAATTAAATTGCATACTTATAGGAACCAGGTTAATTAAAGCGATATAACGTGGGTGAAGAATCAGAATAATCCATATCCATTTTCAGCTAAAAATAAAATCCACTATCTACAAACAAGTTTTTAAGTATTGATCTTAAAACCTTGCAAATCTCATATTCTCTTTCCAAAAAAGTAAGAAGAACATTTTGCAATTTTTAAAACTGTAAAAAGAACCTTTTGTAAGTTTTAAAAATGTGTAAAAAGAATATTTTGCAATTTTTAAAAATATGTAAAAAGAACATTTTGCAATTTTCAAAACAGTAAAAAGAACATTTTGCAATTTTTAAAACTGTAAAAAGAACCTTTTGTAAGTTTTTAAAATGTGTAAAAAGAATATTTTGCAATTTTTAAAAATATGTAAAAAGAACATTTTGCAATTTTCAAAACTGTAAAAAAATCATTTTGCCTTTTTTAAAATTGTAAAAATAACATTTTGCAATTTTCAAAAACATGCAAATAGAATACTTTGCACTTTTCTAAAACTCGTAGCTATGCTTTTTAATCATCTAGCTATTTTATTGCATGTTTTTTGACATAGCTCGTTTTAATTCTAGCTGAATTTGGAGATAAGCGAATGTGCCATTTTGGTACTTCACTCAGGATATCTTACTTGTCGTTGACAAGACCATTGAAAGTGTGGAGAACGAGGAACGTTGGAAGGTCGACCATTTTGATGCAGCTGTTTCTCACGTGAACCAGCAGTCGGTTGCCGTTCGGGTGAATGGCCAAGTTGTTAATTGGGCGCTTCCCAGATTCTCGAAATTGAATTTCGCTGCAAAAAAAATGCAGGTGAGACATTTTAAGGAAAATGTAAAAACGTAATTTAATGGAAACCTTTTTAATAGCGGCCTAACCATTAAACTACATAGAAAGATCTAGTGATGTTAAATTAATTATGTAGTTTTTAATTAACGCAAAATTACCGTTCCACCTTCCAGGATTTTTTCTTGCCAGGTGAGCGCGTCGTCCATTCAAAAACAGTTCCAGCGCCGTCCCCACTGTACAGGTGGTTTCCAATGCTGTCAAAAACCATGCAGTTGATGAAGCTGTCGTGCTTGTCTAGCTGCAAATAAAAATACAGTTAAAACAGAATTTAAACAGTGTAACAAAATAAATTAAAACAAAACGAATAAACAAAACAAAATGAAATAATAAATCAATAATTTTTTTCTTTTAAAAAACATGTAGACAGAAAATTTTGCACTTTGAAAAATTTGTAAATAAACCGTTTTGCACTTTTCAAAAATGTGTAAATTCAACATTTTACACTTTTCAAAACCATACAACTAAAAAAATTTGCACTTTTCAAAACCATGCAAATAAAGAGTTCTACACTTTTCAAAAACATGCAAATAAACAATTTTGAACTTTTTAAAAACAAGAAAATAAAGCATTTTCCCCTTTTTGCAAAACATGAAAATAGTACATTTTGCGTATTTTGCAAAAGCAGGAAGTTTATGCATTAAATGAATTAAATCCCAACAATTCAAAAAGCAACTTACTAAACCGATGGGCACACTTTCAATCTCAACATTGATCAAGTTTGCGCGGGACGGGGAGGACTTTTGCAAATCCCAAATCCTGATGACGTAGTCAAAACAACCCGTGAAAATTAGATTTGGTTTTGTGGGGTGGATTTTGACACAGTAGACGAAGGATGGGTGGAGTAATTTCTGTTCCAAAACAAAAACAACATGCAACATTATGCTTCCAATACAACAATCATAGCTACTTGATAATCTTAATACGCATGAAGTTTAAAGAAGGAAATTATTTAATTTAAAAAGGAATAGTCCGCCTACTTTAATTAATTTGGGAGCTTCACCAGGTCCACGAATTTCCCAGACAGTGCAAGTTGTGTCAGCGGAAGCAGATGCTAAATAGTAGGACTTTGGAACGGCGACATTTCTCATTTCTAAAATTTTCCAGTCCAAATCATAAATGATGCCGTGATGACATCGAATGTTACTCAGAAGTTTGCCCGATGGGATCTTAAAACAAGAGAACAAGAAACAAAATGAGAGTTATTTCAGATTAGGGATCGTACACAAATGACGTCATCAGTAGGGTAAATGGGTCTACTTGGGTTCTGATGATGCGATATCCAATGTTAAAGATTGTCATTTGCATACTAGTTAAGCTGTTAATAGGGTCACCAAATTGATGATTTTTTGAGGACGTCATTTGTGGACGATTCCATTTGCACATTTCAAAAAGCATGTTAATAGAACATTTTGCATGTTTAAAAAACATGTAAATGGAATATTTTGGACATTTTAAAAACATGTAAATGAAATATTTTGGACATTTTAAAAACATGTACATGGAACATTTTGCACGTTTACGAAACATGTAAATGAAACCTTCTGCACGTTTCAAATACAAGTAAATAGAAGAGGGGTCAAGTCATGGGCTCATCAAAATGATGCTTTTTTGGTAACGTCATTTATGGACGACCCCTTGCGATTAACGATTTGAAAAAATAAATTTGAACTGTTTAATTTGAATTTGATCGATTTTGGCTGGAAATTTGGAATGAATCTCACCTCAAAGACGAGAACAGTGTGGAACTCATCAGTGTCGAGTCCAGCAGCTAATTTCAATCCGCAAGGACTAAATTTGACACACTGAACATTTCCGGAAATTGTTAAATTCAAAGACTCTATTTGAGAAATTGGAAGTGTGATGAAAATTTTATTTGGAACTTTGCAACTCTGCCCTTCCATCCGACTCCATTGTGGCATACTAATGTCCGTTTTCCCTGATTTTCTTTTCAGCTGTACAACAATCAAACAAATTTTATTCAAAATTTTAGAACAAATTCGAAACACGCAGCAGTATCGATAACTAAAACGAAAACGCCAAACGTCCGATACGATATAGTAGGGTTCCCATAGTGGTGATCACTGCCCTAATGGGGATCAGTAGCCGCCGTTCAAATTCTACTGCTTTTAAAAATCTGTCTGGCTAATATTGTTATAGCTTATAATCTCAGCTGTATACAGTCAGTCACACATATTATTAAATCCAGTAGTATTTGAACAGCGGCTACTGATCACCACTAGGGAAGTGATCACCATTAGGCGCGTCTCTACTACGTAATTTTTAAAGCGAATAAAGCACATGTTTAGTCTTGTAAAATCTTTCGATTTCATTAAAAATCTCTTGTAAATTTGTTTTCGTATATTGAGTTTTATGAATTTTAATAATAATTTTAGACAAATTAATACTTGCCACAATAAACGATAATCTTTGAATATGGCGTAAATTCAGTTGCATGATACATTTTTAAAAGGAATATTGTGAGTGAAGAATCAATACGGCCCATTTCCAATTTAAGCTAGAACTAAAATAAGTTGTGTCAAAACAGTTTAAAATGGGATAGAAGCATAATTTGTTATTTACGAGCATTTTATAAACGTTCAAAATATTCTACATACGTATTTTTAAAAAATACAAAATGTTCTATATACATGTTTTTCAAAAGTGCAAAATGTTCTATTTACATTATGATTTTGAAAAGTTCAAAATGCTGTATTTCAATTTTTTTTGAAAGGTGCAAAATGTTCCATTTACACGTTTTTGAAAAGTGCAAAATTTTTTATTTGCATGCTTTTCAAAAGTGCAAAATGTTCTACTTACTTTTGATTTTTAGAAATGTGAAAAATTCTTTATTTGGATGTTTTTGAAATGTGCGAAATTTATGTTCTATACATTTGAATGTTTTTAGTATAATTTTAAATTCTTTTGCAGAAAGTGTAGTTTATCTATAGATACAAAAATAAAATATGTGTCATTTTGATTCTTCACGCACTACAATTAAATGCGCATAATTCCTTTGTTGTAATCTAAATATTAAATGCCATATTTTAAAGGCTACACGAACCTCTTCGGATGAATCTCGTTTCTTGACAGATTTGGGTGATTTTAATTGGCTGTCAAGGATGGCTTGAGCTAAATGGTCTTTTCGCATTGTGAGGAGCGTCCTGAGGCTGGTGGACGTCTTGGCCGGAGGCACGATCCCTTTCACTGTCACGTACAGCGTCGCATTTAATTTTCGTCTCCGATTCAGTTTCCACCATTGGTACACCTATTCAAATTTAAATATTGTTCAGATTTTCAGATTTTGAAGTTTTGCGCTCTTCTTCCACAAAATATTTTAAATTTTGACGTACCTTCATATAGCTCAATTTCCCATTAAGATTAAAAGGTTACATATGTGACTACTGTACCTCTAAACCACCTCCTCGGATGTACTTGGACGGCAACTGCTCTGGTTTGTAAAGCTGGAGCCGCACTTTTCTATTCACATTTCTAACGCGATTCGCTCCTATGAGCTTTAAAAATCCCCAAGCAACTTTGTACCAGCCTTCTTCCGAACCTGCGTAGTTTAAAACGAGAAGATAGTGTAACACAGTAATTTAACTTGAATACTTGAAGAAATTCCTTCCTTATTTCTACCTTCTCTCGTATAGTAGGGTTTTTCCAAAGGGTTATCGGCTCCCTAATGGTGATCAGTAGCCGCCGTTTAAATGCTACTACCTTTGAAAATCAGTGTAGCGTATGGTCACAACTGCACATACTCCGATCACATTTTTTAAAGGCAGTAGTATTTGAAAAGCGCCTACTGATCATCATTAGGGAACCGATCACCATTAGGGAACCGATCACCATTAGGGTCCTAATACATAACTTATAAATCTTTTCAAATTCGTTTAGCAAACAGACCTCCGCTCCTGAGAGAAGAGTCCAAGCGACCCATTCCCAATTTAAGCAAGAATTAAAACGAGCTATCTCAAAAACCATATGTTAAATGAGATAGATGCGTAAAATGTTAATTACCAGTTTTTTGAGAGCGCTAAATGTTCTATTTACTTATTTTTGAAAAGTGCTAAAAATTTTCTATTTGCATGATGATTTTGAAATGTGTAAAACGCTTTGTTCACATGTTTTTGTAATGTGCAAAATGTTTAATTTACATGTTTACGAAAAGCGCCAAATGTTTTAATTACACATTTTTTTAAAAGTGCAAAAAATTCTATTTTCACGTTTTTTAAAAGTTCAAATTGCTGCATTTGAATGTTTTTGAAAAGCGCAAAATATTTTTGTGACGTTTTTAGGATCAAAGTATTTTAATTTAATGTTTTGTGCAGTACTTTTTAATAATAAAAAGAACCTAATTACACCGGTGGAAATTTGAAATTTTATATTTGGGGGGGAAATTCAAAAAATGCGCTATTTAAAAAAAACTAGCTAAAGAACTAAGAATTAATTATTAGTTAAAATATTGCAAGTTTAAAAATTCAAAACGCAAGTCTAAAAAATGGAAAAATATTCATAATTCTTACCATGATAATCATTAAAAATCCTGGATGTTTTTTGTAGACCATGAACAGGGAGGAAATCCATGATTTCAAAAAATAGAATGGCCATCGAGTCTGGATGGACGATGGAGGTGAAGGGTTCTTCAAACAGAAGCAGTTCATTCCAATTCGGGGCAAAGGTGGGCAAGTAGTAGCTTAATTTACAGGGCTGTGTCATGATCGGAAGGACGGACTCCGGGGTTATTTTCGGGGGTGATGATGATGACGAGCCCATCTGCTGTGATTTGTAAGAGGCGTTCAAGTTCCTTTTATTCAGTTTAGGTTTTCTCGCTGATGGCTCCACGTGGTCCTCCCGCTCTTTTTTTGATTTCTTGGATTTGGAAGAAGACTGCTGAGGGGAGGAAAAGTGTAGAGATGTGGAACCGTGACCGTGACCGTGACCATGTGATGGGCTGGATGTGAGAATCGAGTGTTTGACCAAGCAGCTTCCGTCCTCATTCAAGATCGTAACCTTCACGACGGGATGAACAATGTTCGGGTCCATGGGGAGGAGGTCACAGGAGTGGACGGTGACGCCGAAATATTTATCAAGACCCCCATCCAGCTTCTCAGCCCGTCGTCTCTCCCGTTTTGAAGGGGAGGATATTGCGGGGGTTGCAGTGCCAGTGCCAGTACCAGTACCAGTGCCAGACGGGGACAGTTGACCTTCATCCTGACCTTCCTGCCCCTGATTGTCCTCATGATTGTGACCTGTCTCTTTGTTATGTCTACTTTTCCGCTTTGTCCCAGCGGGTGCTGCTGTTGGGGACGAGTAGGTTCTGAGTCGCTCGATTTCACTCTCGTCATCCCCCCGGACGAGTGCTCTCGTCCGGGTGTCGAAGGCTGACGTGGACGTCTCCGTTAATTTAGTGTACCTGTCTTTAAACTTGGTCGTTGTTGCGTTTGAATTTTTGGTTGTTCTGGCTTTGGACAGTGGAGAGGAGAGGAGTTGAACATTTTCGTGAGATGAGGACTGGCGATCGGACGGGTCCAATGTTTCAATGTCAATCCGTGTGTCTGGCTTGTGACCTTGTTGTTGGTGACTGGTTTTCATCATTTTGGTTTTATTCTTTCCTAGGTTTGAGCTTGTGGGGGACTGACCTTGACCTGACCTGGGCCGACGATCCCGATTATTATTTGTAGCTCTGTCCTGAGCCATTTCTGTTTTCTTAGTTCGAGCTGAGGTGGAGGCTGACACGAGGGTTTGTGCTGCTTTTTTCCATTTTGTTACAAAATTTTCTGAAGTGGATTTGGATTTTGTTTTTACTTTAGGCGAAGGAGAATTATTGGCATTAGTAGTTTCTTCTTTTGAATCGGTTCCATTCTCGTGATCTGAGGTAGAGTTCGTGTCAGCGTCGGCGTCGGGGTGGGAGTGGGAGTGATTACCCGGAACCGAAATCTTATCATCCTTTTTATTATTGTCTTGGTCAGGGTCAGGATGTGGATCCGCATCGGAGTCGTCGTCTTCGTCGTCGTCGTCATCAGAATCAAAGCTTTTAGTTTTGAACAACTTTGATTTGGCTCTCGTCGTCTCTCCCCAGCCTCCTCGACGCTGTCGGTTAATGTCTTTCTTGGTGCGGTTGCTATTATTGTCGGGATCGGGGTTGACGGGCATCTTGACGATGAGATAATCTTCTTTTGTGGGTGGTCCCTGAGCCTCCTCCGCTTTGGATTTATTTGTGTTGTCAGTGCTACCGTCTGACTCTGAAAAAGTGGTGCCTCCTCCTGCTCCTTTACTACTTCGGGGTTTCGGTTTTGGCCTCGGTTTCGGTTTCGGTTTTGGACTCGAACTCAACTCGCCAAGTTTCGTTTCCCTGGATGGGGAGAAGTTTTGGTGGAATGGAGCAAGGTCCTGTTTTTTGCCTCCCCAACTATTCCGCTCCTGCCACGTGTCAAAGTAAATAAAAAACCAATAATGATCAAGTTACTTAACAAATAACGATAAGGCTTAAAAGTAGTACAAACAAATATTTTGATTATTTTTGAATAAACTTTTTATTTTAGTAATATTATTTTGTATTTTCTTACCTGAAGCTCAAAACTTTCCTTATCTTGTTGACTCTGAATTTGATTGTTAGTTTCTGTGCCTTGTGCGTTGTTTGGATTTGGATTTGGATTTGGGAAATTGTGAATGTCCGCCGCTAAGATGTGACGATGAAGAGTGGCTTGATTGTCGTTTTCCGAGTCGGATGAAAAATAAGTCGTCGTCCTGTCTGTTGATGGGATTTGTTTTGCTAGAAGTGTTTCTGACTGGGCTGCTGAGGGTCGTGGACGAATCCCTGGCAATGGAAGTCTCGACTCGTTTCCGTCAAAGTCGTTTTCGTCCTTCACAAAAGCATGATTGTCAAGGCCACTGCTGTGGAGGGAGGCGGAGGAGATGGAAGAGAGAGAGATGACGTCGTCTATGTCATTCTCTTGGGGGTACTTCTTCGTCGATGCGGGGATCTTCACTCTTTCCGTCGTCTTCTTCCCACCACTGTTCGGGATTGTGGATGTTCTTGATCGTGGTTTCGGTTTTGGAGTGGGGCCTAAAACAATGTTAGTGACAAGGGGAAAAGAATGTAGTTTCAATTTGTATTATTTCAAAAATTCAACCGATCGATTTCATTATAAATTATTGCATCTTTGACGAAGTACGCATGCATTTTGGATGCTTCAAATTAATTAATTCAAAATACGTTAAAGGAAAGGTCATGAGTCCCGATTTTCAATTTAAGATTATATTATGCGTTAGATAGACCTATGGTAACAACAGCAGATTCATTTTTCCAGCCGACCACTTGTACCCAGGTCATAGGACATTTATGAAAAACGACCATAGAGGGAACCCCGTGTACGTTTTTAATTTCCTTGCTAAATCCCGTAAGAAAATTTCCTTCTTTAATTTCGCAATAAAATTCGAAAGTAGTCAACAACGATATATATAAAGGAATATAAAACGACTCCGCTAGGATATAAGTCATTTAAATACTTTGGGGTCTTTCATAAATGATGTCATCAAAATACTCCTATTTCTTGGACCCTATGACGCCCCGGTCATCAACTTAACAATAGTGTGTACATGACCATCTTTAACATGGGATGCCATCAGTATCGAAGTGAACCCATTACTCCTACATACCCGTGACGCCATTTTTGGACGATCCCTTCCAGTTCCTACTTTGAACTAACCCATGTTCAGCTTTAGCTAGGATTAAAATTTAAAATGAGCTTTCTCAAAAAACACACGAAATACTAACGAGCAACACGCACCAACGTATCCTCACGGATTTTCCCGCCATATTTTTTTTGAAAAGAGCATCCAAAATAACTTAGATTTGCTTAACAACATGGTGCGCTTCGTGAGTTTTTGTCGATAAAATTATTTTTCGAAAAAACAAAAAAGGCCTTGAATTGTATATGAAATGGTTTTTCCATCCCCATTATTAAATTTTATTCAAAATTTTGAAACTTTTTTTTTTGAAATTTTTGTTAAAAAAATCATTTTTAAGTGTAGGAAACGCAAAAAAACTAAAATTTTAAAAATTTCAAAAATTTCATTTTTTCATAAATTTTAAAGCACGTTATCACAAAAAATTTGAAAAAAACGAAATTTTTAAAATTTTCAAAATTTTAGTTTTTTTGTATTTCTTACACTTTGAAATGATTTTTTGTACAAAAGTTTGAAACAAAAGGTTTCAAAATTTTGAATAAAATTTAATAATGTGGATGAAAAAACCATTACATATACAATTTAAGGTCTTTTTCGTAATTTTATCGACAAAAATTTACGAAGCGCACCATGTTGTTAAGCAAATCTAAGTTATTGTGGATGCTCTTTTCAAAAAAAAATATGGCGGGAAAATCAGCGGGGATACGTTGGTGCGTGTTGCTCGTAAGTGGGATACATACGTAAAATGTTATTATGATTTCTTGAAAAGTGCAAAATGTTCTATTTGCATGCTTTTTGAAAAGGGCAAGCAAACAGACTAGTAGTATATTTATTACAAAATTGAGGGAACAATTACCATGGTGTCAAATAAATATTAATAAATAATTCAATGCTACTAAGAGGCTGATGATACTTTTAGAATACAGTAGCAACAAAAAGTGATATTTAGGCAAAACATTATCCTAATACTAATAGTTAAATCATAATGCTGACTGAAATTTAGATAAGATCGTTGTCTTCATTATTGTCAAGAACAATCTCATCTAACATGTTGGCAACTGTGGGGTCCAAAATGTCAATTTCAGTATGGTTTGTCTTTGAGCTAGCGTTACTTTATTTCACATTTGGCACTTCGAGTAGCTGCGCAACTTCAAATGGAAGCTACTCCTGTTTAGATTTTGAATTTATTCGGGCGTTTAGTGATTGTGATGACAAAATAGGATCGCTTGAGTCAATTGCCCGAAAGAAAACATCATACATTGTGTTTAGTCGACTGGGTTTGCGAGCGTGAAAATTACGATCTGATTTGTACAGCTTGTTACAAGACTCTGCTCCTTCTTCACCAAGCATGCCAAGTGGAAGCGTACTAGCCTTAATAATTTCACATCCATGAACTAATATTTTATGAATGCTTGCTGGAATTTTCTACCAACTGTAATGTTCTAAGTAAGACAAATACAGCTGATCACAATAGGTTTTGAATTTCTCGGGATTAACAGGCAGTTGGGAATTTAATGCTAATAAGACATTTCAAACTTTTTCGATTAATTGAACATTTACGTTTAAAATTCGTGCAAACGTTTTATAATCTTGGAAAGCTCGGCGAGAAGTATTTCCATCGTTACTGGTACCGCTCCCACTTGAGTTTGGAAAGTCCACCCGCAACCCCATTTCTTTCCACAACATTCTTTGAATTTCTGTTTTACGTGACTTAATAATTTCCTTGTCTTCCTTGCTCCGAGCCTGCCACCTTTTGGTTTCCATTTTGTAAGAAGAATGAAGCACCCATTCCATTGCTCTTATGTAGCAATGGAGTGGAGAAATTCCGAACATTAATGAACCCTCTTTTGGTTTAAACTTAGCTGTGCCTAGATTTTCTCTAATGTTAAAATCATTCGGAGTTGATTTGCAGATTGGACAAGATTGTGTGGACTTAGTGTCTGTAAATGTGGCTAAAACTTGACCATCAATGCAGGATAAATAAAAGACTTAAACTTTTACCGAATGTTGTTTGTCTTTGAGTTTAAAGGTGGCTGGTTCTAACTTTTTTATTTGATCATCCAACGACTGTATATCTAACGACTCTAAGTAAGAAATGAGTATATTTGAGGCCAAATTTTTTAACACCGTTTTTTTCAAAAAAATGAAAATTCCGAATTTTTCGAAATCCTGAACTAGCTTTTTAGTATAAAGGCTAAGGGTCACAAAAAACGAAATTTCATCAAAATCGGACAAGAACTGTAGAAGTACAAGGTTCGCAAAATATTAAAATTTGAATTTTTTTAAACTTTGGCGGGCGACTGTGACCAAACAACGCAAAATGCAGTCGAGTTACTTTGGTTCTGTACTATTAAAAAGTAGCTTGATTATATAGAATGGGTGATTTTATAATTTGGGTGTACCACTTGGAGTGGTTCTCTTGTAAGTAAGGTTATAATTTACGCTATTTATAAGCCTTGATAACATTTTTGCTTTTTTGGACTTAATTTAAGCTCACTTTTAACTTTGCTTTACAATACTGTCACCTTCACGGATAATCTAGGGCATTCAATAAGGGATAAATTAGTCAATTTATTCGAACTAACATCAATGTGTCAACCATGCCTGTTTACGGCTACCGACCGGAACAGCAGAACATATCGCAAAAGCCGTTTCGGTCGGTAGCCGATTGAAAAACCGTCGGTTTTCCACCGTCGGCTTTTCGCTTTGTTTCTACATTGAAGGGATCCTCCACAAATGACGTCAAGCGTCGTTTCAATGGTTAAAGGGGCCGTCCATAAATGACGTCAAGGGTCGTTGCAAAAATTAAGGGGCCGTCCATAAATGACGTCAAGGGTCGTTGCAAAAATTGATGGGGTTGTCTCTAAATGACGTCAAGGGTCGTTACAAGAATTGATGGCGCCGTCCATAAATGACGCCAAGGATTGTTGTAAAAATTAAAGGGGTCATCCATAAATGACGTCAGAGGTAGTTGCAAAAGTAATTGGTGTTGTCCATGAATGACGTCTATGGTTGTTCTAAACATTGAAGGGGTTATGCCCAACTGAGGTCCATGTACCTTTTTAATGTTTGGGACGACCATAGACGTCAATTATGAACGACCCCTTTAATTCTTGCAACGATACTTGACGTCATTTATAGACGATCCATTTAATGTCCTAAAAAGACGTCACAGATCAGGTCACAAAGTTAATTTGGAAAGTGATGACATTACATGTTAAATATAATCATTTTCGAAAAAGTGAAGCTGATGAGAGGGTCCTATTATTCCGATTTTTCGATGACGTTATGTAAGGATGATCCAAATTGGATCAGGTTTGAATGCTTAACCTCTTAAGCATCATTAATATATATAAAACATTGGTTGTATTTTATGAAAAATGGAGATAGTCAGAATTGCTTTTAGTCCAAAATGGAGATAGTCGGATTTGCTTTTAGTGTTGAATGGAGATAGTCAGATTTGCTTTTAGTCCAAAATGGAGATAGTCAGATTTGCTTTTAGTGCTGAATGGAGATAGTCAGTTTTGCTTTTAGTCCAATATAGATATAGTCATATTTGCTTTTAGGGCTGAATGGAGATAGCAAGATTTGATTCTTTGCCGACGATATTCCACTCAGCAATGCTCTAGCATTACAATATATGTACAAGTATGCCAAAATATTTCACGGGATGCACGGGTTCAAAAAAATGATTCGGTGCCTACCGCGGTAAATCGGCTACCGTGGATATCCACGGCCAGCCGCGTCTGCGAGAAACTTCCAATCGGCTACCTATCAGCCGTTGAACAGGCATGGTGTCAAGTTGTCAACTATTTAAAATGCCAAAAACAATAAATTGCAGCATGTGTTACAAATATTACATACATTCATTGACTCATTTATCAATAATAATAGTTTACGATTTATTCGATTTGTCCTCAACCCAAACAAAATAATAATAATTGTTACGGAATCCAATCAAATCTTTCAGCGTATTAAAGCAGTAATTGTATGAATTAGTAACTAAGCATCTATTAAATAATTTTGTGTGTCTGTTTGCATGTTTGCTGTACGCTCCCTATAGCATTTTTAACCCATTTAATTCAATTAATATTCATACTACTGCAAATGGAAGTGAAAAACACCTTGTTAGGTTTAGATCGGACGCACTTGTTTTTAACAAATAATATAAGCTTGTTTTAAAGGCAGAAAAGCCAGTGCTTCATTAGTAGAAAGGAGTTGGTGGATCAGAAAATTGATAAAATTCAATGGTGTCATTTGTAAACGCTATTTAGCATTTTATTTCGTATGTAAACTAACCTAACGTACCTATCTACCTAGGTTCAGACGCAAGTATGTACATGTCTTGGAAATCACGAGCCCATTAATATGTAGCCCACTCATACCAAACCCGCTCGTACCAAGCCCATTCGTAACGGCACAACTTGTACTGAGCTTGATCGTAGCACCAACACTCCTGGTATTAAAACATGTTATACTTACCAAGAACACACGTCTTAAACCAACTCTTGCTAAGCTCAGAAGTACCGGCACAACTAAAACTAGATCCGCTTGAAATAAGCATACTTGCACCGACCAACAAGTACCGGCACCACTCGTACCAAATACAGTGGTTCTGGCACCTTTCGTACCGGAACGATTTGGACTGAGCCTACTCATTCTAACCACATTTGTGGCAAACCAACTCGTACCAGTACTATTTGTACCACTTATTTTTAAAACCATTTCACACCATTTTACCAAACATTTTTAATATCAAATTTATGATTGTGACTACAATGTGTCTCAAAGTTTTAAAAACCCCGGTTTATGGGGTTTACTTTCTTGCAAGTAGGAATTTTACGGCGAGATATTTATTTTTAGATGACAATCCACAATGAATTATGATTTGACTTTGATTGACCAACAGGGGTCACGTGGTCCTGATGTGAATAATGTAAATAATCAAAAACTGAAAATTAGGTGTTTCATAATTTTAAAATAACTTCACTGGTCTTGTAATTCAAATAGCAATATCTCTCGGCTAAACGTATGAAAAATTACGAAAATTGGTATGCGTACACTAACCTATATTACGTAGGGAGGGTTTCGTGGTTCAGTGGTCCAATGATCGGACAATGGATAAGGGATTTCTGATGAACGTAATGTAAAGAATCTTTAACACTTAGCTCCCACGGTGGGTCATCCAGCTGTCTTCCTCAGTGCTGGCATGGGAGTGGGGGGAGGGTGGTTGTGGAGGGGTTCGTGGCTGGTGGTATTCTGCTGGTGGTTGGCGTGTGGGTCTGTAGACGTTTATACTGTGTGATTCGCAAGTCATCGGTTGAAACTGCTCTATATTACTATTTCTCTCCTCCGCTGTAGGCTGCTTGCCGTGTTTTCCGTTCAGTCCCTATCCTCGTCCGATTCCCACAGTCTAAGCACGGAGCAGAAGCATGTCTAAATTGGAATTTAAGCCTGGACTTAAGTCTGACTTAAGGGAACTTAAGTTAGCTACTTAACTAACCAACTTAAGTCAAAACTTAAGTACGAGAATTGAATCCGGCCCCTGGTGATTGAGTTGCTCAGATTCTCATGGCCTTAAATAAGTTTCATGTGCTTCCTTGGCAGGAACTAAATCCCGCACTTCAAACAGAGCGGCAGCGTTTTAGCCCTTATCAATAGGTATAACTTTCCAAATATGTAAGTTAGTATTAAGAAATTATTGGCAGCTTCCTAGCAATGTATAAGTCAATACTGAGGTCGCTCGGAGTCACGATACGTCCTGAATTGGACATTACGGAGAGTTGTATACTGCTGAGTCCATTCCATCAAGTCTCCGGAAGGTCCAAAAAAATGTTTTCATGTAGAAAATTTAATTTTAATTAATTACAGTAAATGAAGGTACGTTTGAACTTGAAAAATGTATCGAAAATCGTACAGGGTTTATTGGCAGTGGTTGTGGTGGTAGTGGCGGTTGTTGTAAAGGTGGTAATGGTGATACTAAAATCAATACCTAATTTTCGGTTTTTAATTATTTACATTATTTACATCAGGATCACGTGACCCCTAGGGGTCAGCCAAAGTCGAATCATAATTAATTGTGGATTGCCATCTAAAAACAAATATCTCGCCGTAAAATTCATTCTTGAAAGGAAGTAAACCCCATATACCGGGGTGGGTTTAAAATTTTGAGACACACTGTACAACAACAAAAAAATGAGGAGTCGAAGGGTTGTCTCACAAACAAATAAATTGAAAATAAGTAAGCGGGTACTGTAATGTAAAACTAAATTCTAGGCATATTGAAAGTAGAGTTTTGTAAGGAATTTTTATAATTATTGAAAGCTCTATAACAGTAAGTAATGTAAACAGAGACCGGAGACCACCATCAAAACGTTAAAAATATTATAAATAATGATGACCTAATGATACTTAATGACTTGCATATTATAATTGGGAAGAAGTGTGTGAGTTACTGTGCTTTCATTTTTTAGTTTTCAGGAAGTTATTTATTATTTTATCTCGCAGTAAAATTTCTTTAATCGATTTCAAAACTTTAATAATTTTATTCTGACATAATTCAATAAATTTTAAAAATTAATTAATGAAACTATTTCCATCGGTAAGCTATAGTATATTTTCGTTTTTTTTTGCTGAGGTGTTTTAATTTTTTTGTGTACAAAATGTAAGCTTTCTATAGAAACAGTGCTTAGTTCTAAATTTAATATATTTGCTTGTTCCTTGTTCCGCAGTTATTTTTATTTTCCTGCCCACAGTGGCATGGTTTTGAAATGTGCAAAATTTGTATTTACATGCTTTTTGAAAATTTCAATATGTTCTACCTACACATCTTTTTGAAAAGTGCAAAATATTCCATGTACATGTTTTTCGAAAAGTGCAAAATGTTCTATTTACATGTTTGTGAAACTTGCAAAATGCTCTATTTACATGTTTTTCGAAAGTCCTAAATATTCTAATTACGAGCTTTTGAAAAGTGGTAAACGTTCCATTGACATGGTTTTAAAAAGAACCAAAATATTTTTTGACATGTTTTTAGGATCAAAAATGTTTTTGCTCATTTTGATTTAACTAAAAATGGATGTGGGTAATTTTGAGTCCTCACAAAGAAGATATAGTATAGGGCTATGCAACAAACTGCAACTACATAATATAGTACTTATATACGTAATATGTAACAAAATTAATGTACGATGATTTAATATTTGTACCTGTGTCACGCTCAGGAATTAGTTGTTGATGCATCGTGATGAGTGATCTTTTGCAGGGGACCTTTTCTTTGGTGAATAATTGATTGGAGGATTTAGGACTAAATGTTTAAACACAGATGGACTAATTTAATTGATTTCATTCCTTGAAAAGGAACTCAATAAAAAACAGTACACCACGACGGAGAGGACTTTGAACAGATCAGATTTTGAAGATGATCCTTTCAACTCCGAGTTAAATCTCATGATGGTTATGGTTATGAAATGCGAATGACGAATATGACTGTACCACGTGCACTGTTTTGACTTGGCTGGACTAAAAGTCCAAGGAACTATTGTACTGGAGGATTTATTACATAACCGAAACACGAAAACCGAAAAACACAAACATCAGTAGTTAGAAAAAATTCGGATTGTTTTTTTTACTTGTACTACCTGGACGTGGTGAAGAGTGAAACCGTAACCGTGATCCTGGACTCGTGGTTGTATTTACGTGTGTAAATATAAAGTAGTCCGTATCACCGTAGTTTCGATGGTGCGTAAATAAGCACATTTATTATATGCATGTTATCTAATTGATCATATCATGTGTCCTGTGCTATAGGAGTGATCTTTCCCGTTACCGTTACCGTTACCGTTGTCCCTGGCGGTTTCTGTTTTGACCCGTTGCTAGGAGAGACGCTGGTTTTCTTGTCCGTGTCAGTCTCGATTTTTGGTCTCGGTTTTGGTTTCGGTCCGGTTCCTCTATTGTACTTTCTCCCTTTCCTCTCTTCCCGTTTATAGTTTTTCCAATTTTACTGTGAGTAGTCGATCCCTGGGGATTTGAAGCATCTGCTTATCATGAGCATAAAGCGTACACTGTGGGGTCGTCCATAAATGACATCATGGGTCTTAGTTGGATACTATTGACATCCCATCCCATATACGTTAAACATAGACATTTATAGTTAATGGTTGTGCCAGTGACAGGGGGGTCATATAGGGTCTAAAAAAACTAAAATGTGAGGATCCTAAAAGTGTATGTAAAAAAAGATTTTTTGCTCTTTTCAAACCCGTGCAAAAATGAAACATTTTCAAAACCATGTAAGTAGAACATTTTACACATTTTAAAAAGCGTGTAAATAAAACATTTTGCACTTTTTAAAAACATGTAATTAGAATATTTTGCACATTTTAAAAAGCATGTAAATAGAATATTTTGCACATTTCAAAAACATGCAATAAGAACATTTTACACATTTTAAAAAGCGTGTAAATAAACCATTTTGCACTTTTGAAAACCATGTAAATTGAATATTTTGCACATTTTAAAAAGCATGTAAATAAAACATTTTGCACTTTTTAAAAACGTGTGGATGTGGAATGAAAATCTTGCAGTTTTAACAAAATACTATATAATAGTTATTTACATTCTAATTACGTGCATTGTATTTTATTTATTAGTGCGTTTTTTGATGAAGCTCATTTTAATTGTAGCTTAAATGGGAAATGGACCATTTAGATTCCTCACTGACGCTATACTTATATGTAAAAATTCACAATATTTAAATTCCCAAAACGTGCTAATGGTTATTTACTTTCACAGAGATCCAGTCAGATCCACAAAGAAATTATTCGGACATAATGTTCCATGCTCCACACACAATATCATATGCTTGCCAAAAGATTATTTCATCAAAATGTAAACTATCGATTCATGCCAACAACACAACAGTAACAGTTCCATTTTACTTTTTTTTAATTTCTAATTTTCAGGAAATTGGGAAATTAATATTACAAGTCAATTTTAATTATTTTGTAGGATTATTTAGAAATTACGAAAACAATAGGTTTTCCAGCTGCTGAGTAAAAAAGGCCACCGCTATAAGCACTTAATAATTTTTATGAATTTATAAACGCAGTTAAAAATTCACTCAGAATCAACTGATCCCTTCTGTAACCTCCGCATTTTGAAGGTCACAGGGCAATAAACAGATTTTATTATGAGTCAATTTATTAGCGCATATCCTTTATTCGGTTTCTTGTTTAACTTGTACGAGTAAAGAATAATTGAGCATCTGTAATGACATGATATCTATTCAGATTTTTTATTGAATCACAAAACGCCATAATATACGAATCCAAACCGAAAAGCTCTCACAAAGAATTCACTTCAATTTTGTGAATTTTATAATTAAATATTCTTCAATATTAAACACATGTACATGTAGCTATTATGCATTTTGTAACTAAAATGAACTGTATTAACTATTATTTAAGGGGCTGTCCATAAGTGATAAAATATCCCCATTTCTAAGACGCTATATTATGACCTCCCTGTAATCAGCTTAACCATGGCGTAAATGGCTATCTTTTACATTATGTGGCTTTAATACCCGACTAGACCTAATGTCCCTACCAATGACATTATTTATGGACGATCCCTAATATTATATGATGCAGCTGTGCAAATCTCCTATTTAAAAGACCTTTCAATTTCAGTTTGCCTTTCAAACTACTTATGAGAGAACTATAACGCTAGCTAAATTACTTCGGGATCGTCCATAAATGACGGCACCCTTAGGGTCAATGAGTCTACTTGGGTATTGATGACATCCCATGTGTTTTAAGCAATAGGTATATGCTGGTGACAGGGGGTTTCATGTATGACATTTTGATGACATCATTTATGGACGACCCCTTACATAATAATAATTACATTGTTAATTGAAAATGTATTTTCATTTTGCTACACGTGTGTGTGCCTTGCAGTAGCACAAAAAGCACGGCTGCGTTAAATGTGGTGGCAAAGCCGCAGGACGAGCCACGAGCCATTTGCAGCTAATCAATCGCTTAGTAATAAAATTGTGATTAGGTTTCTATTGTTGTACAACTTTTACTCTGCTGCTCATTTTATTTAAAATGGAAACTACGAACAATCGACAATGACTGGAGTTTGATCTTCAGGTGACCCGTGTGTAGAGCCAACAGCACAGATGATCAGATGACGAGATGACAAAGCAAATTTTGCGTTGCCTATGGGGCATTGGGAGATCGCGCAGATTGGATCATTGGATGTAAGATGTAAATAAATAGGTACGACGAGTTGTATGGTAGAAGCGCTTATTGCACTCACTTTTATTTTCATTGAGATAATGTCAATTTTTGTGAATGGTAAAGGGATTTGAGGTTTTGGCTCGTTACACCGAATTAATTGAGTGTACGTGTTGTAGCATTGATGTGGTCTGTGAAGAATCAAAACGACTCGCTTCCAATTTAACCCAGGATTCAAATGAGCTACGTCAAAAAAATTAATGGTGAAAGGTGCTTAGGCTAAAGTGTGAACTAACTTTAAGAGTTTTTAAAAAGTGCAAATTGTTCTATTTACATGTTTTGGAAAAATGTAAAATGTATTATTTACGTATTTTTGAAAATTACAAAATGCTCTATTTACATGCTTTTTGAAAAGTGCAAAATATTTTATTTGCATGTTTTTGAAAAAGGCAAAATAATTTATTTGCATGTTTTTGAAAAATGCAAAATGTATTTTTTTCTTTTTTTTTTTGAAAAATTCGAAACGATATATTTACATGTTTTTGAAAAGTGTAAAATGTTCTATTTACATATTTTTGAAAAGTACAAAATTTTCGATTTAAAAATTTTCTAAGTTTTCAAAATATTTCATTTCTATGTTTTTGAAGAGTGCAAAAAGTTTCATTTACAAGATTTCAGCATGATGATGATGATATTTTAATTTTGTGTAGATAGTACACAGTAGATTTCTAGTCAAAAATGCAAATGGGTCATATTGACACTTCACAGACAATATACTATGTTGCTATATTCAGGTGTGGAATTGATTAAAACTCGTGTGTAAAATGTGATTATATACGAGATTAAATAACCTTTTTACATTAGTTGTTAGTATGTAAGTAAAAGTACAATTAGCTAAGAGTTTGTTCTGTGACGTCAATCAGATTTTCCTTGTTCAAAAAATGTAAGATTTTGAGAACGGTATAAAATGGTAGCTTCACGAGGTTTTGATGTCACTTAATTCCCTGCCGTTGTCCCCTTCTTCTACTTCTATCTACATAAATAACATATCATTCAACATTTTTGGAATTTGAAGTTCCGTCTTAACGTCACATCATCATCTGTAATTCAAAAAGAAATACGGACGGAAGATGACAAGTTCAGTCTCAGCCATTGCTATTTGTGTAGCATTCCTCGCAGTATGCTCACAACAAGTAGTTTTCGGAAGAATTCTTCATCACCAATATTTGGTAAAAAATTAAACTGCCTAATTCTTTGTCTTTTAAATTGCTGTACGGCATAAAGTTAGTTATATTTTCATAACGAATTGCGGAGGTTAAATTTCTTAAAAAGTGTGAACTAGCTTTAAGAGTATTAAGAGTTTTTAAAAGTGCAAAATGTTTTATTTTCATGTTTTTGAAAAGTGCAAAATGTTCTATTCACATGATTTTTGATAAGTGCAAAATGTATTATTTAAGTATTTTTGAAAAGTGCAAAATGTTCTATTCACATGCTTTTTGAAAATTGCAAAATGTATTATTTACGTATTTTTGAAAAATACAAAATGCAATTTTATTAAACGCAGAGATATGGTTCCAATTCAAACACACAAGCAACTGCATCCCCGACCCCAGCCCCGGCACCACCTGGAACCACAACAGGTTTGTTTACTATACAGATCATCGGCCACAACTTCGCCTATATAGATACACAATATTTTTTTAGTTAATTTTGAAATTTTGAAATCTGTATTTTTTTGGAATAGCAAATTTAGGGGGGTACACAATGGCTCCCGGTCCTCTCCCAACCACTTCCCCCCCTCCAAATACCCCTGGTAGGTTCAACGACCCCCTCACGGGCATCAGCTGTTCCACATCATCCAATTCACAATGCACCAACGTCAACACTGGAAACAATCAAAATTCCTACGTCTGCCCAACTAACCAACTATTTAATAACAAACAAGTCTACTACGTCCTAACAATTACACCAACAGTTTCTCAACACTGTGTTGCAGTTTAGTTTTTTGGTGAGTCATAGGAAACAATAATGAATATGAAGCATGAAATCATCCTCAATTGTCATGTTATTTTTTGACAGTAATAAAAAAGACTTCTTGAATGACACACAAACTATACAATTTATTACACTATTATTCAACCTCTACATACTTAAATATCGTCTGGGAAGAATCAAAATCACCCATATATCCACTTTAAACTAGAATCAAAATGAGCTATGTCATAAAAATAAAATGAGAAACATGCGTCAAATGTTAATTACGATTTTTTGAAAAGTACAAAATGTTCTATATGCATGGTTTTTGAAAAGTTCAACATGTTCTACTTGCATGTTTTTGAAAAGGTGCAAAATGTTCTAATTCCAATTTTTGAAAATTTCAAAATGCCCTATTTGCATGTTTTTTGAAAAGTGTAAAATGTTCTACATACATGATTTTTAAAAGTGTAAAATGTTATTTTCATGTTTTTCAAAAGTGGAAAATGTTCTATTTAAATGCATTCAAGACATATTTCACAATATTTTGATAAATAATGGATATTGTTTTTAGTTAAAAATGGATATGGGTCATTTTTGTTCTTCATAGACGCTATCTTACATAAATAATAAGAAACGCGCATACGAAATAGTTTATTGTAATTTCATAATAATAATTTATCTAAGTTCAAAAAAAGGTTCGTACTCGAAAACTCGAAACTAGCAACTACTTATTAGGTATGACGAAGAATTTTGACAAAAGGAAATTTCAATTTTAGAGCAGACATCCTTTTTAACTTGTCTTGGTAGTATTAGTATTAGACTCCGAGATCTCTATTTTTGACAATATTTTCTCGTCCAGCTCTTCAAAAACTTCCCATGATTTTTCATTAATATAAGGATAATTTAAATGGACAATTTCTTCTCGCGGAAGCTGATCGGGTTCTGAGAGGGTAAGGCCTCCGTCTTCTAAAGCCTTCATAAAAATTTGTATCTACGGCAGAAAATAAATAATGACATGGGTGACATATGTTTTTGTAATTTATATTTTCCAATATCGCCTGTGACGAACCAAAATGACCCATTACCATTTTTAGTTTTAAAAAAATGCACTATCTACAGACAAAATTAAAATAAAATATTCATGAAAGAATGTAAATAAAACCTTGTGCTTTTTAAAAAAAAAACATGCAAATAGAATATATTGCAATTTTCAAAAAGCATGTAAATTAAACATTTTGATCGTTTTAAAAACATGTAAATAGGACATTTTGCAATTTTCAAAAGCATGTAAATAGGACATTTTGTACTTTTCAAAAACATGTAAATATAGAACATCTTACACTTTTCAAAAACTCTAAATTAACATTTTACGCGTGTTTCTCATTTTGTTTTTATGACATAGCTCATTTTGATTCTAGCTTAAATTGGCTATGGGTCATTTTGGTTCTTCACAGAAGATATGATTGTTGCAAAATTAATAGCTCAAACATACTTTTTCTTTAGCAAGCTGTTCTTCAGTAAAATGGCAGTAGACTTCAGTGATGCCAGTTTGTAAACATCTTTGGGCTAGTATCTGACCCACTGCTTTCACTGCTGACACGTCCTTTGTACTGCGGATACAGAAATCATTTGGTAATTAAATTACACTGCAGATCTTGGTCATGATTTCACCATAAGATATTTTTACGCAAGTACCTGTACAGCTGCCTTTTAATGCACCACTCTAATGTGGATGCTTCAACGGCGGGTAATCCTTCAAAATGAACAACGGACGCAGTCACATGCTTACCCGTAATTTCTAAATTCACTCTGAAAGATTTAAAACAAAAACAAAAATGATAACATAAATAATTTGAAAAAACTATTGCGTAAACACATGAAATAAAATATTAAACAAACCTACACACATTGAGCCGACTGAATTGATCTACCATATAAAATTACTTACCTAAAGGTACCTATACACGATAATAACAGTAAAAATAAATTTAGCATGCCTATGTTTTTTAGCTTACTCTCACCTGTTCCAAAAACTTTTCCCAGGTTTTTCTAAAGTCCAGCCACTAGGTTTGTCTCCAATTCGCAATTTTTCAAGATTTCTAGGATTTCTATTGTGAATAGCAGTAGTTACTATTGAACTATTTGGTGGGTACGGCGAACTTGAGTCTTTGGTTTCAGAACAAAATGTGGGCGACGCTGAAAATGATCTTATTCCACCTCCACCATTCTTTAGTTCATTTAAGACGTACACTGAAAATGATAAATTAAATTAAAATTGACATACGCACCCACAACCGTGCACATTTTATACTATGTAATCGAGTAGATATTAAAGAGAAGAAGGACTGCTAAATCCTAAAACACCAATGAAGTACAAATTCTTGATTTATTTTTGATTTTACTGACAGAATTAAAGTTCATGTGCTCTACTAACTACAAACTAATAACAAATAAGTGCATACCATCCAATTTATATGTGTAATCTGTAAAATAAACCTGACACGCATACTTTACTCTAAAAACCAAGTGAAAATAGCCAAGTTAGTATTATATTATTATTTTATTATGAATTAAAAGCTAAATTTATTACCGTTCTTATTAGTGAGAAATCTCATGGAACGCCGGAGAGTAATCATTATTCTTGATTATGAATTTGAAATATGAGCACCACAAATTTAACTATCAACTGTTTAATTTCAATTTCCACAATTAAATTGTATACAGTACAGTTTATTCATGTCAGTTTACAAACTTGAATTCACTATTCAGTTGAATTAATATTAGTTCTCCAAAACTTTTGCTTTGCAGTTTGCAGTTAAATTGCTGCATATTTTTGCACGAGAGCTCGTCGAGAGGTACCAAAGTTTTAAAGCTGCCTCATTTCCATTACTTAGGGATCGCCCCTCAATACTGTAAGTACCTACGTGGGTGGGTCGAAAAAACCACTTCATTTTTAGCAGTGTTGTAGCAGTTATTGTCATTCTATTAGTAGAGTGCGAGTGGGTGGATCCTTCAGACACGTTACATGACATCATTTACGGACGATTTCTTGGAGGCTGAGTTTTTGTGTTTGCATTTTGCATTTGGAGACGGTAGGCGGTTTTTTAAAAGTGTGAAGAGGTTAAATTTCCCACGTCGAAACCTCGTGACATTAACAAAAGGAGCGCTCGGGCTCGAATCAACGAAAGCATTTCATTCCTCACGGAACAGCCGGCCATCGGAAAGTTGAAATTATTTGACAGAGTTTTGAATTTGATTAGTTTTATTCGTAATTTTTACAACTCAGCATCCAATATCTTCAAAATGGTAAGTGTATTCACTCCATGTATCGATTTTAAGTTCCTAATAAATTCCAAATTTGTGATATATTTCAGTAAAGTTTTGTTGAAATTCCAACTCTAAAAGTGTGCAGGGTGGACGTGGACGTTACGCTGATTTATTAGGCTGTGTGTGCTGTAGTAGAGCATTTTTTGTAATTTATAAATGTGCTTGTGTGTGGCTTGGGTTGACGTAATCGATAATCCAGATATGGCCAAAAACTCAAAAGATTTCATAAGAAATAATAGTCTAAAAATGTACTAATGCGTAATCTATAATAGGGCTTATATTGATTTTTACAACTATTTGATATTTGTCTAAAAAATGGTTTATATTTTACTCTCGTGGCTCTTACGTTGTACGTCATATCTCAAAATAATCACTTTTAAATAACGATCTTATTTTTAGCAGTCAGCAGTTCTTTTTAATGCTCTTTGTGATTAAACACATTATGTTGGATTGGTGGATATAAAATAGTAATTACATTTCGTATGATTCTTCCACTATCGTCAACTGTCGCTTATTTATTATTCATCGTGTTCAGCGTTTGACGTCGATTATTGATAGGGAAAGGTGACCGGCAGGATAGTTCTCCTTGTCGGCTAATTAATTCCGAATGGTTATTATTACTTATTACGCATATATTCTAGCTTTTTAGAAGTTTGTTTTAGAAGTTGTTTAGATGGGAAGAATAAAATATATCTGAATTTCGAATTATGAATTAGTAATTAGTAATGTTGATTACCGACAACAACTTCCAGTACTAATAAAAAATGTTTTTTTAATTTATTTTAGAGACCTATTATGCTCCAAGGGCACACTCGTGCCATTACTCAAGTGAAGTATAATCGAGAAGGAGACCTATTATTTTCCGTTTCAAAAGATCGAAATCCAAGTATTTGGTATTCATCAAATGGGGAGCGTTTGGGAACTCTGGAAGGTCACGACGGAGTCGTTTGGTGTATCGATGTCGACTGGAAAACTTCCAAGGCAATAACTGGCAGCGGTGACATGTCTGTTCGACTCTGGGATCTTGAGTTTGGTGAGAAACCCACTAATTCTAGTAAAAATAGCGATATGAAAATATATTCTAATTAAAATATAGTAATATATTTAATAACACCGTTTTTCAATTTGGAATTATTTGATAAATCATGAAATAGTTTCTCATGATCGATCTAGCAAAGCCAAAAAAATTTGGTCGTTCCAGTTGAATTAACAATTAAAATAACAAATTTATTGATGTTGTTTTCTCTTACAGGAAAAACTTTGAATACAATCGTTCGGGACTCGTCCGTGAGAACTTGTCTTTTCAGCTACAGCGGAAACATGGTGGTTTACTCTACGGATCGGGCTATGAACAAACCATGTGAAATTTTCTTTGCTGACGTCAGAGATCCAAGTCAGCTGGGAGAATCCGTCACTAGGACCACTGTTAGCGACAATGACAAAGTCACATCCATTCTATGGGGTTCGTTAGATGAGACGATTGTGACGGGTCATGAAAGTGGGAAGCTGACTCAATGGGATCTGAAGGTAAATTGCAAAATGCTAAATTATTAAGTTACCGCAGTAAATATTGGACCACTATTTGTGTCGTGCAGATAATTAACCACTTTCTGTCCAAAATTCTGAATAGACTAACAAAGTCGTGACCACGGTTGAAGACCATGCCGGAGCTATAAATGATATGCAGCCCAGTAAGGATGGAACCATGTTCATCACAGCTTCCAGGGATCACACTTCCAAATTATTCGATACAGACACGCTCGAATGCCGGAAAACCTACAAAACGGATCGTCCCGTTAATAGTGCGTGCATCTCACCGAATTTTGATCATGTAAGTCATCAGTTACTATTTATTGTACTTTTTTTCTTAGTTTTTAAAAATAACCCTGAATTTAGTATTATAAATATCTCTATTTACCAATTTGATATATTTTGACAGGTTGTGTTGGGAGGTGGGCAGGAGGCTATGGCTGTGACACAAACTGCCACGAGCCAAGGTAAATTCGAAGCAAGATTTTTCCATTTAATTTATGAAGAAGAATTTGCTCGTGTAAAAGGTCATTTCGGTCCCATCAACAGCATCGCATTCCATCCGGGTGGTACACAGTACACGAGTGGAGCCGAGGATGGGTTCTGTAGAGTACACAACTTTGACCGCGACTACCTTGACTATAAGTTTGATTTTTATAACTAAATCCATTGTTTTCTTTCCTCAAAAAAAAGTATTTATTTCTGTTGTACTTTTACTACGAGTTGGTCATTGAAAAAAATAGTGGTGGATGCCTCAATTGTATTTACTATTACATAAAAATTGACTTACTTAAAATACTACACCTACAGTACCAGTTGGATACATTCAGAATCAAAAGTGTTTTCTATATTTCTCGTAGGATTGAAAGTACTTGTGTCTTTGTGTGTGTCGCAACCGAAACAACAGCAAATGTCACTCCTTTACAATAAAATTCTTACCAAGAATTTTAAATCTTGTCTCTGTCGTTATTTTCATACGGCATGTGCATTTTTTTTAGCTTGATTATTGCAACTTAAAATAAAATATTAGGTTAGTAAATTACCTAATTTCGAATACTGTCAACTGTGGATTGGTTAGTAGATAGTAGTGTTTTGAATTATAGAAATTAGACATTTTAAAAGTTAAATCATTCCTTATTGGGTTCATTCGTTTTTTAAAATTTTTGTGGATTTGGAGAATAAACATGTTTCACAAAATACAGTATTGACGTGCGCAAGAGAATACATCAATTTATTGAGAAATATTTCGGTGGCAGTGGCCATGCCTTTAAGATACATAATGTTTTGAATCAGGACGAAATGTGGGACAGATAATTTTGGAAGCGTTTTATTATAGTAGTTGTATGTTTACCGTTGGTAATTAGTTGAGCATATTCATTATTTTGAAATACAGCTTCTGCATAAATTGTAGGCACTTTTTTCTCATACGTTTAAACTTCCCCATGAGCAAAATAAAGTTGCTAATTAGTATTAGTAAGCTAATTTCAATTTTAACCATAGGCTATCTTCTACTTTTAGAAAGATTTAGATCGCATCGCAAGTCGTAGCTATATTATTACCGTAATCATCCAACCATTAAAGATGTAGGAAATATAATGGAGTTTCATTCTCAATATTCTGGTTTCTAATCATATGATCAATCTAATCCTAATCTTTCACCATTGTCACCCTCAACTTTCAAACCATCATAGTCGGAAAACAGGTACTAGGTAAATATCGTCGTTGAAGAATCAAAACGACCCATATCCATTTTTGGCTGACAGTGAAATGATAGTTGTACATTGATTGTTGACAAATGCAGCATCTGGAAAAAAATTAAAGTATCAAGTTCCTAAAGCATTTTGCACATTTAAAAAATATGTAAATTGAACATTTTGTACTTTTCAAGAACATGCAAATGGAACATTTTGCACTTTTCAAGAACGTGCAAATGGAGCATTTTGCACTTTACAAATACATGTAAATGGAACACTTTGCATTTTTCAGAAACAACTAAATAGAACATTTGTACTTTTAAAATGTTCATGTAATAACATTTTACGCATCTATCCCATATGTAGTTTATTTGAGTTTTATAAATAGCTCATTTTAATTCTAGCTAAAATTGTGAATGGACCATTTTGATTCTTCACTCACGAGACGACACGATGTAATAATAGTAGTGTTCGTGTAGGCAAAATTATTATGTATATACATGAGAGATGCAAGTGATGTAATATGCAAAAACCGCTTATTTCAAAACACTTCACCGGGCCTGGCAAGTGATCTGATCTAATGATGTGATCAATCAGATCAATGATCTTCTGTTCTGCATCTTCTCACTCACTAGTCAGCCAGACAAACAGCTACGAGACACGATCAACGACCGGTCGGAATCTAATGTTAGAAAATGTACATACTTAAAAGTGATTTCATTTGATTATTGTTGTGACGTTTATTTAATCCTCTTGTATGAAAGTATTGGCTTCTCCTTTTTTTATTTACTCTTGTCAACAATTTCTTGGTTCCAGGACCAGAGCCATTAGAACTGCTGCAGTTTCAGTAGGTAATAGTTCCAGTTCCAGCCTCAGCTCGTGTAGTATTTTTAGTCAGTCAAATCAATCACTGTTTCTAAATCGAGTTCAATTTGTTCAGTATTATTGCTCAAACAGTACGGACAAGAACACTAATAGTGGTACTACCATCAAAAACGCTGTAAGGAATAAAGTAAAAGGCATGGCTCAACAATCGTCGGAACAAAAATTGAATCTGATCAAAGATGTGGACATTGATCCTCAAGGGAGATTTAAATACATTCTGATAAAGGTGTACGTGGATGACCCCTCAAATACTGACGAGTCTCGAGAATTGTCCAAATTCGTTGTGAGAGGATATGCTGACTGTCCATTTCATGGTAAGATTGACTGATGTGTCATTCACTTTATTTTCTCCGTCAATGTCAATTGAAGCAAAGAATAACGATATGCCTCATATCATCATTTACCTACTTAATTCATAATCGCTAATCTAAATTATATTTCACGTAGCAAATAGGACACGAGTGAATTCTTACAGTTTTGATAAGCTTAAAAATGTTATTTTTCAATAAAATTATCATTGTTCATTTTTTTATTGATGCATATTTTACACTATTTGTTTTATTATGTACTTACGTAGCGGATATTTACGATCGGTTAACAGCTACCTTAACAAGACTAGGGGGACTCGATTCGGAGTGTGTTGGAGGCGGAAGAATCACACACGAGAAGGAAAATAAAAAACTGAGTGTTTTCGGTTATTCTCAGGTAATTTTTAAGCTAAATCATTGGGATGCTGGTATTATTATAAAAAATACTTACTTAAATAAATGCGAGAGGGTTTTTGAATATTAATTATGTGATTAATGGTTTTCATTTCTTTTTTCTTACCTCACAGGGATATGGACAAGCTGATCACAGTAAGACAGTGGAAATTCTCAAAACAAAGTACGCGGACTATGATATTTCTTGGAATAATGATGGATACTAATCCAAATTAAATTAATTGTTGTACCTATACACCTATTTAAATCCGTGCACACTTAAGCCACTCTGTTTATATGGTATTCTGAATGTGAAACTTGTGAAGCCAGAAACAGAAATTATGGTTGTATTTTTTGAAACGGAAATATAAAAATATTAAATCTGATTACATGAATTAATTTTTTCGTTCATCTCATCGGCATCGGTCATCAACATCGGTTTTGCAAGCCATATGTAAATTCATATTTGGTTATGCTATATTTTTAATTTCAAAAAGGGGACTTCATATTTACATTAAATCGAAAAAAACTAGTTGGTTCCTTGCTTCACAAAACTGATTTTTGCTTTCATTAACTTTCCGTATTTTGCATCTGCTTATTACTAGTTTACTTAAGTAAGCATACAGTCATACAGTCGCTGTTTTAGAGCTAGAACTTTTAGGGATCATGCTTCAATGATGTCATTGATGACCAACGTCGTATTTTTGTATCAAATCAATGTTTGTTTTGACCCATCCTAGCTAATGAAATTATTTATGGACGATTCCTCACTTGTATAAAAGAAATCGGATTCTCAAGCCAGAGACAAACCATTGAATTTAAAAACTTTAATATCAATGCACCTGTTTAGAGCGCGATCGTGTGATTACTTGAAAACTTTTATGAGATCACAAAAAAAGTCACAAGACCTCAGCATTTTATTTATTCATCTGTGTAAGTAAACTAATCTACAAACGGTAAATAATAAACTGCTTTTACAACACAACTCGTAATAATTAGGTTAACAGAGTTAAAGATAGAAAAGTGAAACGCCCTCATTTAGTAAGAGTGGACGAAGACGACTGAATCTATTGAAAGCATTGGCGTGTATTAACTCCTCTCGACCATCTCTCATCTTTCTCACTCTCAAAATCTCAAAATCTTAAAGAAATAAATTCCAAATTTCAAAATGTTGAAGCCAAAGGCACTCACGCAAGTTCTCAGTAAGGCCAATACTTGTGGCGTTCAAAATACATTGTAAGTTTAAACATATCTACTTTTTACATAATTCAAGGCTTATTAAGTATTTAGTTGTTAGCCCTTTATTTGTATGCCTTGTGCTTGGTGGAATTAAACGGTCAACTGTATTGTTATACTGGTTGGTCTGTCTAACCAGTAAAACCAGTAAGTAAAGCCCAACCAGTATAAACAATACAGTTGACCGTATCAGTATTCGCATTATTAAGAAGGCATTATTTTAATAATTTTGCCAGCTATTATGTGGTAGATTTTAATGTGAGGATTTTGGTTTTTTATGTAGATTACTGAGTAAGGAAGGGGCTCTATTAGCATATTCTGGCTACGGGGATAAAGATGCTCGAGTGACAGCAGCTATCACAGCAAATATTTGGAATGTCTATGAAAAATCTGGGCGGAATGCGTTGAATGATGATAAACTGGAAATTATTCTTCTCGACTGTTTAGTAAGTTTCTATAGAATTGAATGAGATATATTTTTTTTTCGTATATTTTATGATTCACAAAAATCCACATGATATCGCCTGTGAAGAACCAAAATGACCCATATCCAATTTAAACTAAAATCAAATCGAGCCATGTTATAAAAACAAACTGGGAAAAGTGCGTAAAATGTTACTTAGGAGTTTTTGAAAAACGTAAAATGTTCTATTTCCATGTGTTTTTCAACAATGTAAAATTTCCTATTTATATGTTTTTGAAAAGGTGCAAAATTTTCTAATTTCATATTTTTGAAAAGGTGCAAAAATTTCTAATTCCATGTTTTTGAAAAATGTAAAATGTTCTATTTACATGTTTTTGAAAAGGTGCAAAATGTTCTATTTACATGTTTTTCAACAGTGTAAAATGTTATTTACATGTTTTTGAAAAGTGCAATATGTTCTATTTGCGTGTTTTTCAAAAATGTAAAATGTTATTTACATGTTTTTTAAAAGTTCAAAATGTTCCATTTTGCTTTTTTTTTAAAAAGTTCAAAATTGTTCATTTGCGTGTTTTTCAAAAGCGTAAAATGTACTATTTGTATGTTTTTCAAAATTGTAAAATGCTCTATTTACATGCTTTCAAGCCATATTTAAAAAATTTTTGTAAATAGTGGATATTGTTTTTAGCTACAAATGGATATGGGTAATTTTGGTTCTTCACATACGATATGTAATGCTTTGCTAGTTGACTATTGTAATTATTGATATGGGTTATTTTGTTGTTGTAGAACGGGCGTGTGGCAATAACACAGGTAGCTAATCTCCTTCTGTGTCTGTATGCGGAGAATACTGGGTTTGGTCTCCTGCAAGCCAAGACTAAAGCTTTGGTGGAGTATTTAGACGCACCACTTCGTCAAATCATTTAAAAGTAGACATGTAGAAAATCAACTCTCTAATAATTACTCCACAAGGAACAATACGACTCCACCCCCTGCCCCCTTCCATCTCTAACTAAAACATCTCGGATAAAATATGTCGAATGACTATATTTCATTTCGTTCCGATTTCGGCTCCGGTTTCGGATTCGGATTGAGCTGAAGTCTATAGCAATATTTAATTATTACACATACATAATACTATCAATAATTAATACTTTGTTCCTTCTTATATTATTCTTGGTGTAATAATTATTCTGTAACAATATTTTAATACTCGCTCTCGGTATCGTATTCATATATGCATGATGTAATTAATTGTTCACAATGTAATTCATTTTGATTATAATTTGTTTACGCTTTACATTGTCGTACATTTATTTTATCTCTTCCATAATAATTATGTTTATTTATGGATCATTAATATCCAAATTTGAAATTGAAATCGGTTATCAAATTCTCAATCAATATCGATAATCGATCGTTTTCTTGTTCATATTTTTCGCATGTAATATAATATTCTACGTAAGTAAAAGTAACATGTTGTATATGTGTATTTTTTTAAGTGTCTTTATGATATATGAAATATGATTTTACATTCTACACTGTCACTTTGAATATTAACATAATATTATTATAGATACTTATACATTTTGATTGTAATTTATAAGATTGCCATTCAATGTGTATCGCGATAATTCTCTGATTCTTTTTTGGTTAATAAATTCTCATATTTCCCATTATTTACTTTAATACACTGTTAGTTGAAAACCAGAGCGAACTATGGAACTACCTAACACCACACTAAATGACTACAAAAGGCTCCTATATTTTTACTATACTACAATGCACAGTCTATAGATGTAATTTTACCTACATATTTTGTACCTCATTCTCACAGTTAATTGCTCTTGAAAAGTTAGCGCACTTTAAACTTTGAAAGTTTGTAAGTTCATTTTTGAAACATTACTGATTACTGATTTACCTTTTTGTCAATTTCGTTTACTTTACTTTAGCAAGGAATCCTTGTGATAGAGCGGTAGGGGTAGCGGCTCTGACTCTGACTAGTGAACATGGGTTTTGTAATTTCTATTTTGTCACGTACTTGTTTCCAAGGCTCGTTGTGCCGATTTTCAAGAAGTTGTAATAGTCTCTCAGTTTTCGCATTCCAAACTATGCTGCTCCCCTTTTTAATGGATTGGGAATTGGGGGACGAGGTAGTTGTCTGTGCCACAGACTTTCGCTGCAGGGGCTTTGGCTTTTGCGACTGCTGCTGTTGCTCGGTTTGGGAACTGTATGTTATTACTACGGATGGTGGTTTGGATTTTATAGTGTGTGTGGATGACATGATGATATTTGGTTTATCGGGAGCGGCATCCGAAATTGTATCTTTTACTGGTTCTGTTGTTGTTGTTGTTGTTGTTGTTGTTCTCCTGGTCAGTTTTTGTTGTTTGTCACTAGCAGAAGATGTTGTTGTGGGCGGTGGTACGGGCACTGACGCTTGTGGTCTGGATGGAGCGGGAGAAGCCGAGGCCGGAGCCGGAGCCGGGAATAAACCAAGTTTCTTCTGCTTCTCAATCTGCTTCTTGAGAGAGCTGATGTGTATTTTGCCGACATGCAGTTGATCCCGAAGCTTGATTTTCTCATGTCTCAGCGCCGTCACGACTTTGTTCGTCTTTTCGTAGTCTCTGAGAAGTCGGGGATGGTCCAGGAGCTGACTCTGCTCCTTGAGCTGTTTCTGCTGCTGCTTGAGATTGGTGAATTTGAGAGTGACAATCTCCCGGATGCGCATCAATTTTTGGATCCGCTCGTTGACGACTCCGAGGAGGATGGTCCGGTCCTCGAGATTCATGTCCACGTGACACTCCTTCTCCTTGAAGTGGGCCAAGAGCTGGATGGCATGTGTGATTTTGGCCTTGGTCTTCTCCAGCTCGAACTCCCGATACTCCACTTTCTCTCGGAGGGTGGCCATTTCCCCGCAGAGCTGCTCGTACTCCAGAGACTGCTCCCCACTCGTCCCGAGCTCCTCCATCCGCTTCATCTCCAGGTTGAGTCCGTGCCAGTTCTTGTAGAACTCGAGGATCGTGGAGCAGAGCTTCTCGAATAGGCGGTTCATCTCCGTGATGTACATCTCCGTCTCGTGACTGTCCAGGTGCTTCCCCGTGTTCGTGTTCACGGCGTCCCGGGAGTAGGAGCGGACGTGGGCCATGAATTCCGAGAAGAACTTCTGAGTGGTGCTCCCACAGGTGTGGTTCTTCCCCTTCAGCTCCTCGATCCGCTGGTCCACCATCGTCGCAATTGTGTGCTTTGAATTGTGAAGGTAGAGGATGTGACGAATGACCTTTTGGTAGCGTAGGAGACGCTTCTGCTCCCGGAACGCCCGCGTCCCGGTGTTCACATCGTGATCCTGGTAGTGCTCCTGTTGCGGCGGCTCCTTGTTCATCGTGTCCGGGAGCCCTAGCTCGTGGAGTGTCCGGTTGGAGTGCCCCTGCTTCAACTCCATGTCCTCAATTTCTTCAGCCATATCCGGGTCATCCATGTCCGGGTCTTCGTCATCGTCATCCAAATTATTATCATCGTCCGTGTTTCCCAAGTGAAGCTTCAGTTTTTCCTGGAAAGCACTTTTTTTGAGCTGCTTCTTACTACTTCGGTCACGATCTTTCCCGGAGGAGGGCTCCACCTCCGGAGATTCCACAATGAAACCTTTCCGAACACAGATTTGGTAGAGTCGGTCCTGCAAGTAGGAATTCCTTTTCTGACTGTACAAGTACTCCTTTCGGATCATCGTGTAGCGCTTGATGAGCTGCTCGCGGAAGAGCTCTTGATCTCGAAGAACTTCCGGGTCTTCGCCCTCTTCTCCCGGTTCCTCGTCCTCCTCGTCATCCCCCTCGTCCTCCTCCCCGTCCTCCTCCTCCTCGTCCGTGTCCTTCCTTCTGATGAGCACCTCACCCAAAACGTCGTCATCGAAGTACAGATCCAGATCCACTGCTGAAGATTTTACTTTTCCAACCAGAATAATCACATAAAGTAAAGTTAAAATCAATCATTCTGACAAACAGTTAATGTTGGGCATTTATATAACTCACGCAGGTAGGTAGTGATTTTATTTCCACCTTATATACAAAATCACGCAACCTTTTCCAATTCTTTGAGCAATAAGACATATAGCGAGTAAAGAATCAAAACGAATCATTTCCATTCTTAGCTAAAAATAAAATTCACTATCTTTAATTAAAATAAAAATAATTAGCATGACCCCTTAAACATGTTAATAGAGCATTTTTGCACAGTTCAAAAATATGCAAATAAACATTTTTGCACCGTTCAAAAATATGCAATAAGAACATTATAACTTGTCAAAAGTATGTTAATAGAGCATTTTTGCGCATTTCAAAAATATGCAATTAGAACATTTTGAACTTGTCAAAAATATGTTAAAAAAAACATTTTTGCACACTTCAAAAATTTGCAAATAGAAAATTGTTACACATTTCAAAAACATGTAAATAGCACATTTTTGCACATTTCAAACACGTAAAAATAGAACAGGTGGAGCACATTTAAAAATATGTGAACAGAACATGTTACCCTTTTCAAAAATTGTAATTAACATTGTACGATCTTATTTAGTATGTTTTGACATAGCTCATTTAAATCCTAGCTAAAATTGGAAATGGGTGATTTTAATTCTTCACTCACGATATCAGATACATCCTTTTGAAGCATTTACAATTAAAAATTCCTTCAACATTGACATTTATTTTATTTTATCTTTTATTTATGGTGGTTTTGGGAGACAAAAAAACAACAGTGAAAATTTTGAAAAACTTTTGTAAGTCTGACAGGGAAGACAGAAGACACATAACGTAAGATTCTTCGTAAGATTTTTAACAAGTCACTCCCGTTCTAATCATGTACAACTCGTACATACAGATAATTACAGAGAGAGTAACCAAAACCGACATAACGGTGGAAATCGGACATTTTAGATTTGGAGGGAAATTCAAATGCTCTAATATTTTTCAAAAAAGATAAAGAAAGTGCTAAAATCTAAAATTTGGGATCCCTATTATACGCCCAAGGCTGCGGCTACGATAGGCGGAGGGCTAATTTTGTGTTGTATAAATTGACAATAATATTATAATTATTACATAATTTACATTTGAGTTTTACCATCCGAATTTGATTTTTTTGGTGTGGCCAGGCTTTCGAGGGCGTCGTCACTCGAGGATGAGGAGACCCAGACACCAACGCTGGAGGTACGCTTCCGGGTCGCGACTTGACTCTCATCATCGTCATCAATGGACTCTTTGTTGCCTCTCTTACCCGACTTGGGATGTCGGCGGGAGGACTTTGGATTTGTTTTACTTTCCCCGTCAATACTTTGTCCAGGTTCGACTCCGGTTCTGGCTCCGGCTCCGGCTCCGGCTCCAGCCCGGCCGCTTATTTCCGTACTGGTGGCACTCAAAGATTTGAAAGAGGCTGAGGCTGGTGTGGCCGTGGCAGTTCCAACTCCTGGATCCGTGACGCGGGTCGTGCTCGCGTTGGAGTTGGATTCTTTGGAATTTGTGAGATGGAGACTGCTCTCAACGATTGTGATACTTTTGGAAGATTTTCGAGAAGACATCCCCTTCTCATCATACGTATTTGTACTATTCATTTTTCTGATTGATTTTAGCTTTGTTTCTGAATTATTTGTTCCCGTTCCCGTTCTGTCGTTGGATGATTGTGACAGATTATCCTCATTTCGTGTAGTTTTCGGTTTCTTCCCTGTCTCACCACCCATCTTCCTTTCTGGTCACGTTTTCACACACTATCCGAATCTGAAAGTCTTTTATTTGTGATTTTTTTTTGTCTATGTGGTTTGAATGCTTGATTTCCGTAGTTTTTTGATTTAAGTTAATCAGCAGTAGCTGGGGTTGCTTGGCTTTGGATTGTTGGATTGGAGTAGAGTACTGCTGTGCTGTGAGCGTTGGAATTGGTGGATTGCATTTTGCAGTTTGTGAATTCTGTTAGTAATAAATTATTCTTGACTTCTGCTTTGTTAATGGTTGGCATTTTGCTATTATTATTAAGTTCATTTTTTTTAATATGATTTAATGGAGATAAAATCTGTTTGGTTTATGGTTGTCGTTGTCGTCATGTACTAATACTGTGCGTTGGATCCTTCCTTCCTGACCACCTAATTAGTCTGCTCTCTGTTCATCCTGTTCCTTCACCTGGCGTCTTTTTTTATTTTTACTCAATAATTCAAGTACGAAATCATGAGCGAATTCGAGTTAAATAAATTAGTAATTTATAGTACGAATTTTCAATACATTTTTGACATAATTATTTATGAACTTATGGAAATTTGAAGGAATTTAAATTCATTTTTTCTAAACAATGTTGTATGGGCTGCGGCCAAATCGACAAAATGAATAAATTATTCTTATTATTATTAAATTCATTGTTTTTTATATTTGGAATTTCGAAATTGACGTAGCTAAAATATGCTGCCTAACTCTCTTTTACAGTCTACAGTAGCCACAGAAACGGTGAAATACATTTCTAATTTGTTTAATGCGTTAAAAATGGACTCATAAATTAATAATTAAGAAGATGAGCTGGGATATTTATTTATTTTATTTAATAATATTTTATTTATGTATGTATTTAACATTTTGCAAAATGTGTTGGGATGGACAATCATTTTAAGCATTTGTCGTTTCAAGTTAAGAAAGGGATCCTCCATAAATGACGTCATGTAGTAGTGTCAATGGGTCTCAACATGGTTATGCTGGTCACATCATGGGGTCCAAAAAATGAGGACTGTTCGATGACGCCATTTGTAGACGAGAATTTGTAATGATCCGGAATCCGGGTCCGGGGTTTCCGTTTCCGTTTCTCCGTGAGAGACTCGGTCGTATTGTAGAGAATGTAGAAGTAAAGACACAAGTCCAGTAATGAATTGCTTTGGGTTGATTCATGATGATACGATTTCTTGGACTAATAAGGAGCATTTTGTGTATTGCACAGACTGGTGGAGCAAGCGCATACCTGTCCCCCTTCAAGGGTCGGGTTTTCCGAACTCACCTTAAAGTGCTTACATCCGGAATGGGTATATTTGGCACTACAGCCTTTTTCTATCCTGCCAGTGACGTCCGACTTGTATAATACGCACACACCCCCTCTGAGGCACTGCATCGTCGTTTGGACCTTGCAGTCGCCTACACAATAGTATCAATAGAAAACACTCTGTGCTTCAGGAACAAGGAGGGTCACTGCCAGGATTGTCCCCGCCGTCAGTAACACATACGCCGAGTAAATTGTCCCCTTTTCTTTCTTCACCTTTTTTTTCGAGACAGCTAATTCCGCACTTTAACGCCTTCTAGTTCAGAGTTCAAAATTTTCAAATATAGGATAATGCAACTCAGGAAACTTAGGAAAAAAATGAACAGAGGTCACAACCACGCAAACGCAAACAAAAAAATTGGATACACCGAAATCGCGTGATACTTTTCCGTAGCAAAGTTGACATTATTGACCCTAGCCATTTGTAACGTCATTTGTGGACGAGCTCCTTTGAATATCGTATTTTGAAAATTCAAACAGTTTACAATACGGTGGGTAGGGTAGGGTCGGGTATCTGTGGTAGTCCGGTAACTGTGGTAGTGGGAAACCATAAAGCAACGAACGATAACTGGAGTCCGAAGTTTATTTCAGTACACTCAACTACTCATGGAGTACGTTCTGGCTGATGTTCCCCGCGATAGTCGAAAACTTGTAGGAGAAGAAAATTACAAAACTTACTGTGTCAGTTTAATTAGTGAGGAAAGTTTATTTTCATTTTCTTCAAGTCCCTGTAATTACTGATCAAAACACATTCTCACCGAAACTGATTGCGGGGAGATAGTTGGAGTTAGTAGGCATAACTTAATTACGATTAGGATGAAATATTAATTTAACCCTTAATTCGGTGGATTTTATAAAAATATTTAGTCATTTCAAAGTAGTACTCTAAATGTGGTAATGTCAGGGCTTCTAACTGTGGTATTGTGAAAACCATGCAAACATCATTTGAAATTTAGTGAAAATGAAGCAAGTGTGTTTTAAAAATATAAGTAATAATATTTCAGTTCGTTTTCATTTGTTTAGTATGCCGTAAATTATAACACCATACACCAACGTAGACCTAAACAATGCCATTTCTTCTGTTCAAAGTAGATCATCAATAACACTCATTTAATAAATTAGTATGTATCTCGTTAGTAGTTTTAGTAAACACACCGATTATTTTATTCATTAAATGTGATTTATAGAACCTAGTGTGATAAAATCTGTTCTGGCTTAATATGCGTTATTCACATGTTAATTGACTTTTAACTTTTGTTTTTTGGACTAAAATTGCAATAAGCGGTGGGTGCTCATAAAGTTACCAAACTAATAACTATAGTGTGCCCAGTCACTTAATAATGTCATAAATAGCCTAATAATGTTTATTTACGTTATTTTCGTAACGTAAAATGTGTCAATTTTAGCGAAAATGAGACTACCACAATTAGAACCCTGCATACCACATTTACCGGACCTAGCAAATTTCCCACTACACCGAGGTCGTACAGTTTGAACACCTGTAGTTTAATCAAGCAGCGGTAGAATTTGATAAGAATTGGGTAAAGTATTCAGTATAGTATGTGTGTCAAGTGTATAGTGCTATTGGTTTCAAAATTCTATTTACTTGGTATTACAGATTGAAAAACTGAAAGTTTTCCAAAAAGCTACCACAGTTAGAGGACCTTACCCTATTTTACATTTTTTAGAATGTGTAAATAGCGTATGTTACACTTTAAGAAAGGCTCATATAGAATATTTTACACTTTCAAAAAGATTGACATATGTAGTGTATGTTACACCTTCAGAAAGGTGCATGTAGCCTGTTTTGCACTTTCAAAACGGTGCATATAGCGTGCTTTACACTTTCCAAAAGGTGCATGTAGCGTATTTGGCACTTTCAGAAAGGTGCATATGTAGCCTGTTTTGCACTTTCAAAACGGTGCATATAGCGTGCTTTACACTTTCCAAAAGGTGCTTGCAGCGTATTTGGCACTTTCAGAAAGGTGCATATGTAGCCTGTTTTGCACTTTCAAAACGGTGCATATAGCGTGCTTTACACTTTCCAAAAGGTGCATGTAGCGTATTTGGCACTTTCAGAAAGGTGCATATGTAGCCTGTTTTGCACTTTCAAAACGGTGCATATAGCGTGCTTTACACTTTCCAAAAGGTGCTTGTAGCGTATTTGACACTTTCAATAAGGTGCATATGACGTATTTTACACTTTCAAGAAGATGGACATAGCGTATTTTGTACTTTAAAAAAGCTGTATATTCAAAAAGGTGCAAACAGCTTATTTTCCACTTTCAAAAAATTTTTGTTTTTGCAAAATAAACTACCAAGATAGAATATTAGGATTTTTACAATTATTACATTTTAATAGTTACAAGCAAATGATTTTTTACAAAAACAGAAATATATTTCTTACACTTGAAATCTGGAAAATATCCGGAAATTGGTTTTGATGAATCCGGAAATACCCGGAATATTGAAAGAGCAAAATCTTGAAATCTTAATTGAACATCCGGAATCCGGAATTGTGGTATTTCCAAACCAATAAACGTTTCTGGACCTATTCCGACCTATTGAAATATTAGTATTCTACTTGGAAGGAAGAAGAATACTTTTCTCCTTTTTTTTGTGGAGTTGATGTATGATTTGCATTGTTAGAAATTTATTGTAGTTAAATGTTTTATAGATTTTATATTTCATTGTCAATGCGTTTATAAAATTTAAATTCTTTTTAGCTTTGCGTTTAACTGTTTTACGAAGGCGACAATTCACGCTCAAACTTTAGTTATTGGTAATGTTAAATACGGAACAGATATTTTTTGGATTAGGTTTTGAAATTGGCGGGTAACATGAGAAACCATTCCCTTGTAAGTAACTACAGTACTAACTATGATTTTGATAAACATGTGAAAACGTGATTTTTTTCAAAATGTTTTTCTCCGTGATTCCATAGTATCAAGTGTATTAGTAGCCAAAAGTAATTACTCAAATCTGACGCTGCGTCGTAATTTTTTAAATATGATTTAAAATTTTGAAATCTTGGACTTGACGGGTTTTGCCAAAAAATCCATAAGAGACAATGCAAAAAATAAACATTTTGAATTATATTCAATTTCTGATTGTAAAATTTAAGTATGAATTGTACATTCAACAACATTTTTAATGCACTTTTAAAAAAACATGTAAATAGAGCATTTTTACGCTTTTCAAAAACATGTAAATAGAAAATTTTTACACTTTTCAAAAACATGTTAACACAACTTTTTGCAATTTGCAAAAACATGTAAGTGCAACATTTTACACTTTTCAAAAACATGTAAACACCACTTTTTGCACTTTTCAAAAACATGTAAGTACAAAATTTGACACTTTGCAAAAACATGTAAGTACAAAATTTGACACTTTGCAAAAACATGTAAGTGCAACAATTTACACATTTCAAAAACATGTAAGTGCAACATTTTACACTTTTCAAAAACATGTAAACACCACTTTTTGCACTTTTCAAAAACATGTACATAAGTACAAAATTTGACACTTTTGAAAAACATGTCAATGAAACATTTTGCACTATTCAAAAACTCGTAGTTAACATTTTAACCATCTATCTCATTTCGTGTTATTTGTTTGATATAGCTCATTTTAATTCTAGCTTAAATTCGAGATAGACCATTTTGATTCTTCAAAACTATGTATTTCTATGAAATCGTACGTACTGCACACATTTTGTTTCCTTTTTTTTTGATTCGCCATCTTTTTTAATTAAAACTGATGATAAACTATTAAAAGTAAACCGACAATATATAGTATATAACGCCACGCGTTGACAACCTATAACTTTAATAATTGGCATAATTTACGATTTAATTAACTAGTAAGAGTGTAAGCTAGTAAGCTTAACATTGCCCATTTTATGACATTACAACGAGAGGATTAACAAATCAAACTCCAAATTAACGCACCCATTGTGACTCTGCTTTTGTTTGGACCATCTTGAGGGTATATAAGTTGATCCGCACATAGTCTCTGGAGTGCAGTCGCAGTCATCAGTCCCAACCCATACTGAATACTTTTTACAAAAAATGGGATTTTTTAATCAGATTTTAATCACGGCACTTTTGGTAAGTTATTAGTAATTATTAATACACCCTACTCTAGCAGCCTTATATTTTCCATTAACTAATTTACTCATAACAACAAGTATACTTGTATGTCATAAAACAATTTATTTTTTTATCACTGTAGTGCTGCGCTTATGACCATCATGTGGGTGGTCAAGCTGTAGTAAAAGTAAGCGATAGCTGCGAAAATAGAGTGTTCACGAATGATGCCGTTTCTTCTACAAAGTCTGAAATCAAGGTAAAATTTTGTAAAATTATCCCAAAACATTATTTTTTTTAAGCAGGCGTTAATCTTGACATTTTGTTACTCTAAACCAAATATTATTCGACATTGTTACATGTACCTATCTTACCTGTAGATTGGAAGTCACACGTTTCACCGGCATCCAAAAGTTCTGGCTGCATTTGACTGCTGCAACGAGCGAAAGCAGAACATACATGTAAGTCACGAGGAGAATCCTTTTTGGGTGGTATTTTAAGGCTTCAGCGGGAACATATTCTTTGGTGAGCGGAAATAAACATTTGTTTTTCTGACAATATAAATTTAGTATGCAGACCATATTTAGAATAATTAATAATTTATGCTGCAGACAAATATTTAGGATATGCATAATTCTTTTATCAGACCAACAACATGATTTAACTAATTCAGCCTGCAGGTAAATAGTGTCGTCGAGAACAACTAAAATTAATCCTTAATGACGTCAGACCGCGATAAGCAATAATTTTCCTATTTCTTGGGGTGCAGTTGTCAGTTGAGTTTTAAATCCTTACCTCACTGGTTTCCTTTTCAACTGTGGGAATTAAAAGTTTCAAGTATGAGCAAGGGCGTCGTTTTTGTGAAGAAAAGGAATATAACAGAAATTTAGCAGATTATGTGGACGAGCAACCGAATAAAAAACCAAAGGGTGCTGTTGGTGGGTATAGGGATAAATTAGGCTGGATCCAAAAAGGAATTTTTAAGAGTAAAACGGAAGCCGTAGAAGCAATTGGGTTGGCTGGAAACTGGAGTATTCAAATATCGTATTTATTTATGTTTCGCTAATGCAACACCAATTTTGTCTGACAAATAAATTATTTTTCCGGTGTCAGTGAAAAACAATTGTCTGCAACTCGTAAAAACGCGTCAGCAAAAAAAAATTATTCTGTCTGACGGTTAGATGAATCTGGCACCGGTTTAGATGAATATGACTGATCGAAAAAGATTATCCCATCCTTTTTAAAATCTGCTTCTATCAGTACCTACATACTAATAATAACCTGTAATTATAAACTTTTCATTTTGATGTATACTGCTAAACGCCATATTTTATGTGATTTCCGCAGTGTACCCTCGTCTGCTTTTTCATGGCAAAAAAAATGATGAATCCAGATGGGACGTGGAACAAACCAAATGTAATAAGAACTTTGATTGAAGATTGGCAGATGGAAGTAGGTCCAGAAATGATTACGAGAGTCTTTCAATGCATCGATAAATATGGTACGTCCAAGGATTTATTTAATTATTACTTTACATACAATTTTAAAACAAAGAAAGTTTAATGCAACAGCTGTGTCTTTCGTTTTCCTCTTATTTAGGACCCTACAAGCCATCCAGTAATTGTCATGACATCCAAAAAGCGTATACATGTGCCCAAGACCATTTCCTGGAGGTTGAACATGAATATTTAATTAGTTAATTATAGTGCAATAATTTTTAAGGGGTCGTTCAAAAGTATTACGTAGCGCAGTGAGGGGTATAATGGGAATAGGCTAAGGTGTCAGACGATTTCTCCTATCTTACTTAAACGAGATTTGTTTTGACAATTTCACAGATGCATCCCGGGCAACTTACAAGTTTCTTCTTAAACACCTATGTTTTAGGTAATTTTTCAAACGATGAATTCCATCTATAACTACACTGTATATAATTTTGTTTAGTTAAATCTTAAATCTTTCTTGAAAATATTTTTATGAAAGCTGCTTTGCAATCGTCATGAATTACTTAACTACGTTTATAGATGATGCTCATTGGAAATGTGGAAACCAAACGTACCATCTTCCAGAGCCCTATATGGAGCATGCACGAGATTGCTTAGCAAATTCTACCACTGTCTACGTTTGTACACCACATACATACATATTATTACCGAGCCTTTTTATAAACAGTATTCGATTAATTTCCTTTTAGAGTTTCCTGAACTAGTTTGGAATATAGATTTATATTTGTAATGCGGCTGATTTATAGCAACGTCTCAGATGTACATGGAAGGCATGGGGTAAACTCGACGACAACTTTGATGTAAACGTAGCTGGCACTATAAATATGTACAAATTGACGTTTGGAAAGCGCGGACCCGAGATTGTGAAACATATAGTGAGCCGTTTGAGCAAATATGGTGAGTCATATATATATTATTTATTGAAATAAATACTCGATCGAGCAAAGCTTACTTTGATCGCCATAGACTAGTGGACTACGCATAAATGATGTCATCGGTATGCTCAGTCTGGTACTGATAACATGCCCTGTTAAAAATAGCCGTTTACGTAATGTCAAAGTGATGACGGCGGGAGGGGGAGTCTGAAAGAGTACTAATATGATTGACATCATTTATGGACCATCCCTAGGATAACTCGTGGCTCGTTTCACAATCATCCGTCAGAAAGCTGACTACTAAAAAAACTTTTAAAAAAAGATTTAACTTTAAAATTTGATGTGCTTCCCCCCCCCCCCACGCATGCGCATATACGTAGATATCGGTAAACTGTGGAGAGACTCTGTACAACAACCGGAAAACGCCATTAGCATTTTGTCTGACTATATTGCAGATTCAAGAGAGGCTTATTACGAGGTTAGTTAATCCTTTATGCTGTTACCTCTACTGATCTTAGTATCTATTTATTCATTTTTTGGCGAGGAGAGAGAAGGGGAAATTTCATGTTAACCCTGCCCTTAATTTTAATTTGACTCATTGTTTTGGTGTGTGTTTAATTTTTTAGATTTGTGGCTCGAGAACAGACGATTTCCTTAACTCTGGCTGATAACATAATATATGGCGGATATGAGAGAAAATAACGCTTAATATGCAGAAAGCCAATTATTAAATATAATTAAAGCATATTTTGCGATTCACAAGCGAATATCATTTTCAACATTAATTTCAATTCATTATTTCCGAAAAACAATACAACTTACAATGTACGATTTGGTGTGGAATGGATTTATTTCGCCGGATACAAATTATCATAATAATGCTAAAAAAATGTACGATTCGCTGGAAATAAATTTATGCACTAAATGTGTATGTATAGCCAATGAAATAGTATTATAGAACAAAAGGGTTTTTTACGACAAATCTCAAATTTTACAAACAAATTACGAGATTTTGAAATTTTTTTCAAAAATATTCGAAAACGTATCCCAATATTTTTTATGATAAATGAAATTCCGTAACTTTGTTTAGTTATTCAATGTCGCATTATACTAAAATTATAAATAATGCAATGTGAGCGTTCATAAAATGTCTTTACTATTTGTATGACACAATTTTCTGCCCTAAACTAATAGGCAATAATTTGCTTCCGTTAATTTACCATATCCGATACGATTGGGGTACTTAGTGGATCATTATCAATATAAATAATTTAATAAATGTATTAGTAATCTCTAGTATATGAAGATTGAAATGACTTTATCTCATCTGTGAGCGTGAGCGTTGTCAGTTGTCACTTTTCGAAGTGAATAGTCATAGAAACTAAAAGGAGGGCGCCTTGAATACTTTGAATCACTGCACGACCGTGTTTCTGGTTTGTTTCTATTTTTGTGTGTAAAAAATCAAAATTGGAAGCAGAAGGCTACAGAAATTTATTTCAAAACGAATAATTTTCACATCCTTCTTGCCCGAACTTCGGAACTCGGAAAATAATAATTAACGCTAATTATTTTTGAAAAAAGTTACGTGTCAAAACAACTATACATGTCATTTTAAAAATTCATAACTTTTGTAGATTCTCGTGCTGTTGTTGTTGTCGTTGTATGGGGATTTTGTTGTTTCTGTTGTTCGATTTTCGATTTTACTATTTGAGTTAAAGTCATGATGAGTAATATTGGAAATGCATAAATTATTACAAACATTTTAATTTAGTTCAGTGCAGTGCAGTGGTTCTTAAGGAGAACAAAATAAATAAATGCACACTCAATCAAGTACTTGCATATCAGGGGAATTATTTTGTATTTAATTTCATTAGTTCATAGTTTAAGTAGTAGTGTTTGTGCTTGTCCTCGAGCATGGACACGTTACTACCCATTATTAGTGTATAATAATTCTGTAATAATAATAATAATATAAATTACTTATTCAAGAAAAAGCTACGTTGAGAGAAAAACTGTATTAAGTCACTGTTGCACAATTTAATAGAATTTACAACACATCATCGCCAGTCACCAGTCCAGTTTAAATTGGAACAAATATTATTAAGAAATATGAAATACATAAAATCAATTTCTTCATAATATTATGTTGTACTTATGTGGTCATCTTTCATCCGATGAAGAATAGCTTTTTAAATTCATCAAGTACTAACAACTAAAAGTATAAGCACTGTCAAAATTGGAAGCATCATCAAAATCAAAATTCATTCCTTCAAAATTACAATCAGGAACTAATGTCTGGTTTCGCATTTCGCAATTTTCACATTTGACGTTCTTGTTTTGATTGTCAAGTAATTGGTGCATTATGAATTGTTAGCATGCGTAACTTCCAACTTTGGCCCTATCCCCTGTCACTGTCGTGTCACCTCAACTAGTGAAACCACTTTCCGAAATTATTTAAATATAATTACTTACTAAATTTCTAAGCCAAAGTTTTACTGTTTTTGAAAAATCCCAATTTGTGATTTCTCTGATTTAATTACGAACCGACAACCGACTAAAACGTACTCTACGAATCCTACAATCCTACCTACAACCTAAATTAAATTCTAACTGCTATTACGATACTGGATTCAACTGTTGTCTGTTTAAGGACTTCATTTATAGGGCCATCTCGGGAATCGTAATTACAAGTACATTAATTAACAAAGCCGTATTGTTTATTTGGCCTTTGGAGAATGATCAAATGTCAAGTGGGACGTTATTGGTGTTGGTGAATTCAAATTCGAAGTTGTGTTGTGATTTTGGTGTGGACTGTGGATTATAAGAGAGACGGAAGAAGTTGACGACATTTCGAGTCGAGAATTAAGCTTCTTTAGAGAACTAACTCAAAATGTCACAACCAAGTACTGGGGACAGTACGATGACCTCGGAAGAGCATGATCAGGAAGTGGAAGAGTATATATGGAATTTAATGGGGAAATGTGGGCTCTTATCCGAAATCAAATCTCAGATTGCTCAGTTTGTTCAAAAAAATGGAAAGACGAAGGAAAAAGTCACGGTAGGTCATTGTCGTTTTCACAACCTTGTATACATATTTACTTTTTTCGAACTTACAGTGCGCCAGTGCCAATAAAATAATTTTATACTGTCTTTGTAATACTGTGCTTTCGCGCGAAACAAAAATGAATGTTGTTGTTTATGTCAAATATATACATATTTGTCGGTGTAGAATACTTTTTTCTTTTCCTTCCTTAATTAAATAAATATGTATGTTTAGTATATGAGTCTGAGTCTATTTCATACTAACTAAATGTCAAACGTTGACCTCATCGTTGATTCATCGACTGATTAAACCCACAGGTTGATGCGACCCGAGCGAACCCGGCGATACTCTCCATGATTTACGAGTACCTGAAGTGGGTTGGAATGAAGAACACATGCACACTGCTCGTCGTCGAATCTCCTGTTCAGTTTGATACATCCTTAGTCACTGGAGGTGACTCCTCCACGACTGGATCTCCACACGTTCCCGAACTATGCACTTACCTGTCCGAGAGAAGAAAGCTTAATACTGAGAAGATTGGTGGAACTGGTGGGAAATCTTTAAATGGTGCTTCTTCAACCTTACCTTTCTTGACCTCTACCCCCACATCAGGAACAGGGGCCGGGGCCGGGAAAGGGGCAGCGCTAAATCAGACATTCAACATAAGCTCCACGGGAGCTGAAGGGTCACCAAATGTAGCTAATAATTCTGGTGCCCCACACCCCGTCGACTTTACCTCCCTCTCCCCGCCACCCAATATGGAGAACTTGAGTGATTTCGAAGTGTCAGGTTCAGGAGTGGATGTGGCTCAGTCCCCTGGGTCCACGGGTAATGCATCTAATGTACATGTTAACACAAGTGTTTTTTTGGCTAGTTCTTCGGTGAACCAAAATCAGAGTCAGACTAATACGAATTCTAATGATAATGATGATGATGCAGCTGTACTGAACGCAGCGACTGTGACTGGAGTCGGAGCCGGAGCTAGTGACTCGAGTGAATCCGAGCACACAACCACAAGTGTGAGCAAGTCAGGTCATGGCCGAGGTCAAGGTCATAGCCATAGTCACAGCGAAAAGAAACAAAAAGTTTTCTCATTCGAGAAGCCTGCTGACGCTAATAATTTAAAGAAAACGCAGAAATCCGCGGATCCCTTACTAAATCTTCAAGAGAAAGGAAAGGAATTAAAATCCTGTAACTCGGATCAGTCCCTCCAACAAAAGTCCCGGGATCAGCTTCATTTCGGCTTCATGACTGAGAAACAAAAGATGGAAGCACTAAATAAGAAATTCAGCGGGAGTGAATTAATTCCCAAGAAAAAATCTAATAATAATACTAGCAATAACGAGGACTCCACAACTTCCACCCCCACCGCGAGCAATAAAACATTGAGCAGTAGTAACAAAGGAGAGAATAAAGATAAAAGTTTGGGTGGAAGCTTGAAGAAGGAGCTGACGGTGTCCGACAAGGACAATGTCAAGTCTCAGAATGAGAGTAATGACACGAAGGACAGGGTCATTGAACCTGACAAGGACAAGGAGAAGGAGCCTGAGAATTTAATGGATATCTCAAATCCATGGAAGAGTAAATCTCAGCACGTGAATAATAATAATAACAATAATATTATGTCGTCCGAGCCAGACTTTGAAGATGAGTCCATCTCAGATCTTCATGACAGCACAGCGGAGGATATTACACAAGACCTGTCCATGGACTCTGACTCGAAATTGATTGCAACTAATATTGCCGCCGAGTGTGAACATCTCATGAAGTTAAAATAAAAACAGTAGAAGCTCTCAACTTTAATCAAACATAAAATATTCTACGTTAGTGTACTACTGTACAACGTGCGGAATTTCAATATTACTAGAAAAAAAACTGTAATTATTAACAGACAAAATAAAAATGTAGATCGGACGTTGAGTTGGGAAAGTCACACGAACAAAAGTATATTATGGAATAAACGGTTAGTTTTGTTAATAAAATTTCCAAGTACTTGTCTCACTTGATTGTATTAATGTGAGTGTCAGGTCAGCGTCAGATACGTCAGATGTGAGTTAATTTAAATTAATTTTTATTAGTAGTTGTATTATCGAACTTACGGACCACTGACTACGGTTAATGACCTTACATAAAATTACCAAGTATTCATTAAAAAAGTAACTGGTATTAATTTTTATTTGTAGTACTTTTAAGTTAAGTAAATTAAGTAAGTAATATAGAACAGTAATTTTAACTACGTGCATGCGTACTAACTAATTTATAGGTAAAGTCTCGACTGTCGACTTGGACTCTCAACAGCGCAGCGTGTACACAACCAACTTACCTGATGTTTAATTTTAACAATTAATAATATGCCATATATATACTGTGTGTGTATCACAAAAAAAATCAAAACTTTTACTGTGACTATAGATAAGATATTATAAATTATGTAAAGCATAGATGATAGAAAACATGTACCTATTCCTACCCATCATCATCATTAATAGTAATTGTTGACTTTGGTGTAATGGTTAAGGCCGTAGTACATCGTAGTATGATAATTTGTTATTAACAAACAGTAATGGTAATTTATCAGCAAACAAACCACACTCAACACTTCTACGCAACGAAGCAAACTTAAACTATAATAATACCAAAACTGAAATATTTTAAGCCTACCAATTATTATTATGATTTAATAATACTGTACTGAAACTGAACTCTAAACATAGACTTTTAAAGAACCGTCCTTTTTGTCCGTCTTTAATACTAATAATATAATTAGACATTAGGCAGAATAGATAATCGAAATGCAAGTATTTACACGTAATAGTAATAAGTAACTAACTACATATTATACACTATAATATTATTGCAATAACTATATGTATAGTTAATCATTTTGTTCAATTCCCGATAATGTTGTATTATATCCTATATCGTCAATCGTCTGTGAAGAACCAAAATGACCCATATCCAGTTTTAGCTAAAAATAATATCCACTATCTACACAAATAATTAAATGTCTTGAGAGCATTTAAATAGAACATTTTTCACTTTTCAAAAATATGTAAATACAACATTTTACACTTTTCAACCATATGAAATTAGAAATTTTTGCACCTTTTCAAAAACATGGAATTAGAACATTTTGCACCTTTTCAAAAACATGGAATTAGAACATTTTGCACCTTTTTAAAAACATACAAATAGGACATTTTAGATTGTTGAAAAACATGAAAATAGAATATTTTACTTGTTTCAAAAACCTCTAAGTTACATTCGACGCATGTTTCTCACTTTGTTTTTATGACATAGCTATTTTTGATTGTAGCTTAAATTGGAAATGGGTCATTTTGGTTCTTCACGGACGATATCCTCGTGGATATTTATTCGAATTCGATATTGATTCCTGAGCTTCAAGCCATATTACTTTATCTACTTAATTCGTGGGATGTTTTCATATACTTTTTTTTTGTATTATAATACAACAAAATCTCTCTGTATTTGTAATGTATTTTTGTAATATTAATTAATTGATTTTTTTATTACGTTTTTTTAAAAACGTATTCATTCATTATTTAATTTTCAATGCATGTGCCATTTTTATTAATGTAGAAGCAGTAAGTAATTAAGTACGTGTATGTTGGTACAAGTAACTTTAACTCACGAACATTAATTTTTAAAGTTAAGAATTTTCAATTTTGATTAAGTAAAGAACTTTTTCATTTTTTATCGTAATCGTTAGAACTTTAGTTTGAAATAGTGTTTTTACATTTGTCGTCAATTTGTCATGTTGCCATATTACATTCATGCATGTTCCCATTTTCCGGTTTGGATTCAGATGTCGTTTGTATAATAAATTATTGTTGATTATGGAGGGTGCTAACGCTAACTTTATGAGGCAGTGCAGAGTACCTAAATTAAATTGCTATTTTCAATCTTTTCCGGGATTTGAAAGTAGGCATATTTATAAGTCTGTATATTCCGTATATAATATATGCTCAATTTATTGATTATTATTGTAAAGCCGTTGAGTTGACATTTTTTGTAACTTGAAACACCTCTAGGAACCATGTAGGAATGATAACGATACCAACATAGCGATTTCGTTTTGGACGTGAATTATTATGTAAGCATTTAAGTATACTTATATTAACAAGTAAAACATTAAAACAAGCATTTATACGAGTATATTGTAAAATATATTTAGTGATTATAATTTAACTTATTTAATGTTTTTTATTTTGCATGCTCAGGCTTTTGAATTGGTGATGGTGATGGAATACCATAATATATTATATTAATTATATTTTAATTTTTACCAATGTACATATTGAACTATCGGAATCTGAATTATTTATGTATACAATGTTGAATAGTGACTAATACAGTGCAGTGCGCAAGAAAAGCTACGGATCGACACTCACTGCTGGGATACAAAATTTATAAGTGGTTTTTATTATACATCGTCTCTAAAGAACCAAAATGACCCATTTCCATTTTTAGCTGAAAACAATATCCACTATCTACAAAAATTCAATATCAAATTCAATTCAAATATGTCTTGAAAGCATTTAAATAGACCATTGTGCTCTTTTCAAAAACATGTAAATAGAAAATTGAACACTTTTCAAAAACATGTAAATAGAAAATTGAACACTTTTCAAAAACATGTAAATAGAAAATTGAACACTTTTCAAAAACATGTAAATAGAAAATTGAACACTTTTCAAAAACATGTAAATAGAACATTGAACACTTTTCAAAAACATGTAAATAGAAAATTGAACACTTTTCAAAAACATGTAAATAGAACATTGAACACTTTTCAAAAACATGTAAATAGAACAATTTACACTTTTCAAAAACTCGTAATTAACATTGTACGCATGTTTCCCATTTTTTAATGACATAGCTCGATTTGATTGTAGCTTAAATTGGATATGGGTCATTTTGGTTCTTCACAGACGATATGTTTTGTAGTTATTTGTTTCGTCTCTGTAGTATATTTTGATCTCCTTATAGCTCATCATAATCATAATTGTTTTGAGTTAAAATTTGTAATATTGGAATTTTTAAATTGAATTATGTATAAAGCTCAATAAAATAAAATTTCATTTGATTACACAGTAAGTAAACACACAAACCTACAGCGTAAATTGTCATTTTAAAGTTGGATTTATAGTCACTCGTTTTCAAGGTTCACATACTATGCAACAAAGTGCAGGATGGGCTGGAAAATATTAAGCATTAAAACAATGAACTCACCCCGTTTTGTCAATTAACTCTTCATAAGCAGGCATTTGCAATGCAATAAAATTATTATTATTAAATAAAATGTTATAACTTATGGGTGGTACATATTACTAAAAAGAATTTACGTCCAAATCATTTTATATTATTGGGCATCGTCCATAAATGACGTAATCAAAACAAAAAATCATAAATGGCAGCAATGGTGGTATACTATGTAGATCTTTGAAATGGGAATACTTAAGTTCAAAGGTTGCATTGCCACATCGCTCATAAGTTAATATTGACCTTTGGCATGTTTTTTCATGAGCTAATCTCTGGACTCAGGAGGTGACGTCATGTATTTTGACACAAGGTCCCTGCTGGAATTTGGAATAACACGTCAATAATACGGAAATGTCAACAAACTGCGAGCATCTCTTTCTCGCTCTCTCTGGCTCTCCGTCTCTTTCTGTTTTCAACTCTGGGCTCTGCTATAGCTGTGTTTTTATTTTATAAACAAGATAATACCGTTTTTGGGCTTTTGACTTAAGAGTGAACATGTCACATTCCGCAGATTGCATGCGCTTCCGATCCCAGTCAACTTTGAACAGTAGGAGCAAAAGCCATCTTTACTGAGGCCAAAAAAAGGCTACTGCGCATCCTCCTACTGATATATGTATATGGCTCGGTGTATTGTACGGTATTGGTCATTGGAGAGTTTCACCAATTAGTGCCGGAGTCTCTCCCATCTAATCACAGCGATAATGACTATATGAGCCATTATGAGCTGCTGCTAATAAAGTCGACCTAACAAATTTAAGAGCCTACGCTCACCTCCGCGTTGAACCTGCTTAGGGGTCGTCCTGAATGATGTCATAGAAATATTCCCATTTCTAGGGCCCTATAACCCCCGCTGTCGCTGTAATCATCAGCTTAACCATTGCACTATTGGCTATCTTCAACATGGGAAGTCATCAATATCCAATTAGACCAATAGACCCTACCAGTGTGACATCATTTATGGACGATCTCTTATCTAATTACGCACGAAATGTCAATAATAATGTCATTATCCATTAAACCCGGTGGTGTATAGGTATAAATACTAATTTATATGCATATCCTCCTACTCCGGCCTGGTATACATATAATTGCGTGCATGCATTTCGAATTTGTTTTCACTTTCACTGTTAAGGGATCATCCATAAATGACGTCGTCGAAATATCGCCATTTTAAGGACCCTATATGACACCGACGCTGTCATCGCGTAAGCGACTGTCTTTAACATGGGATGTCATCCGTATCGAAGCAGGTTCAAGAACCCCACCCATGACGTCATGTTCGGACGATCCTTAACAGTTAAGTCTGCTGGCAACCGAACCGAAGGAAAAGGACAAAACAACTTAACTGTTATCATAATATTATATATGTGAAAACCATTTTATACAATTTGACTTAAACGTCACTAGAAGCAATTTTCTGTTCAGTTCCAGTCGCGTTGTCACTCGAGTAGAAGCTCCATCTCCATGTCCAACAAAACTCCAAACCACCTGAGCACTTTTACACTAATTACTTAAATAAAATTGAATTTTCCCCTGTCCGATTTGGTTTGTCACTTAAAAAATCTAATATTGAAAAAATGAAGGGATTTTCGGGTTTGATAAGAGTGCTGTTCACGATTGTGGTGACAATGGCTGCGGTTGTAATGGACGTTGGACAAGTGGAGTCAGCTGCAATCGAGCCAGAACCCACCTCCCCGCCCCCAACAGTAAGCTATCAAAATTGCATTAGTGTGCTATTTAAAAAAAAATTCTTAATGTCTTCTAATAATGTGTTCGAGCTCACTAATCGTATTTTAAGTTCGTAGTTGAAATTTATGTTGTTTTCTGACTGCATGCTCTCGTAGGAAATCCATTTTGGTCATTTAATTGGAAATTATTATTGTTTCAGACAACAGTTAAGCCTGAACGCTTGTGCAGACGTGGGTATGTGTGTGGCTGGGAGGTGTATGATTCTTATACAAGGAATCTCGAGTATTATATTGCTGCCAAGTGAGTCATTTTCACACCTTGGATTATCTTTAAAAAATTTCATTATTTTTAAACACTTTTGATATAAAATTTTGTTTTGAGTGTAAATAAGTGGGAGTGGAGGCACATTTTAGGTTATAAATGAATTGTAGAGCAATATGTATATATAACCTATATGCTGTAGCTATCTTGTTTGCTATATTTAATTGTACGTAAGAAATCTCGAAAACTTGAGTGATCACTTTCTATGAAAATATTCGCCTGGAATTTTTTTAAATTAATTTTTCAAATCATGAGCTAAAAACTAAACGTGTGCTCGTTATCATTAGACCATTTTGACTTTTGAGCCTTTGACCTTTTCAAACTTTGCAAAGACACGTATTTAAGTCATTTAAACATTTTCTTTAAAATTTGTGCAATTTGGTAGATTTAGGATATTTCTAAAACATGTAATTAGAACATTTTGCACTGTTCAAAAACATGTAATTAGATCATTTTGCACCTTTTACAAACACAAGTAATTAGAAAATTTTGCACCTTTGCAAAAACAAGTAATTAGAACGTTTTGCGCCTTTTCCAAAAACAAGTAATTAGAACGTTTTGCAATGTTCAAACACATGTAATTAGAAGATTTTGCACCTTTTCCAAAAAAAAAGTAATTTGAACATTTTTTCCCTTCTGAAAACATGTAATTGGAACATTTTGCAATGTTCAAAAACAAGTAATTAGAAGATTTTGCACCTTTTCCAAAACAAAAGTAATTAGAACATTTTGCACCTTTCCAAAAACAAGTAATTAGAACATTTTGCACCTTTTACAAAAACAAGTAATTAGAAGATTTTGCACCTTGTCAAAAAACAAGTAATTAGAACATTTTGTCGCTTCTGAAAACATGTAATTGGAACATATTGCAATGTTCAAAAATATGCAATTAGAAGATTTTGCACCTTTTCCAAAAAAAGTAATTTGAACATTTTGTTCAACTTCTGAAAACATGTAAATGGAAGATTTGGCAATGTTCAAAAATATGCAATTAGAACATTTTACACTGTTCAAAAATATGTGCTTGATTAATTGTAATGGAAGAAAATGGAAAACATGGGAGGGGGTAAAGGACGAGGATGCGGAGCATACTAAAATGGTCGAAATTTGTACCGACCTCCAACTTTTTGCCCCTCCCAATTATTTAGACCTAAATCTTTCACAAACTAAATGAGGTGCTCTGCACCCCTTAAACGTTGCATGTAAAAGTGTGTTTTCGTGTCTTTGTTTTGAGGTGCAACTGCGATCCGAGGGAGGGAACGACGTGCATTAGAAAAGAGGATGATCCGAACGTCAGTGCCTATGTTTACAGGTGCGAAGTGCGTATCCCGACCTTCTGTAAGTTATTCCACACTTAAGTTATCAACCTACACGTACATCCTATTTGACATCATCACCCTGATTCCTAAAGTGGTAAAGGTGTACCCGTATTCTATTCAAGCGCCGACCTCCCAGCCCCCAGCCCGTGTACAATTGTACGACCTTGCCATGTTAATCTTAATAACCCATGCAGGCCCGTGTACTATGTAATTGAATTCCTGCCTCTCAAGATTAGACCCGCGTGTATTATTACAGAATTGAGACACTCTCTTATCATGAGAATTCAGTGTCTGGATTTTATTTATTCAGCAAAAAAAATACTTTGTACATTATTCCTCTACTTTTGTGGAGGCCTTTCGTGGATTACATTAGGGGTCGTCCATAAATGATGTCATCAAAATGTCCCCATTTCTATAGGACCAACTTGGCCATTGCGCAAGTAGGATGTCATCAATGTCGAAGCAAATCCATTGACTCTACCCGTGACATCATTTATGGGCGATCCCTTACACAATTTATACTTATTGAAACAAAAACAACTTTTTTCTATTGCTTGTTATTGGAAATTGTAATTATTATTGCTATTACAGTATACGTAGATGATGGGCGTGTGGAAGAGTAGTGACAGACAATCCACAGTTTACGAAGCACGCTTATGGAATTACACGCGATATATATGTATAATTTTAATTAGATCGAAACCTGTTAGCAGGGCCATTAAGTCGAAACATATATCAGCCATAATGTGGGGGTCGTCCATAAATGATGTCATCGAAATATTCCGATATCTCTTAGAAAACCTCGCTTAATTTACACTGCGAATTACACAAAATTCATCCGCCTACAGAAACAATATGTAAAATATTATTAAGCCATAATATTAAAAAATACTAATTTAAATAAGAACATATTGAAAATTGTCCATCAAAAATTCAAAAATCTGCTTTTAAAAAAGGAGTGTTACAAAATATTCAAAAATATTTGAAAAATTAGTCTAATTTTTTGGGAAAATTCGTACTTAAAAAATTAACATTTTTCGTCACATATTAACAACATACTTTGAAATACTATGAATTAAAAATGATTTTCAAATGACACCCGCTTCATACAGTTCTTCGACCATCCCAGTGACCCGATGACGAAACTGGGCACTCTGACATGCTTTGGCGGTCATGCTGGAAATCATGGCGGCGACGTCCCGACTCCCCTCCCCCTCCTCACTCAGAGAGTCCAAGTCGGAGATGTTGGAGGGGTCGTTGAGCATGATGGGGAGGCCGAGGAGCGCCATGGCGAAGCCAAAGGCCCGCGCCCGGTGAAACCGTCTCTTGAGCTCCTCCAGAGTGAAGTTGGGGAGGGGCGGGACTCGGAAGTCGGTGCAAATCTCCATGAATTGACGATGGTAGATCTCGAGGGCGGCGTCCATGTGCTTCTCCCGGAATTTGTGGTCCGTGCTCGTGTAGGTGCAGTAGGCGAGGTCCGTCGTGGGGCAGTTCTCTCGGCAGAGCTGCAGATCCACGAGCATTATTTCCACAGGGCTTTCAACACTAGTCCCGTTACCCCCTTTTTTCCCCTTGGATTCGTAGCGGAATAACATGTTGTTGAGCCAACAATCCCCGTGAGTAGAGACCAACCAGGGCTCTGTGTAAAAGCATTTAAATTCAGTTAGGTATTTTATTTTGTCTCAATTCTGTGTTTAGGGCTACGCAGTCATTCAAAGCTATTTTATAAAAGCGAAGTTTTATTTTTGAATCCATGAATTATTTTTGAAAGAGGCACACTTCTAATTTCCTTTTTTTTTGAGACTGTCTAGATTTTTTTTTAAACAAGCAAAATTTACTATTTTTTCCAAAAGATAAATCTTCTATTACAAATTTAAAAAAGTAAATCTTCTAATTTTTGCATGTTTTTGCAAAGTGCAAAATCTCCAAATTGCATGTTTTTAAAAAGTGCAAAATCTCCAAATTGCATGTTTTTAAAAATTGCAAAATCTCCAAATTGCATGTTTTTAAAAAGTGCAAAATCTCCAAATTGCATGTTTTTAAAAAGTGCAAAATCTCCAAATTGCATGTTTTTAAAAATTGCAAAATCTCCAAATTGCATGTTTTTAAAAAGTGTAAAATCTCCAAATTGCATGTTTTTAAAAAGTGCAAAATCTCCAAATTGCATGTTTTTAAAAATTGCAAAATCTCCAAATTGCATGTTTTTAAAAAGTGCAAAATCTCCAAATTGCATGTTTTTAAAAATTGCAAAATCTGCAAAGTGCACGTTTTTGAAAATTGCAAAATCGTCTAACAACACAATTTTTTTTTAAATTTCAAATTCTTTTAATAACATATTATTTGAAAGGCCCAATATGTTACGCTCTTGCCTTGTAAATAATTGAAAGTCTATGTCGTAAATATCTCTGGAAAATGTCAGATATTTTTAAAGCCCATTGTGAATTGCCCATTTTTATTTGTGCCCATTGTGAATTCAGCGGGTGACAGGTGACGACGAACTAATCGTAGGAACGATGTACAATTAAGCAATTCAAATTTTAAAAATTAAAACCATGATCTCTCGTTCCTACCCTCATTTTGGAGAGTTGGTCCTGGGACTCTTAAGCAGGAATCTTTATCCTTGACGATGCCACTCTCCAAAGAGCCACCAAAGTACAGAGCCAAAATATCCGTGGCCTTCCTCCCAAACTCGGAAACGTCCCTGTACACGTTTGAGCTCGTCCCTTTCGTCTCTCGTAATATGTCCAAAACGGCATTTAAACCTTGTTCCACGAGTCCAGCAAATAATCCACGTCCCTTCCCACTAAAAAGTTTGTCTTGGAGACAAGGGAATTGGTCCTCTAATCTTGAAATATTGTTTTTACATTTGTAGGCCCAACTAAGCCCATGAAGTTTGGCCTGCGCTACAAGAACCAAGTGATAATGATCCCAGTCAAATCCTATGAGTCTCTCTGCCATCCGAAACTCGTGCGTTCGTCGTAGGTCCATCATTAGCAAGTAGCTGTCCAAAGGATGAAACACCTTCGCCCTCCCGCTCTCATCCCTGTGCTCTGCAAACAAAACGCCCAAAACACTAATCAGAAATAAAAGTATTACAATAATTATTACTCCTACACATTAATTCTTATCAAACAACAAGTAAACCCCACAACTGCAATAAATTGCTACAACCAACTACTACGGGACCGGATCCGGAACCGGAACCGGAACCTGGATTTAAAATTTAATCTCTGTTTTTTTCTACTTAATTATTTCTATCTACATACCTTATTTATCAGAAATAAAAAATACGTAATTCCTAACAAAAATGTAGCTTATTTTATTGACCTACTATTTTTTAGGTGTTTTAGAAAATTAAAAGAAGTTTTGAAAATTTTCAAAAACTTGCGTAAATCTGACAGCAGCGGAGTACAAGCGCACAGTGAAATTTTATCACGTGTATTACGTACGTACATAGTCACAGAGAGTGCCCGGAAATGGTACGGGTCAAAATTTGATATAATAGATTTGGCGGGAAATTTAAATGCATCAATTTTGTTTTAAATTATGAAAACTTTGTAGTTTGTATTTGTAGTAAAAATATTAGTATGAAAATACATAAATTGCATAATATTTGAGGGTCACAGGCCATAATTCGAAATTTTAGGTTTGGCGGAAAATTTGAATATAGGCTGATCACAATATAAAAGTTTTAAAAACTTTACGTTATCACTACGTTAGTAACCAATGATATTTAATTATTACTTAATATCGTCTGTGAAGAACCAAAATGACCCATATCCATTTTTGGCTAAAAACAATATCAACTATCTACAAATATTCAAATATGTCTTGAGAGCATTTAAATACAACACTTTTCAAACACATGGAATTAGAACATTTTACACTTTTCAAAAACATGTAAATATAACATTTTGCACGGTTTCAAAAACATGGAATTAGAGCATTTAACACTTTTCAAAAACATGTAAATGTGACATTTTACATTGTTGAAAAACATGAAAATAGAACATTTTACTCTTTTCAAAAACTCGTAATTAACATTTGACGCATGTTTCTCATTTTGTTTTTATGACATATAGCTCATTTTGATTGTAGCTGAAATTGGATATGGGTCATTTTGGTTCTTCACAGAGGATATGTGAAAATACAAAGATGTTTAAAATTGAAAATTGAACTGACCGCTCTCAGTAAATCGAATAGTTTGTCCATGATAAAAAGGGGCAAATGGAAGTTGATACTTTTGCGGAGGTACACCCCTGGAGAGGCACTCCTCCTCTTGAAATCGTCTCAATTCCGGGATCCAAATTTGATAGACATCCAACTCTTTGGCAAAAATATTTGTGTCGTTCAAAATCTCTTGTCTCGTCGGATGCTGAGGGTAGCACTTCAAGAGTAAGTACTCAACTTTGTCCGAGTCCAGGAAATACACGTCCAGGCTAAACATGAGGCTCGTGTAGCCATCCCCTGGATTGCTCCCAGTAGAGATACTCAGTCCTTTTATCCGTCGACCCAAGCAACCTTCCAGAAATTCTTTGGTGATTCTCTCAGACATTTGATTTTTGTTCCTTTTCCTTTTGCTTGATGTAATGATAGAAACCCTTTGAATTAATTTTTCTAGTTATGTACTAAAGCAATCAAGTTTTCAATTTCGGATATTTTCGAAATTTTTGGAAGTTATCTTCCAAGGAATTAATTCACACAAAATTCACTTAGCAAAGACAAAGAGTAGTAGAATGAAACTGATTAGAAGACTAAATAAAATTGTGAATCGTACTGCTACGGCTCTTTATAGTGTGCATGTGAGTTTTTTTAAAAAATCGTATACCAATTTAAAAGGAATTATATTCCATTATATTCATGTTAAGTTTTAATCATAGTTACTTCTTTTTTTTTTTAAATTTAATTTATTTTCATTATCGCGTTCCACTCAAACAAACACACATTCTGAGTCACGATATCAAAAAGAGTGTACTACTAAAACTTGGAGTGAAATTGTTCAAAACTGGAGCTGGAGGCTTAGAAAAAAAAATTGGATTGCGTGAGTGTCAAAAGACTTCCACTTTCGTATAATGACTGTGGCCTTGGGGTTTGGATTTTTAGATCCGTAATGTTAGAAATTCAAGCAAAGTCTGCTTTTTTTTGTAAAGTAATAATTATTGCAGCGAGTTTCAATTTTCCAATCATGTGTACTATATTACGTATTCCCATTCGCTATTAAATTCATGAATTGCTCAGTTTAAAAATATGTAAGTAAACACAGGGCCGGATAATACGGCCAGCGCAGGCAGCCCCCGCTACTTGAATTTTCAAAATACATGTAAATGGAACATTTTGCAGTTTTACCAAATATGTGTAAAAAGAATATTTTGAATTTTCAGAAACATGAAAATACAATTTTTTTGCACATTTCAAAAACATGTAAATAAAATATTTTGCACATTTCAAAAACATGCAAATAAAATATTTTCCAATTTTCAAAAGCATGCAAATAAAACATTTTCCACTCTTCAAAATTATGTAAATACAAAATTTTGTTTTACCAAAGAGAACCATGAATAAAATCAAATTGTTGGTTTTTGTATAGAAACACATGGCTATACCTAAAAGTAATTCCTTTGTCCGACCCTGAGTAAAAATTGTGTGATGAAAAATATGATGGTTCAATGGTTCCGTATACATGTTTTCTAATTTTACAAAATAATTTGTGTGTGTCTGGATGTCACTTGATGAGCGGACGGGACATGTGATACATCAATATATTATAATAATTTATTTCTTGCAAATGGATTTTGGCCTGATGAGCCCAAATTCAAATTACAATTAATTAAGCAGTACATATTACGCGTAGTAGTTAACAAAGTTTACAACGTACTTGAACGTAGTATAGGTAAGTCTCCATGCAAATAACATAATTTTATTATGCTTGTCTCCAAATTACATCTGTGACTATAACTATCATGACACGTGTATTAATAAGCGCTTTTTTTCTATTACAAGACTACCTCAATGAAGCTGCTATAATAGAACTTACAACATAACAACAATAAAAATGTGCTGGAGTTGCTCAGTACCGAATTGTGTTAACAACATTTTTTGCATATATAAAGATTAAAACTATTATGACATTAATTTATTTCTATGTATAGATTTTTTCCTATTTGCAGAACAGACAGATTATCAGAATTTACTAGTTTCTACTAAACTAATATTCGAAATTAAAATTTATAATTAAGATCCTAAGCATATGGACACCCACAAGTAAGTTACAATATAGTAGATAATTAACAATAATTATTATGATTTTGAAATAAAATTTTGAAACTTAGCAAATTTTTGAATTTACATTTAAAAGAAGAAAAAGTTTGTCGAGCTTAAAATTTAGTGTTACTTTAGAGGTACTCCTGTGTTTCATTCATATGAAAATACCTATTTAAAATATTTTGTAGTCAACTACATCCGTAAAATCTGTAGTAGTATAATAATATACTAAAAGGTTAACTTAGCAAGTGTATAGGTAAGGTATCTCTCTCTCTCTCTGCTCAGACTATACAGACAGCAGTTAATTAAGTAAAGTACATCCACATACATTTTTCAGTATTTCAGTATAATTAGTCAGTGTAAATAGTAGAAAAAAATATATAAAACTTAAAACTTGTAATAATAATAACTTATACTTATTTACAATAAACTTATTATTAGTATTGTAGGACAAAAGCAAATACGTGACACGTAACTAAAATAAAATAAAACTGCATTGTGTGAGAATAAATACTGTGGTGATCATTTTAAAAATATTGTATTGTGTGGTTACCATATAATACGATACGGATACGGATATAGTTATTTTGGTTACATAAATAATTATTATTAAATCAATAATTAATTCATGTACTAGGAGTTCGAGTATAAACAAAAACAAAAGTATGTAGGTACACACGGTGGCCTTCAGCTCCAAAACTCTAAATATATAGGTGCCCGTAGTCCAAATAGAGTAATGACAGCAGAGGCAATGTTATAATATTAAACAGAGTTTAAGTGTAAAAAATACATATATGAAGATATATACTATATCGTCTGTGAAGAATCAAAATGACCCATATACATTTGTAGCAAAAAACAATATCCACTGTCTACAAAAATATTGTAATATTTTTTGAAATCATTTAAATAGAACATTTTGCACTTTTCAAAAACATGTAAATTAAAATTTAGTACACTTTTCAAAAACATGTAAATACAACATTTTACAATTTTCAAAAACATGAAAATAGAACAATTTGCCCCTTTGCAAAAACATGTAAATAGAACATTTTGCACTTTTCAAAAACATGTAAATTAAAATTTAGTACACTTTTCAAAAACATGTAAATACAACATTTTACAATTTTCAAAAACATGAAAATAGAACATTTTGCACTTTTCAAAAACTCTTAATTTACGCATTTTTCTCATTTTGATTTTATGACATAGCTCGATTTGATTCTAGCTTAAATTGGAAATGGATAATTTTGGTTCTTGACAGACCATATTATAAATATATATATGTCTGTATATTAAATATATATTTTCTGTCTCAAAAATGGAAAAATGGAAATGGTATAGCTAAATAAATTGACATACATCTAGAGCAGTTTCTATATATCCGTGTATCAGTAGTACTTTAAGTATAACATATAGTAATAATAAATATAATAAATATAACAAACAATATTCTGCGTGGTACTCTGTCCCTGTTACACTTTGTAACTTACACAGGCTCAACAATAGGTTTAAAAAAAATCGAAATCATAGAATCCTGTCTTTTAAACGTTAAAAGTAAAAATTTTTTGCCCCACTTCCCGCCCCAAAAAAAATTATATGCAATATATATTATGCCACATATGTTTAGATATATCTGTACAACTAATCTACATACTAACAACTATTCGTCGAGGTCTATTTCTCTGGTATCTGGTAACTTAAGTAGGTATATAGGTATACTTGTAATTTTCAGATCAAATAAAATAAAATAACCTAATTAATGATTATATACTATATAGTACCTACCAATAATGTAAAATTTTAAAACAAAAATTTTTCAATTTAATAATGAATATAATTAAGTCGACTGTTCTTCCAATTTTAGGATTCGGATTCGGAGGAGCGTATCCAGGGTAAATAGGCCGGCCAGGCTTGAATCTTTCTCAAGATTCGGATTCGGATACGGATGCGGATACGGGCTTGGATTTGGGTATCGGTTTAGATTCAGATTTGTGTAGAAATATAAACTATGTAACGTAGAGTGTGTTGTCGCGGTTTTTTTTATTAATACTACTAATGGATTAAAGACTAAAGATACAGATGTAATTAAGAGGAGGCCGTGGTAGAAGTGATGGTGCCGTTGGCGGGGCGAACCGTCGTTCGTCGTCGCCTCACACGGCAACGGTATACGTAGGCAGCAATGGACACGTCATCCTCCATTCTTATACATGTCTCCCCCGTCATACACTTGCACCTAATTTCCATTTTAAAAAAATATAACAAAAAATTAGAATTCATAATTTTACAAATAAATTAATCAATGCCTATTTGTGTACATAATTTTAATAGTATTCGTTAAACTGAAGACTCACGAGGCGGACACGTAGTATTCAAGATTTCTGGTGAAGCTGTCGTACACTTCCCACCCACAAACATAGCCAGTTCGACAGGGACCTGGGTCTGGACGGGGTGGCCTCGACGAAATTGATCTCTGTAATCAAAACAACAAAAAAAAAGAGACAAAATTCATTAATTGAGTAATTCACAAAACATTCACCATAATCATACACTAGAGACATATTGATGATATTGACATTATTTAAATAATTAATTCGCTAATTTATATTTTTGCCAATTTTTAAAAGACGGAATTGATCACGAGCCCATTCCGTCGATATATTAAAAACCCAAACACTATTAATCCTGTCAACTCAACAGCAGTCCAGTTACGCCATAATAACATATTATGTGATTGAATAAAAATAATAAATTTATTATTAATAAATTCTACATATAAATAACTCGAGCATTTCACTACTGATAAATATACTAACTATCAGGCTAATAAATAAACATCTAATTTTTACAGATGGGTCAAAAAACACATGATACGGAAAACGGAATTCCACTCCTCATATCACATCACATACCGTCATCATCCGTTTAATACCCACAGTGCTCAATTAGTTACCGGGTCTCGATTAGTCACCGGGTCCGGGTCAAAAGGCGAATATTTGTGAATAACTATATTGCATGTATTTTGTATCCCAAATAATCACCGGGTGCCTCGGAGCATTAAGTAATTAGCTTCCGGGAGGATGAATCGGATGAATACGGTAAATATATAATCTATCAAAAATAATGTCCCGCTCTGTTCACCAAGTTGAGGGCAAGTTTAACATTTCCATCATGTTTTTTTTACTTTGTCATATAATATTTTGTTAATTTTTTTCACAAAGTAATTTTGCAATCTTAAAATATGCTCCTACTACTTACGGCATCACATGCAAATCTTAAAGACGGAGTAGTAGAGGACAATGAGTCATTTGTTCAGTGAATATTTTTGCTATATTTTAAACTTGACTTGATTGCAACAGACACAGGGACATATTCTTCAAGAGAAACAACTGTAGCTTTCATGTAGTGGTTGTGATGAGTGATGAGGATGACGCTCATCACATCCCATGTCTTCCTTATGTTCCGTCAAAAATAGATTAAAATTACATACAAGTTACATCAACTATAACGATAAGTGAGTTAATTGAGGAAATTCAGATTTCCGTTTATTTTCTTCTTGTCAATCAATTATTTTTTAGCAAGTCTCAAGTAAAGGTCCCGGTCCAACCAATGCAATGCAATTTAGTGAATACTCTCAACCACTCACGACATTGATTATCGATTTCGACTTAAATATATGTACAAAAATGAAGGTGCCCCAAACGAGAGCCAAGATAGGGATCCTCCACAAATGATGTCATCCTACCAAATAACCATTTTTAAGACCCCTTGTCATGAGCTAATAGCCACTGCGTAAATGGTACCACGGCGCACGGGCGTCGTGATCAGTGATCAAGTAGACCCCATGACCCTACGGATGACGATATTTTTGGACGATCCCATATCAAAAATCAATACCACTAATCACCGCCCAAATTAACTTGCAAATTCTCTCTTACCATCAAGCTAAATACTATAGGATTCGCATTCAGAATTTGTCAACATCAACATCAACCCAGACAGTTGTTGTTGTTGTGTTTCCAGGAATTAATTAAGCAACAATAAAAGGTAAATATGTACATACGACGTCTGACGTGATATTAAACGTCTGTGTCAACAAAAACAAAAACAGATAATTAATCTGTTTTTACTTGAATATCCATAAGACCAGTGCCAATACCAATACCAGTGCCAGTGCCAGTACCAGGGCCGGACGAAGGAATTACTTTAAAGCAGCAATTTGTTTCCATACAAAAACCACCATTTTGATTTTATTGATGGTTTTCTTTGGTAAAGCAAAATATGCTATTTACATGTTTTAGAAAAGTTCAAAATGTTCGATTTACTTCATTCAGAAAATTGCAAAATGTTCTATTTACATGTTTTAAAATAGTGCAAAATGTTTTATTTGCATGTTTTTGAAATGTGCAAACAAATTTGATTGCATGGTTTTGAAAATTCAATATATTCTATTTACATATTTTTGAAAAATGCAAAATGTTCCATTTACATGGTTTTTGACCATTTAGTCAGCGGGGGCTGCCTGCGATGTCCGCATTATCCGGCCCTGACCAGTACCAGTAGTACCAGTCAAAGAAATTCAAAGAATGTGGTAATATAATACGCAGATATATCAGTATAATTATTCATTCATGTACGAAATGACTAGTATCATGACTCTGTCTGGGTCACATATTCAAATGTGAGCCATTGAATTCCAAAATCAATTTCGCATTAAATTATTATCGCAAAATATTAATTATTCAAGTACCACTCAAGCAAATCGCAAATGCAAATACTCACAAATAGTCACAAGATATACATATGTATAGTGAACTTGTTGTTGTTGACGTATTAAGGAAATACAAAATTAATCAGGTTTACATACCCCTCCAAGCAATGGACGAGGCAGATAGAATATTTTGCATTTTTGCCCAAATTCCAAATGAGTCTGTCTCCTTCTTTCTCTCTAATATTTCTGGTATAGGGATTATACTTGACAATTGACTGGAAGTACTTTTTTTAACGTACCTACTTATCGTTAGAAGTCAATGGCAGCGGGAGGATCATGTGACTCGAAAGTCATCATAAAAATACGTCTCAAATCTGTGTCTGGCAAAAGTGCCACCGCCACCTACTCTATAAAAAATGACTGGGACTGGGACTTTAATCACGCAAACTTTATTAGTATAGTTAATCTGCAGTAAAATATTTAATGTCGACGACGAGTACACAAACAAATTGGTTGTATTTCTATTGTCGTAGTTTGTACAGTTCGTAGTACTGCTCTGCAAAAAAAAATAGTAAAACAGCTTTTCTCTCATCCTGAGTCGCTTTTTATTTTCGCCGAAAAACTGACGAGACTATAATGTACAGTATATCTATAGGGAGCTTCAAGACATGGTATATTGCAAAAATCATGACCAACTGCTCACTGCTCAATGAAATGAACGCATACCGTATCGTATCGTATCACATCACATCGCATATCGCTGGATTTCATGAATGAATGAATGGCCGACAACTTGATGGGACGGGGAAAAAAATGAATGAATAAATTCTGATTGGGACGTGTGTGTACTGACTGTGTGTGGGACTGTGATTTGGATTACTTAATGCGACGTAGTCCTAGTCCCTATAGTGCGAAATTCCGTACTGATTTGCATACACACCAAATTCCTATTGTAAATCCATACGTATATAATGCCTATGCGTAGACTACAGAGCTGAACTGGATTAAATTGTACAAACAGAAATACAGATGCTACACAGATGGTTAAAAATCCTGTTCCTCTTTAACTTTTTTTTACAAAGCATCGCATCTGTATCTTTATCCTTTAGCTGGCTGATTGTGAGTGCGAAATATTTGAGGAATTAAAAGCGAATGACGAATTATTCAATTATCACGAATTACGACGCACAGGCAGTTTGGAGATGACAATGGGAGAAGAAGCAAAACAAATAACAAAAATTTAGAGATACTCGCTCCTCCATCATCACCTGTCAGCCTGGACTGATCACTACCCAGCCGCCGCCAAAATATATGACGTAATTTAATTATTATTTTTGTTGAATTGAATTCCTACGCATCACAATAATATTTCGTCAAATTATTTTTGAAATTTTTTTATTTTAAAATTTTATTATGTAATTTTTAAAAGTAGATTTGGCTTCTATGAGTCATCATAAGTACCTGTTCCGTATTTATTTACAAATTAAAAAAAATTAGGAGCTATGTACATGCTATGTACATACAAGAAGTATTGATCATTTGATAGAGATAGTGTAAAACTGTATATAGAAAATATAGGGGAAGTTTTTGTCTGGGACTTTTTGAGAGCTCCATTTTTTTTCGAATAAAATAGTATATTGAGAATTATTGAGATAAGTTAAATGACATTTTATAGGTCATAAAATACATGACACCAAAATAAATGGACTGTGTAATATAAGTGACTCGACGAGATACGAGCTGATTTTCGCGTGTGAGTTTAATGGAGCATTTAATTTTAAAACGTAATAATTTTCAGGATGGGTCACATGATGGGGCAGAATTTTGCGTAGTTTCCATTCATTCATTCATCCAGTCTCATCAATGGGGACCATGTTAGTCAGTTAATAATTAATAAGACATAATGTCTTTTTTGCCTCCTTCAGCTTCAGCTCGTCACGAGAGCTCAGCTGTTCCGATTCCGCCGAGAAAATTCGTCTATTTCCTACACATTCGTTCGTACCTACTGTACCTGCCTATATGTCCACACGACGTTAACCTATACCGACATTCAGGGCATGGTAATGTAATGTACCTAGGTAGATACGCAGTAAACACCTTGGAACGGCACATTTCTAATAGATCCCTCTTTTCCCTTATCGAATAAATATTATGAAAGAATCTCATTGAGTTTGAAATTTGAAGAAATGTGACGGAGACAGAAAAGCAGGTGCTACACTACTATGTCAAGTCCTCACAGGATTACGATCCCATCTTTCTACGTACACCTGCTGTGGTTGTATTTGTATAGCCTGTTTCCGTGAAAGCTTTTTCCTATTTCCCATAGCGCGTCAAAACATTTTGTCAAATAACATGTACAAAATGTAAAACTGCTAAATGAAACACTCTAAAAGAATACAAAACTGTCGGGAATATCGTGATTTCAAAAAACATAAACTGGAAAATGAAATGCTTTCCAAAATTTCAAACCATTCAAATATCATAAGATTACATTGTAAAAGGACAAAAATAAATTCATGAGTATTAATTAAATCAGATATTTTTTTTGACACATTTCTATATATCTGCAAAACTGGATAAAACCCGTGGGATATTTTACTTCCATGAAAACCACATTCGTAATCCATACTTTGTTGATTCTTTTTAGGAGCAGGTGGTTGTACAGGTACCGATGCCGATATGCAAATCACACACCACTACACGACAGATACTGATAACTGAATCAAACTGATACTGGCCACTGCACTGGTACTGGTGGTAATATGACGGTGGCAACGATGCGGATGTCCTTCGAATTTGAATTTCCTATGTCATCTCAATACTACAACAACATCACATTTGAAATTATCTGTGAACAAAGTCGCGATGAGGCTCGTGTACTGTAAACAACACTAACGCTACTCATCATACTTAAAGGGACGCCCGTCAATGACGTTTAGATTTAGGAGGGGGAGGGGGAAACGATCCATGTAAACGTTGTGTGAAGCAACAATTTAGAAGTGCTAAACTAAGGGGGGGGGGGGTTGTTAAAAAATTTATATTTTTCCTAAACGTCATTGATGGACGATCCCTTACGACCCGCACACTAACAATCCCAACGGATGGCTTGGTTGGAGTTGGAGGATTGGAGATATATTTATACAGACTGAGTAAAAAATTTCATTATGATTATGAAATCCCCACAATTGACAATTATGGTACAATACAAAAAAATAATTGAAAAAAAAGAGAGAAGAGCGTTAACCCTGAGATATTATTAATACGGGATGGAAACCTGGGAAAGCCCAGACGAGCAGCACAGCAGGTGAGTCATAAAAAATACTTGAATCAAAAAACTCGAAACTTCCTATATATATAACATACAATATTATTCTGCAATATACTCTGAATAATTTATAAAACTATAACAAAATTTTGTAAAAATTTTAAATCAGCCGCTTTCGCTGAATGGAAAACCCCTAAATTCCATACAGTATAAAAAAAATAAAATTAACTTTTAAAAAAATGCTCTATCGTAAATGCCAAACTGCCAAACAAAAAGGAAAGGCAAAAAAAAACACACTCCCAAAACATATTTAAAAAAAGATAAATAACTTGTTTTTAAAAAGTGCGAAACTGCCAATTAAAAGAATTTCAAAAAATGTAAAACTGCCAATTAAAAGTTTTTCAAAAAGTGTGAAACTGCCAATTAAAAGGTTTTCAAAAAGTTTGAAACTGCCAAATAAAAGATTTTCAAAAAAGTATGAAATTAACCATTACAGGTTTTTAAAAAGCAAAACAAAATAAACTGCTAGAAATACCCTTCACTTAAATAACAATAGGATTTTTGTAAAAAGTGTGAAACTCAAAACTACCAATTAATTAGCAAGTTTTCAAAAAAAAGTTATTTAAATTCCTTGGAACTACACGATGACGAAGAAGAGACTATGAATTTGATTTGGAGGATGTGAACACTTGACAAATTCCATTCATTATTTTATTATTTAGAAATTTAGAATTGATTCTATATAATAACTATAATCATAGTTATTCATCGGAATGTGTCTGGTGTTACAAAATATGTTTATCCCCAATAGATAAAATTTTTCTGAGAGAAGTAATCAATTTTTTAGAAATCCATCTGACGTATGCATCTACAATACACCTAAAGGTACACTGCACCCTTTGCGTATGCAAATTTGTAGTGTCGGCAGCAGATAAATGTAAGTATGTATACGCAGCAATGGGCCTAATTTTGTGTGCGCTATTGTACATAATATAGCACCTTCAGCTTCACACTCAAACAGCATGCCTCTACCTACCTACTTCCTTAATAGTAACTGAAGCCATATGATCATTTGGCACGCGTGCAGATGCAAAAATGCAACGGGATTGCATCATGAGTCTGGAATCTGGAAATCAATGGAAAATAGTTTCCTACTCACTTGCAGTTTCTTCCGTCATTCTTTTGACTCTCACTTCTCCCCCTCCAATTCCAATCATTATTCATTGATTATATCATTCCCAAAATTTTAAACACCTTTTCAGAAATTCAGAAAACTTTTTGATTTTAAATGTTTTTTTAAACAAATCATTGGCTACAAAACTTTTTAACTCTGACATTGATTTAGCACGTGAGGTAAAAGCAAGACTCCGGACGGACGTCCTATGAATGAACGGCTGCAGTACTAAGGGATCGTCCATATAATAATGTCACCGATTGGGTTAGTGGGTCTAGCCAGGTATTGACGACGACAACATGCCATGCTAAAGATAGCCGTTTACGCAATCTTAAAGTGACTACATGGGGGTGGGGGTCCTGAAGGAGTGCTAATTTGGCTTGACATCATTTACGGACCTAACTCTACGACTCTAATAAGGAACGACATCTAAATATTATGACTAATAAAAATACATAAGTAAAAACGCTATGATGTTGTTAAAAAAATTTAATTCACCTACACGGCCTACGGTCTACGGTTACGGTATACAGCTTAAGCTTAGCCTTAGTATTTAATTCTGTCTCATTCATGAGAATGGCATTTTTTCTACTTTTATTTTATGAATGAACTTTTTTAAGGTGAAAGAAGCGTGTGAAAATTTGATTGCATGAGTAAAATAGTGAGGTTGTGTAATAAAGTGCATTTTTAATGGGGAGTTAATGGGAAGTGTGAGTCTATACAAACAATGTGGTAGAAAGAAATTAGGTACATTGAAAAAAAAGGAAGGGAATCAAACACACACACAAACACTATACAAACTTATCTCAAACCCCGGACCGACATTAACGGAAATAAATGCCCACCTATATAATTATATTACAGCGGCGTATATGCTATAATAGTCCTAGGTGCTTAAATCTTAAATCTGCAATCAGCGTGTATACTGTTGGCTATAAGTAGTGTGTGAACCTCGACCTGTGCAAAGGTGCGAAACTGGCATAGATATCCTCCTTTCAAAATATGCAAAACTTGCTAGTTATTTATATATACGCTCTCAAAAAAATTTGAAACTGTCAAATAGCCCCCTTTCAAAAAGTTTAAAAAATTCCAAACAATAGATTTTTAAAAATGTTGGAACAGGAACACATTTTCAAAATTTGTAAAGTTGCTAAATAGTCAGCTTTTAAAAAGTTTAAAACTGTGGCAAATAACTCGTTTTAAAAAAACAATGTTAAACTGCCATATTATTATGTAGTCTGCAGTTTCGTCAAAAAATGTAATATGGTGCTTACAAGTTAAATGGCTGTATAATAAAACGATAAATCTACGAGGGCGAAACAAATGACCAAAAAATTATGAATAGTGTGTCTGTTTGGGTTTTTAAATAAAGATTTTCAAAAATGGAAATGCACGATGCTAAAATAGATGCATTAAAGTAAAATTAAAACAAAGAATGTCAAGAATGAATGTTGAGACGTACCTTGTTATGCATAGCGGCAGAGTCAGACTGTTGCGAGATGAGGACTACAAAGACTGCAAGTAGAACCGTTAAGGCCAAGTAGGATTTAAAACCTCCAGCAGATCTCTCCATTTTTCAAAAATTTGTATAGATTTCGACGACTACGATCCTTTATATATATATCCTAACGTCTGCTGTATTTACTCTAACCAAAATAATGGCAAGTTTTCCTTTTCAAAATTCAAAAAAACACGCGAACAATGACTACAGCAGCGGTGTAGAGTTGTGGAAAAGTGACGGATCCCACATGTGCTTCCTTCCCCCTTCAAACTGTGTCTGCTGTCAATGAGTATGGAAACTGTATTCTCTCTCTGGAACCAAAACAAATGTCAATTATTAATTAGTAAACTAATTCCACTTTAAATACCTTTACATTTAACAACAAATTACGTACATGAGCCCATAGTCAACAACAACAACAACAACGAAAAAAAGAAAAACATTATAAACAATTTATTATTTTAAAAATGTTGATTTAAAAAAATAAACTGTAATAATTTTGTTTTTAAAAAATTCGTTGACCGCGTTATGAACGGACATTAGAGGGGATTTTAGGAATTACAGGGGCTCTTCAAAATATTACGATACGAAGAAATTAATTAAATCGGTTCTTTAAATTGTTCTCGTTTGTCGTTGTTGTGGAAGGTTCAGTTCAGAGTTAGAAGATCAACAACACAAACTATGCGGACATTCAAAAAAAAATACGCACGGTTTTAAAGGTTCACAAAAGTGTGAGTTGACTGGTGACTGGGGCTTTGGCTGACTTGTTGTGTAAGTAGGAGATGATATACAAAGTTTATATATCAAGTATTATATTTTGATTTGATGATGGCTTTTATAGGAGAACGTTCTCGTTTTGTTGAGCTCTCTCACTGACTCAATGACTGACTGACTGTCGAGTGTGAGACGAAGTTGAGTTGAGTTGAGTTGAGTTCTTGTTCCACGGAAGGCTATTCAATGAATGAGTCGAGGGGAGTGCGACAGAGAAATATATATACCTTCTCACAATCATCACCAAATCCCAATACTATACTACACATGACAGAGTCAGAGTATCCTCCGTCTCAATCTGATTCTCAAAAGTCTAGTTCACTTCTATCAAACACACACACACGTCGCTCACATTTACAAATACAACTTGAAAGAAACGTATTACGTATCTCTTGAATATCTGTATCTGTACAACCATCTGCATCTCAACGAACATCCCACTGATCCCAGAGTCAAAGATACGAAAACGTCGGTAGTCGGTAGTCGGTAGTCGGTCTCGGTGGTAGGGGAAAAAAATCAAAGCGGTATATGTACAATGTACATAATATGTAAATCCATCCGTAGTAAGTAGTACTTAATAGTATAGTAAGCTACTCTCTTTCTACCTTTTGATTTTTTTTTGAACAATGTAATACACTGCAATCCACACGTACTTAGTTACTTATATAGTGTGATGTGATGTGTGTTCGACTTTCGACTTCGACTTGGAAAAACGTTTGCGCTTCAACTTTCAATGCATCTGCCTCCCTTCTGACTTCTGACTCCTTCAGTTTCATCAGTTGTTCGGCGTCGGCTTCGGCTTCGGCTCTCTGTAGTTATTACATGTTCCTTAGTTAGATTTAGATACATACTTGAAATTGGGTGGTTCGTGTTACGGGTGTTGGTGGAGATGGAGATGGTGGATGGTGTACATATTATAGTGGTTGGTCGTGGTTCTTTTCTTTCTGGTTTTCTCCCAAGTCACAGAGAAGATACATGAATGAAAAATTGTAGTAAGTACTCATATAGTGGAATAATAATTGTTTCTTGAAACTGTATCATTATTATAAGTATACACTCAATACTTTTAGATTTGCATTGGAAATGGGTATTGGCATTTGAAAATCTTGGAGTAGTTTTAGTAAGAGTCGATCGGCCAAATTCCAAAATTTTTATCACAAGTCCCCCATTCAGCCTAAAAGAAGAGATACATACAATTAAAATCATCATTTTTCTTGATTTTTTTACAAAATTTATAAATATGGGCTTTTGAATTTGAGAGTATATAGAATAATAAACGAAATTAATTTTCAAAAGTTCCTTTTTTTATTGAGAGTAGGTACTTGGAGAGATTAGAAATAAAATTACAAAAAATGAAAAGGTTTTTAAAAAAAAATAATTAGGTATATTGATTTTTTCAAATTTTACCCAAAGAAAAATACCTTAACTTGAAATTGATATTAGTATTGCGTAAGGTTTTCAAACTCTGTTGAGTGCATAGGTATACGGCATACGGTATAGCAGGTATGGCATAGGGCATAATTAGCGAGTGTATTTTGAATAGGTAATTTGAATTTGGATGGTATGAGTATACGGTATACACAGTAGTAAAAAGAGTATAGCTAATCAAAACCTGCTTTAAAATACCAGATATCAGGCCAGAGAACGAGAGCCAGAGCCAGAGCCAGAGACGAGGTAGGTAAGTAAGTTGAGACTAAACCGGAGGATTTTCCGGTCTATGATAATAATATATTATTATTATTGTGTAGGAATGCTGGGAGCATCTTCGCCCTCGTCTTTCATTACATTTTGGTTTCCATTGCCCATTGACGAGTGAGCCTGGCCTGCCCTGGCCTGGCCTGGGAGAGAAGGACAAGGGAATCATTAGACATTCGTCGATTCCAATTCCAATTCTTATGCATTGAATGCGTGTGTGTGTTTTTTTTTGTAAATACATATATCTAGTCCAGTCCAGTTACACACACACATCCCTTAGAGTTGGATGTATGTCTTCACCTTCTTTCTTCACATCTTTCAACAAGATGTATTTTTTTTCCTGCATCTTCCACCGTTTCCCGCATCTTCTCATCTTCCAGCTTGAAGATCACACTTTGAGTTTTTAGCTTTGAATCTTTTTGAAATAGAAATCTGATTGTGAGTTCAGTTCCGTCAACAGAGAAGCAGCATTGGTATTGGTAGCCCTGCGTAGCCGTGGCCGTCAACGGAAACTCCGACACCGAACTCGAACCCGACACCGACACCGACACCGACATCGATATACGATACCCGATCCACAGACTGAAATGGAAAGGGGATTTGGACGAGAAACAAATGAATGATGTAATAGTCACTTCCAGGTCAGTCATCCACTCACTCGCTCACTCGCACGCACCCCTGCAGTCAAAATAGAACAGAAATATATTTTACCCACATGAAAACGACCCAATTATTTAACCTTGGAAGGAAAGTGACAGTTGATTTTAGGATAGGCCAAAAAATGACAAGATTCTACATAGTTTTATACGGCCTTTGTGCAGTTGCTCTCCATGCTCCGCAAATTGAACCATCCACATAGTTTTCACCTTTACAAATTAATGGCCTTCTTCGCCCAGGGCGAAGACGTCCAGATGAGTCAGAGTCTTAATTGAGATTATAGTGAAATTTTCAAAGGAGTGCATCTCTTAATTCTGTAAAATAGAAACAACACCCACTTCAATTTTTAGCTGTAAGCAAAATTTAAAAGTATCTACAAAAAATTAAAATATCTCAAAAACATATGTAAATAAAGCATTTTGAACTTATCAAAAATATATAAATAAACAATTTGTACATTTCAAAAACGCGTAAATAGAACAATTTGAACTTTTCAAAAATATGTAAATAAAACAATTTGCACATTTTAAAAATATGTAAATAGAACAATTTGCACATTTCAAAAACGCGTTAATAGAACAATTTGATCCTTTCAAAAACACGTAAATAGAACGTTTTAACCTTTTCAAAAACATGCCAATAAACATTTTGCCCCTTTCTAAAGCATGTACGTAAATAGAACATTTTGAACTATCTAAAAACATGCAAATAGAACATTATCACTTTTCATAACATAAATAATTGCCGAATAAAATTACAAATCACTTTTGAATTACAAAATATGAAGTCAAATATTGAATGTTTACAATATTGACTATAAATCTCTTTCTTGACCCGTCATTCATTAATTAAAAGCTCCAAAAGTGCAACGTCTGCTGTGTAGGTACTCCACACAAATTAAGAATGCAGTCGAGCAATTTATTATAATAGTTTAATTTGTATGAGTAGTAGATTTGGAACTGGAACACACAAAATTTATGTGCATCCCAAATTCAAGCAGAAGAATACGGGTACATGCAACCGTTGGCCGTCGGTGTTACAGCGTAGTAGAAAAATGAGATGAAGTTTAGCTGATGCAACATTGAGGAGACATGAGCTAATGCAGCCGTACTTACGTAGTGCATTCAGATTAATGTTGGCTGTTGGCTTCGGCTTTGGTCCTAGAGTCCTAGTTCCTTGTCTCACTTGGCACTTGTCAGTGGACGGTTAATTTAATAGGGCTAGGTTAATTGCATCATATGGTTAATAGTCATGAGGAGGGTAATTAGACGGCGATGGGACTCACGGCTTCTTTTTCTTAAAGTGCGATCCTCATCTGAAACAAAGTGTCAAAATATTCATAATATTTTTAACTGGGGTATTTTAATAACACGGATTATAATGAATTATGATGATTAGGCAAATAATACCTCCTATACGTAAATGTAAATACAGCCAGAACGAGAAGCGGGTAAAATATTGAACTAATATATCGGTTACATCGAGATATTTTGGAAAGTTGTGTAGGATTTTACATAAATATTTTATGTAAGTAGGTAGATAGATAGATTAATAGATAGTAGATAATACCTCCTGCACTTTGGATTTGGACGCTATATGCAATGAATGTGCATGCTTATAGCACATACATATCGTCCGTGAAGAACCAAAATGACCCATATCCATTTTTAGCTAAAAACAAAATGCAATATCTACAGAAAAAATTAAAATAACATGTTCATGAAAGCATGTAAATGGAGCCATGTGCATTTTTCAAAAAACAAGTTAATAGTTAATAGGCTATTTTGCACTTTTCAAAAACATGTAAATAGAATATTTTGCACTTTTCAAAAATACTTAAATAGAATATTTTGCACTTTTCAAAAATACTTAAATAGAACATTTTGACCTTTTCAAAAATATGTCAATAGGACATTGTTACATTTTTAAAAACATGTAAATAGAACAATTCGGTCATTTTAGAAACTCGTGTTAAGCATGCATCTTATTTGCTGTATTTTGTTTTGACATAGCTCATTTTAATTGTAGCATAAATTGGAAATAGGTCATTTTGGTTCTTCACAGACGATATGTATATAGGCAGACCAGGAACCGCAGGGCCAGATTGCAGTGTGCGTCTCATATCTGTACACTCTTTGGTTCTATACACATGAAACTTCATGGACGTCATTTGAGTAAAATAATTGACAGCTGACATTTTTTTCTATCAAAAGTCGAAAATTTCAACGTCCTCTGGTCCTGACTGATAATGACTCCACTCCACTACACAGTCATAGATTTCTCCTTTTCGTTATGTATTTTTTCTGCGTATTTGTATTTTTTTTTCAAAAACGTCATCCCTTTTCCATATGTTGATATTGATGATAATATTTAGGGACCATTTCGTGAGTAAGGATGTGAGGAATCAAAATGACCCATATCCAATTTAAGTATTTAATCGACAATTAAAATGATGAGCTATGTCAAAAAACACTAAATCGGGGAGGTGGGTACAATGTTAATTATACGAGGTTTTGAAATGGGCAAAATTGTCTATTTACACATTTTTTGAAAAGTGATAAATGTTCTATTTGCATGTTTTTGGAAAGTGTAAAATATTCTTTTTACATTTTTTTTAAAAGCTGCGAAATTTCTATTTGCACGTTTTAAAAAAGTGATAAATGTTCTACGTATATACATGTTTTTGGAAAGTATAAAACGTTCTAATTACATGTTTTTGGAAAGTGTAAAATTTCTGTTTTACTTGTTTTTAGGATCAAGATACTTTAAGAGTTTGTAGACATTGCATTTTGGTTTTAGTTAAAAATGGAAATAGATCATTTTGAGTCTTCACTGGTGATTTTGTAATTTTGACTTGGTCTCTTCGTCTTCAAACGCTGACTCTGCATATTATAGAAAATAAGAAAATGTGAGACATTATTTAGAATTATGTAATAGAAATTAACAAACTACAAATATTGTACGTAGTGTAATCGATCCCCTAATCCATCTTGATTTTGAAAGCGTAAGAGCAATATCAAGAGCAAAGTCACATATGTTTAGTATACCTATTAGTTTTTTATGTTTACATAATATATTAAGTGATGATAATGGATTGCGGGTTTAGTCCCCATTGCCCATTGACGTCATGGGTGTGTATGGGTCGCGTGACGGGTGACGGGACATGATCTGCGTTGTACACTTTTATTTTAGCGTACTACTTAAATGAGTGCTAAGTACACGGCCACCAAATAAGCTACATATGAGCAGATCACCATGTCCTTTAACCTAATCAACGATGATTGACTCCGTAGACTAAAAAGGTACAATGCATTTTATCCGCGTGGAGAATTTATTTGCATTCTAGAAGCATTCAGAACTAATTAAGTACCTATACGCATAGGTACACCCTAAATATATCGTGCACACGGTTTGAACACGGTAAATAAGTGATCCAGTTAAGTACAATCACGCAATCACAATCCAATCTCTTGCGACGTACGTACAACTATACAGCATGTTCTAATTTTCTAATATAACAGGTAATTACTATGATTTTTAAAAAAGTGAAAAATGTTCTAAATTATGCCCTTGGAAAATGGTCAAAATCATCTTCTAATCACTTTTAAAAACCAAGGGGAAAAATGCTCTCATGTGCATCTGGTTTAAAATGGTGCATTTTGTTTAATTACATTTTTTTTAAATGTGGGAAATATCCTAATTACACGAATTTAAAAAGTGCAATTTCATAAATAACACATTTTTAAAGGAACTACAAAATAGTCCAAAATTTGCATACATTCTAAGAAATGGACGACTACACATTAATTAAATAGTTTCATCCATAAACCAAAAGGGGTATGTACATAGGGACATAGGGACAAGGTGTGAAAATGGTTACGATCGAAGCACCTGTCTGCCTCTTGTCTGTCAGTAGAGTGAAAAATAAGTTAGTTGATTAGATAATTGGATAACTATATGTATAATGTAGAATGTAGGTAATTAATTACTTCATTTCTAGGGAATTCTTCATATGTGTCTCCTTTTGTACCTAGCATACCTATACAAATAAATATAACGCACACACAATTAAATTTTTTGAGCCAATGAACTCGTTGAAGCGAGTGGCGGAATCACATGAACACAAACAACTAGAAATCAAGTATGAAATTAGAGACGTGAGATAATGGACCAAAAGATGTGATAGAGGTACTTTTGGGGGATAAATCCTCGTCTCTGTGAATTTGTGAGGGGAAAAGTTGAAGCATCAGGAGCGTCACATGCAGGCGAGAGACGGTGCAAGTCTGTATACAGACGTATAGACGGTTCTTTCACTTTATTCTAATTCTGATTCTGAGAAAAGTTGGGGCTGTTGTACTTACGTATATATACGTACGGGTAAAAGTCAAAAGTACGCACCTCCCAACTCAATTCCTGACTCCATCCGTATTCATTTTCTAAGAATTCGAGCGAGGAAAGTTGAGTAAGAGCAAGAGCCACTTCATAAAAAAAATAAAACAAGGACAGGATCTCCACTCCACACATCTCGACATCGGCATCGACATCGACTAAAGTCCATCATCGTTTTTAGCGCACTGGTACTGGTGACGAAATCCAAATCGAAATTCACATCTTGTGCAATTATTTAACCATTTTGAATTATTGTGTGTATAGGAGCTTGCTCAATGATTGGAGCTATCTATATCTGTATAAAATTGAGAGCAGAATGTTTAAATTAATCCAAGTATCTGATTAGATCTGCGTATATAATTATTATTATATTGTATTAATTATTAATATCTTTTTCGTACTATGGTCTATTGGTATTTATTCCGGAAGTTTACGTGTTCCCCTTATTGTAGCATTGCCACTGTCACACATTCTATAATATCCTCTGGGAAGAACCAAAATGACCCAAATCCAATTTATGCTACAATCAAAATGAGCTATGTCATAAAAAAATGACAAACATGCGTAAAATGTTAAGAGTTTTTCAAAGTGTAAAATGCTCTATTTACATGTTTTTGAAAAGTATAAAATGTTCTATTTGCATGTTTTTGAAAATTGTAAAATGTTCTATTTACATGTTTTTGAAAAGTGTAAAATTTTGTATTTACATATTTTTGAAAAGTGCAAAATGTTCTGTTTGCATATTTTTGAAAAGTGTAAAATTTTGTATTTGCATATTTTTGAAAAGTGCAAAATGTTCTGTTTGCATATTTTTGAAAAGTGTAAAATTTTGTATTTGCATATTTTTGAAAAGTGCAAAATGTTCTGTTTGCATATTTTTGAAAAGTGTAAAATGCTCTATTTACATATTTTTGAAAAGTGTAAAATGTTGTATTTACATATTTTTGAAAATGCTCAATATTCTATTTAAATGCTTATTATTTCAGCTACAAATGGATATGGGTCATTTTGGTTCTTCACAGACGATAAAAACTTATTGCTTATTGCAATATTGCTTATAGATACATAATTTTAGGACATGTAGAATGAGTAGAATGTTGATATACTTACATATTATTATGTCATCATGTTATAATTATTTTATCTATGCTGCCCAAGTATTCAACTGATTAATATGGGCATAGTTATTGGGCATCCCCGTCCCCGCGTTCTCATTACTTGTAATGACTCTTGCTGTATTGACATTTCCGCTCCAAACTCCAAACGAACGACCTTCCTCATTTTCCTGTGTTCCTTCTTTTTTGAGCACATGAGCAGATCCTGATGGCTGATCCAGATTTTATATAGGAGCGAATTATAGGCAGGACATCTATCTGGAAATAGTAACCACACAAGATGAAAGGAGACAATCTCAAGAAAGGAATACCATAGTGTAGGCTATGAAACGAGAGATTTATTTTTTTGGAAATAGGTTGTTTGAAAAACTTTTTCAATATTTTGAATTCTCGTTACTCGTTAGAAGTATTGGTAGTGACACATATCGTGTGTGAAGAACGAAAATGACCCATATCTAATTTACTCTACAGTCAAAATGAGCTATGTCATAAAAACGCAATGAGAAACATGCGTCAAATGTTAATTAGGAGTTTTTTAAAAAAGTGTGTAATGTAAGTAATGTAATGTAGTGTGTAGTGTAAAATGTTATATTTACATAGTTTTGAAAAGTGTAAAATGTTCTAATTCCATGTTTTTGAAAAGGTGCAAGATGTTCTAATTCCATGTTTTTAAAAAGGTGCAAAATGTTCTAATTCCATGTTTTTGAAAAGGTGCAAAATTTTCTAATTCCATGTGTTTGAAAAGTGCAATTAAATGTTCTCAAGACATATTTGAATAAATTTGAGGTTGCCCCGATGTATCCGCAGTTCTTACAGGGTGCCCGACCTCGAATTCACTTCTTGCACTGTGCCATCACACAGGTTTTGTCTTTCCAACATTAGTCGGGCCCAAAGGTGTCGATTCGGATATCGCACCCTTCAAGGGTAGTCGACCCTATAAAAAATAACTTTCGCACCCTTCAAGGGTAGTCGACCCTACAAAAAATAAATTTCGCACCCTTTTCAGCACCCTACCCTTCTTTTTCCTAGACTACCCTTCCTACTTTTCCCTACTTTTTCAAAGCGAGCCCTACAATCACCCTACTTTTTTTACAACTACCCTTTAAACTACCATTTTTTATGCTTTCATAATTAATAACAAAGGCTATGTTTAAATTTTAGTGATTTTTTATTGAACAGTTTAATTTATAAACTTTAACATAAATTTTTAGTATGGTCGTATTTGCATCGTCACATTTCAAATTTTTTCGAAGAAATGATCTTTAAAAACATTAACATCTAAATTGCTTATTTTAAGATGATTTTGAACTCACGTTTTCACTTTTAGATATTTTTTCACTTCTACTCAGCAATTAATGTAGATGCTCAGTTTTAACTTGATGGACAGACATTCGTATTTCACTATGTAGAAGTCAACTAAATAAATAGTTACGTTCGATAAATTATATTTTATCTTTGAGTGAGCTATACACTACTGGCAATATGAGAATGTTTACGATGTAAGCAGAGCAGAGAAAGGAAAAGAATATTCAAGAATACGTTAGGTTTTTGACAAAAACTGACTTCGTTGTCGTTTAAGAGACTAGGCACGGTCCATTAATTAGGTCATTGATGACCTCCGCTTTCCTGATAGTTGACACCTTAACAGTAGAATGACCACTTTATAAATGGGCTTAAATGGATAGGTTTTTAGGACCCACCCACCTGGTGGGTGGCATCTTTTGTGGACTCTGTTGTGCATGCTGCATGAAAGGCAGAAGTACCCGGCCCAAACAATACAGTATCATTAAGGAATCACCGCTTTAGCTAACTCGTTTTACAGTAAAGCAATAATCGTCTCAACTTGAAATAAGCGCTCATTATTAAGACAACCATGAAAATCAAAATAAATCGATTTATTTCTATTGAAATTATTACCCTTCAAGGGTGCCTATTTTTTAATTTCAGCACCCTTCTACCCTTCCTACTTTTTTATTGCCGCTGTGACCCACCCTACACCCTACCCTATTTGTCTTCCAAAAATTTCTTCCACCCTACACCCTACCCTTTTTTTCCCCCGAAAAATTGATCCACCCTACATTTTACCCTATTTCCTTTCCTACAATATAGGTAGGGTGACACCTTTGGTCGGGCCTACTTCTATGCCGAACTTCATTTTACATTGACGTTCAGAGCCGCCGAGCCCTTCATTGCCTTGTGGACAAGGAAAACCCCGTGGGAAAACTTGCCACCGCCGCTGGTCTGGATCACCAAGGCCTGAAGCGAGCATTTGCTTAAACAGCAGGTTCATAGATACCAGTGCAGTAAGCACTGAGCTACGCGGGCTCGCTGACATGAACCAAAATGACCCATTTCCAATTTAAGATAGAATCAAAATGAGCTATGTCATAAAAACAAAATGAAAAAAATGCGCCAAATGTTACTTAAGAATTTTTTCAAAGTGTAAAATGTTCTAATTCCATGTTTTTTCAAATTGTAAAATGTTCTATTTACATGTTTTTTAAAAGTGTAACATTTTCTATTTACATGTTTTTTCAAAGTGTAAAATGTTCTAATTCCATGTTTTTGAAAAGGTGCAAAATGTTCTAATTCCATGTTTTTGAAAAGGTGCAAAAGTTTCTAATTCCATGTTTTTGAAAAGTGCTCAATGTTCTATTTACATGCTTTCAAGACATATTTGAATATATTTGTAGATAGTTGATATTGTTTTTAGCTAAAATTGGATATGGCATTTTGATTCTTCACAGACGATAATGCCATTATGTTTCCCAGCGTCTGTGAAAATGATTTCAGATTTAGCTGACTTTCACCTCGAGCAGAATAGTGGTAATAAAACACATTTTTTAGCCTTTTTTATAAGTATTTGACAGGATACGTATGACCATATAGCGTTTTTAAAAAATTGCGAGGAAATACATTTAAAAAACAGCTAAATTTTATGGATGATAGATGCAAGAAAAATGGAGATATACTCAGGTTCCTATAGACTGTATGCCTTTTGCACTTGCACCAAATCACAAACTTGACACTTACTCATCACAAGGCAAGGAAATGACACAGAAACAAAGGAATTTCCAATCATGTACATAGCACATATTGAACTCATGTAGCCTGTACTTAAAATTAGACAAGTGAAAGTGCAACCAGGATAAATTCTTTGTTTACATTCCATTAATTCCTTGAGCTCGCATTAGGTTTGAACTCTCATCAGCCTAAAAATGAAAAAAAAGAGCCGCCGCCTGCCTGGGCCTGGATGTATCAGTATATAAAATGCAATGGAATCATCATAATATTATTATGCAAGGCTCAAACTTATATCCTCTGTGTCCCTGTCTCCGTCCCAATGACAACATAAAAACTATCAATATTAATTCAGTCCCTCATCCTTCACAACTCGAACAATTGTCGCTCTGTCGTCACCGACCCGCCCATTAAAATTCTTTAAATGTGAAGGCTCCTCACTATTCTCCACACACTGCAACATGAGGATGATAATGATATTCCCAATGACCTGACAAACTCTCACAATTTATTATCTTGACAATTATACTATGGGATGTGCTGATGCGCAGTTTTTGACCACTTTGAGATTAATTCTGTACAGTCACTGGAATTCCAACTGTAACAAAAAATGTCACGAGATCATTCATAACATAATATTATGTTTAAGATATGTAGGTACATATTTTTGCGCAAGATTTATTTTAATTGTAGATTCTACTCTACGTTATTTGTTATACGCAAGGAAAAATGCAAAAATACGTAGTACCAGTAAAGATTTTTTAATGTAATATTTATAAATACTTTTCAGTTCAGTTGTTGATGATCGATATTTCCTCGATCTTTTGATACTTTTTGTACAATAACTATGTATTACAGGAAGCAAAAGAGGATATCTTCAAATCATATGTATGTTGCACATAAGGAATTTCAATCTTGGAAAGATGAAACGCTTTGCACATAAATTTGTACCTCAAAACTGAAAGGAAAGTGAAACTTTCACTAGGCTTCCATATAAACCCCTACATTCTATTCAAAGGCATTTCTTATTCCGAGTGAAATTTGGAGACTGTTTAACTAACTGGGGGGTTAATACAAAAAGATTTAGCGACATACAGATTTTGTTCCATATACTTTACTTTACCAAAGATCAAACTAGGCAATTCTACAGCGTCCTTGAAATTTAGAATTGGATTAAGAATTATAGTAGATTAAAAAAAATGAACAATGGTTATTATACTATATAGATAGATAGGTGAGAGCTAGGAAACAAAAAAAAACTGTTCCAGAAAATCACCTACGCTCAGTGGGGTGGGATGTGTACTGAAGATAGGTGGAGGAGATACACTATATTTGCATAAGATACAATGGAAGTGAATAGTGACATGAGGATTAGATTTCAAGGGTCATTAGAGATTTTGATTTTTACGACGTTTTGGACGGGGATCACATGACACATAATATGATAGTCTGTGAAGAACCAAAATGACCCATTTCCAATTTAAGCTAGAATCAAAATGAGCTTTGTCATAAAAACAAAATGAAAAAAATGCGCCAAATGTTAACTAAGAATTTTTTCAAAGTGTAAAATGTTCTATTTACATGTTTTTGAAAAGTGTAAAATGTTCTATTTACATGTTTTTGAAAAGTGTAAAATGTTCTATTTACATGTTTTTTCAAAGTGTAAAATGTTCTAATTCCATGTTTTTGAAAAGGTGCAAAATGTTCTAATTCCATGTTTTTGAAAAGTGCTCAATGTTCTATTTACATGCTTTCAAGACATATTTCAACATTTTTGTGGATAGAGTATATTGTTTTTAGCTACAAATGGATATGGGTCATTTGGTTCTTGACAGGCGATATGAACATATTCAAATCACATACTTAAAAAATTACTTGAAAGTTGGAAAAATCTGAAAGATTGAAAATAAAAAGGACGATGCTGACTATGAAGATTAATACTTGGTCGTGGTTCACATAATATATTTTCAAGTTTGAAAGTTTACACACACACAAAAGTTAAGTAAAAACTTGTTTGATAATTTAGTTTTATCTGAATCGAGCAAAGCTTGTTTGTTGATGTTGTCATCATATGATTGTATATATACTTTGAGTAATATGAGTTTAAGAACCTTGTACTTACATGTTAGAAATTCCTCACATCACGTCGGCGGCGGTCGTCGCGAGTGTTGCAACCTTTTATAGAACGTCTATTGACACTTAAACCTTGAGTGACATTTGAGAGTCATGTAAGTATGTAGAAAGAGAAACATCCAAAAGATATAAATACTTATACGTAAAATACTTGTACACTTATTACAGCTATCCCCCGTCCGCCGTCCAGTACCAGCGTAGCTCCTGTCTTCAGTTTCCAGATCAGTACATCAGACAGCATCATCATAATATCATATCAGGACAAGTAATCTTAGTCAGTACATAGTATGAACGCAGTTTCTTTTAACATGGTCTTTCCCGTTGCCGTTGGCCATTGCCACAGAGTCACAGCTACTTTTACACTGTAAAACCATACACAAAATCATAAGTCAAAACATCCAAAAAGCGTAGTCGTAATCATCATCATCATCATCACCATTTAACATCACTCAAATGAACTTTGCATTGTTTTTTGTTGGGTAATAATTATTTTTGACATTTACTCAATTATTAATTGACATATATCGTCAGTGAAGAATCAAAATGATTCACATCCATTTTTAGCTGAATATACAAAATAATATTATAGTATCATGATTCTGAAACCGCATGTAAATAGAGCATTTCACAATTTTCAAAAACAATTAAATAGAAGATTTTGAACTTTTCAAAAACTCATAATTAATATTTTAAGCATCTAAATCTTATTTACAGTTTTTTAACATAGATCAGTTTGGTTCCAGCTTAAATTGGACATTACCTGTGAAGAACCAAAATGACCCATATCCAATTTAAGCTAGAATCAAAATGAGCTATGTCATAAAAAACCAAAATGAGAAACATGTATAAAGTGTTGACTTAAGAGTTTTTGAGAAGTGCAAATTGTTATATTTTCATGCTTTTGAAAAGTGCAAAATGTATTATTTTCATGTTTTTGAAAAGTGCAAAATATTTTATTTTCACGATTTTGAAAAGTGCAAAATGTATAATTTTTTCGCTTTTAAAAAGTGCAAAATGCTTTATTTGTATGTATTTGAAAATATATTTCAATATTTTTTGTAGATAGTGGATATTGTTTTTGGCTAGAAATGGATATGGGTCATTTTTTTCTTTACAGACGATGTCATGATGTAATATACTCGTCTTCGTTCGTACCGTACTTTGTAAATATATACCACTATAGATCCCTATGAATAACGAATTCAATACTCTATAATCTATAATTATTGTCACCTAATGGCAACACTCCTACGATACATCGGAGCCGTTTATTATGAGCGTCCGTGTGATTTGTGTCATTATTTATTTGCGGATCATGCCATCGCCATACTAAATGCGTAGTACCATCAGAGGCTTAAGGCGGGAACTGTATCATAATCATAACAGAAAATAGTACTAACATGGGAAGTACCCCAAGTGTAAAATCCGAAATGAAGCAAACGATATCAGATCATGTACTACGTGGTTGGGTCACTACAACGTATATAATCATATCGGTGCAAATTGCGTTTTCGCGCCAAAAACGAATATTGAAATTTTCAAAATTCGTCGAAATGAAAAATTACGAAAATCATATGGGAAATTACATAGAAATTTTACCTTACCCAATGGTCCCCCCTTACTACTTTTTCAGTTTTCTGATTTTTTTGG